>GL379922.1:459350-479009 GCA_000143925.2 Caenorhabditis brenneri | reverse complement strand
ATGACACTTCCGATCATTATAACGTATTTCTTTCGTCGAGCAATTGATTTTACATGAGAGTGATATTCTTCAAAAGATCTGTTTCAACTAGATACTTTGCATCGGCTTTACAAGATTTTGACGATTGTGAAGGTTCAGGAATATAGATCCTTTTGCAGTGAGTCATAGGCAATCCCTACTCTTAATTCTCAACTGAACTCATATTATTCTCACCTGTACAGATAGACATAACAACCGGCAGTGAAAGCAAGACAAATGACACAGAATGCAATCAGGAACATATGAAAAACAAAGTAATGGAAGAGCGAAGTTTCCTGATGTTTGATGCAAAATGAGGCATTGATTAAACTCTCTGAAATTGAATACTCAGTAACAACCTAACTTGAATTTGAAGAAAACTGTACCATTCTCACAGTCAGTGTCTATCATAACACTTCTTTGTCGAACACTAGTCAACATGTTGAGTACAGTCAACACGATGGCAAGAAGCCAGCTCAAAACAATCGCCCAAAGGACACGACATCTGAATTTCAATGATCAGTTAGAAGAAATAACAGTACTTGAATAGTCCTCTGTCAGAACTTATAGCCGCTACTGTAGTAGTAGTACAAACTAACCTTGTAACAATTGAAGAGTATCTCAATGGATAACATATGAAAATGAATTCGTTCATAGTGATCAGCAGAACATTAAGGATCGTCGTCAAATTGGTGAATCTCAACAAAACCCCACTGTACTGATCCACTCGAACTGTCCACATTGATGCATCAGTTGCCATATTGAAAGTGAGCAGTTTTAATGCAAAAAGAACAGAGCAAACACCTAAAATTCCAAAAGAATGTTGTTTGTTTTCGATCAAAAACCAACCTTTGATAGTGTCAATTATGGTAAAATTCAGAATAATTATATAGAAGACGTGTGACGACGTGGTTCTTCGACGGCGAATGATGCATGCAAAAATGACAATGTTTACGAGAATGGCGAGAATTCCAAATGCAATGTATGCCATTCCAAATCCTCCGGCAACCGTTGCCCATTCCATATCTGAATGAAGAAATTGGTTGGTTATTTCAAAGTTGCCCTTTCGTAAAACTCACCTTCAGAAGGAGCAATAGGTATCTTGGCACCTCCTCCTCCTCCACCCATTTGACTCTGAATCCATTCTCTCATCATCTCCTCTGACATTGCCATTTCTGTCGTCATCACCGTTCCCGTTTCGTTGATTAAATCATTTGAATTCATCCCTAAAACTGTAGAAAAATAAATGAAAAAGTAAAGTTGAAAAAGGTCCTCCTTCAGGAAATTTGATTTTCTTTTCTCTTGGAAATCGGCCCCAAAGAATTGGAAAGGCGAATACGAAAAACATGAATAGAATGAGAGTGAAAAGATTGAAAAAGTGGAAGATGACACCCTTCAATTTAGATGGAAAAGGAGGAGGAAAAAGACCAAAAGCTCGGTAATTTTGGGTGTGAAAATTGAAGAGGAAAGAGAATTGAGGAGACCCGTAATGAAATGAAATGAAGGAGATGTTTGAGAGTGAAAAATGATTCATAAACAGATGATAAATGACGTGGCAACGGACGGAAGCTAATGGATTATCAGGGATAAAGAAGGGAAGTAAGCAACAAAAGAGCACTTGAGAGAGAACACTCCAATGTCTATACAATGGATTTATGAGACATTTTACACATTTCATTACGAAAACATTCAAAACATTTCAGAAGAGAAACTTCATTTTTATCATCTGTCTAGAATCAATGTCATTGTTTTCTGTAAACTCTTCTTTTCTTGATACTGCTTTGAATTTGAAAATATGAGTTAAGATTTGAAATTCAGTCATAGAAGTACAGTAACACCAATTGTTTTTTGAAATCAAAATTCAAAAAGTCTTCTCCAAACATGCAGAAACAAGTTCAATTGAACTATTCTACAGAAATCCTACAATGAAAACTAGTTTTTCGAAGAGACAATTTTAATTTTAGAGAACTCATGTCACATTCATTCTTGTGATTTCTTGATGAAGTACCACTTCAACCTACTTCCACCACGTCATCTGATGGATATGTAATTTTGAAAAGTGTCACTTTGAGAAAATGAAAGAGATCTGATTCAGAACGGAAATTACAACTTATCATCTCTTCCTTTCGTTCTTACAGACACCAAAAGAAAACAGAAACGACAGAAACCAGGAAGTCGAGAAAGGAGCAGAAGAAGAAGTTGCTCCATGGACTTGTTCAGTGTGTCAAAGTGCGAGAAAACGGAAAAAAGCTGGAAGAGAGAAGAGTTCCGGTGGTGTGACAACAAATAAAATATGGTCGGGAAATTCATAAACTAGGAAGGATTCCAGACACAAAGATCATTCGTTTCTCATTAATCTTGTTATAAGATCGCAGAAAAAAAATGAGTGTGGATTAATCGTCAGATATTGTTGTTTTCAGCTAAATATATTAACTTTCAGATAGAAATGAACTCCGACGAAGAAACTTTATCTCTCGATTTTTGGAAGACCTGATCTGCTGTTTGCTCATCAATAGTTGTGTCGGTAGTTACTTATGGAGGTTGTGTGGTTACTGTAGCAGGATTATCACCGAGCAGTTTCAAAGGTATTTTCTTTGACATCCTGAGCTAGAACAACCACAGTGGGGTTCTCAGAGTTTGTGAAGTCATCAGGATAATGACATTAGAACACAAACTTTTAGGGAAACATGTTCCAAACAGAACATATCTCTCATTTCAAAACTTTTGACATCTTTCCAGATCAAAAAACTAAATGAATGGGGTGAAAAGGGAAGAAAAAAAGTGGAATGGAGATGCAAAAAAAGTGTAGATGTCGGAATGAAAAATGAGGTTAACCAGAAGAAAAGAAAATGAAAATGGAATGTACTACGTGACGAGCATCATAATTTTGTGTCCGTTTAAAAGTTGCGTATGTCAGAGTGAGTGGTCAATTATTGGGACGACGAAACTGAGCATTTTATGTGTGGGAATACGGAAGAAACAAAAGAGAGAAGGAGTCATCCAAACACACTAGAGAGAGAGAAAGAACAATAATTAATTGAATGAATTTCAACATGGAGAAAATAGAAAACGAAGGCGTTTTCAGTGAATGACGGAAATTGAAAATCGGTTAGAGATGAACTAAAGTGATAAGTTGCTTTCGTTGTGTCTGATGTTATTTTAGTGACGTCTAGGTTCTACAAAAGGGAGTTCTGAAGTTTTTATGAACTAATTTAGGCTATCTTGTGGAAATCGCACGTTTATTGTTTTGATACTTTTTTAAAGAGTATTTGTTGGCACGGAAGTTTCAAAGTAACATAACGAAGCAGGTGGTATATTGAGGAATGACGGCTGGATTCAACTTTTAAAAAATCAAAGTATTTGGGTTTTTGGATGGGATTTTTCAGTTTTATGGGATGTTCGAACCATACATCTACCCAAAGACTAAATCTTTAAAAGTGGGAGGGGCTAACCTCGGTTCTTCAAATCTGAAATAAGTTATCTGACTGAATAATTCTTTTTGAAAGTTCAACGAAACGAGAAAGATGCAGCAATATTTCAAAAACACTAAAATAATCCTAAAACACTGCAGTCCCAAAAAAATTACTTTTTGATTTTCGACTTTTCGGAACGGGACGAACCCAATCCCGCATAATCCCCCACCCCTTTAGTGCGGACCCATCTACATCCTCCACAATTCTTTTTTTCATTTTCGCCCACGGATTTTTGAAAAAAGAAATTTCGAGAATCCCGGAAAAAAGAACTCTATTCTTTCTCAAAGTGTCAAGATAAAAGACAAAAGTTGAAGCTACTTTCTTCCTCTTTCTTTTCAAGTTTTTTGATCATTCTGTTTATTTTTTTCACAAAAAGAAGGGAATTCGTTATCAAATGGTTTCATCTTGGAACATAAACTGTGTTTTGTTCTTTCTCGAAATGGTTTTTTGTAAATTTCGAAAATAACAAAATTTGGTTGAACCAAAGTGGTATGCTACAAAAAAAGTCAGATTTGAGTGCAAATGGGCAAACGACCTCCAAATTCTCAAGATTAAAGTCCGAATGACGTAAAAAAGGGTCCTCAGTGTTTGAAAAATGTTGCCAATTCTTCCTTTTTTTGGAATTGCACATGCATCCGGTCAACAGCAGTTCGCATTTCCTACTCTTTTTCTTCTCTATTCAATCCAATTAGAGGAAACAACCTCATGATGCTCTTCATCATCACTAATGGTTGAAGAGAAGAAGAAACGATGGATTATGTGTTGGAATGCAAATGGAAGAAGGACAATGTCACATTGGTTTTCAAGGATATCGAAATAGATGGACGGCACAAAAAGAAGAGGAAGAACAGTGCCACGTCAGAAAAATGAAAGAGGCGGGTGGGGACAAAAAACTAAAACATCATAGAACAAAATGAAAGAAGAAGAACCGGAAAACAAAAATAGAAGCTTTAAGAAAAGTCACATTAGGTTAAACCCAATTCAAATTGACATTCTTCTCTAGGAGAACGGTATCGTTCCTGTTCATAACTACTAGCTGCAGTAGATAAGAGCTTTCAATTCATGCAAAAATATTCAGCAAACAAAAAGTTTTACAAAAAACAGACCATGAAAACTGAGAAGAGGTCATAGTGAGTAAGGAGATAATCTCCAAAAGATTAGTCGAAAAAGTCGGAAACAACAGGTGGAATGGCATGAACGTATGGAGTGTTCTTCTAATTGTTATGATCGTGAAATTTCTTCTTTTTTTGAGACAAAACCCGTTTTATTCTTTCGTTTTTCCTCACGAGTCAAATTGTATATTTCTTTGTATTCCTCATATTATTCCCGGTTTTTCGAAGTTTTCAGATGGTTTTCAGACAATACAGCTGAAAGTCAAAAGTGTTCTGAGAACATGGAGAGGCTTAAAATAGCCTAGATCCTGATAGAAATTGATTGGGTTAGGTAAACAACAACTACCGTATCTATGTGAATCCTATTGGAACTTACAAACTTCGGAACTGCTCAAATTTCTCTTGAGTTTTGGCACTGATGTTGTTCTTTCTATATTTCATCCGAGCACCCAAAAGTTGCAAAAAAAAGAAAACATGGACACGTATTGATATGAAGAAGCACAAGTTGCGTACAAGGGAAACTTGACACCTTCTGGCGATTCTTTCCTCCCACGGAATGGTGTAGCGTGTTTGAATGAAGAAGGGAAAAAAGGAGGAGGAGGCGGTAGAGGGAACTTATTAATTTTTGATATTGCAATCAATCAGATTAAGCAAACAGAGACGAAAACTTGAAATGATCTTTTACTGGTTTCTATTCTGGGTTATTTCTTGTGTTGCCCCATAATAAAAGGATCACATGTTTGTCAAGAAGGGGACTTTCATTTAGATTCTCTGCTCATCCAAAACAATTCTAGCATTTTCGGGGTTAAACACCCCATACGGAACAAAATTTGGAAGGATCCAGAATACTTTGAAAGTTTTCAAAAATCAAGATCCTTCATGATTCTCTGAATGAAAAAAAAAGCAAAGAAAACAAGAAGAATAAGCTGAAAAATATTAGGTTCATGAGAAAAGAAGGTGCATTTTTTCTCCTTGGCGGAACAACAATTAGGTGGAAATGGGCAGTGAGTAAACAGCATTGAAGAACATTTTGCAGTTTCCGATTGATCATAAATGGACAGAGTATATCTCCCTCTCCTCATTGAAAAGTTCTAAATTTGGAAAACGAGTGAGATGTCCGTTTGACACGTCAGCAGCATTTCGTCCAACTAATAACATGCTTCCAGTGATCAAGAAGAAGAGGCAGAAGACGAGAAAAAAGAACTTGTGACTTTTAATGAAACGTCTTTCTCTTTTTTGCCACGTATATAATTCGAAATGAGTAACACACTTTTGAATAGATGATCAGTCTGATGGACTTCTAAGATCACTGGGATAGAAATAGAAAGCGTTGGAAATGGTTTCAAAGAAATTCTGTATTTCGACTCCATTTTGTTCCTATTGAAATACTATTAATACAGGCCCCATCTTACTCGAAATCCGGGTAGATAGAATGTTGAGTCTTCAAACATCTCCACGACATATCCAAGACATTTTACTTTGAATTCCTATTTCAAACAAAGCTCAAAATAAACCAGGAAGAAACATAAAAACTTCAGTTGTCGTAAAAGTTCATAACGATGTATCCACTAAAACTTTGGAAAAAAAATGTTTCTAAAAAACAAAGCACTTGAAAACGCGTTGAGACCACTAGAAAAAGTTTAGTGACCAGTGAATGTGAAACAAAAGTTCTCATAAAAGAGCATCTGAAAACACAGTTTTTTCTTCTACAACACTACTATAAAAGATGATGTGTGAGAAAGAAAAAGGGGTAGTGGGACACACAGCAAATAGGACTAAAGTATCAAGATACGATTAGCATTCGAAAGGAACACCATTTTCAGTCGACTGGTAGGGACAGAATTGTTTTTGTTTGGCATCAAAACAATACAAGAAAAAGAACAAGATTTTTGAATTTTTCTCTTCTTTTCTTCAGTCATGGGGATTGTGGAGCCTATTCCTCCAGATGATCTGAGCTTATGACCTCCAAGACAGTTGCAGTTTGCAAAAACTGAAAAAAAAGTCCCAGGAGAGAGGTTGAAAACCACAAAAAAGTGAGAAGATTTTTTGAGAAAATTTTAGGGGCGAGGAGTCTCGAGAAACGGCATCTCCCCGCCAACTGGGCCATTTACATCCGATTTATGATGGGAACATGGAATAGGGAAATAGTGTGGAAGATTAAGAGATGCCAGACACGGAAGCAGAGTCAACACTTTTGATTTTTTTTGATGTACATCTTATTGGAAATGAGCAAAAAGAGAAGAAGCAAAAATGTGATAAACTTGATTTTTGAATAAAAAGGGAAACTCCACATAACCTCTGAAAAGTAATATGAGTGAAGTTTTCAAAAGCTCTAGATGAAATCGTGTATTTGTTTTGAGCCACCTCTGAAATGTAAAATTTTCAAAAGCAAGAATTCTATTTTTAGTGAATTATTTACCTGGCACATGATGGAACAAACTTTCCATTTTTGAATTCTTCCATCATCTTTAAACACAAAATCGCTATTATCTGTCATTCAGAATTTCCAAAATAGCCCCCCCCCCCCCCTACCTTCTCAGCAAAAACCTAGAAGCTCCAAAGAACTTGACCCAAAAATAAATGCAAAACATTTTGACCAACCAACAAAAGTGTATATGAAAAGGTGTCTTTTGGGAATTGAAGAGTTCTAGAAGACGTTTCTTCTCTTCTCCTACACTCTCCTTCCGGAAGAAATTCAATGAAAAGTGCAACATAGGTGAGAGTAAACATGCACACCCCGGAAAGTAGTCAGGGCTTCAGCTCACCGAGCAGTAAAAATAGGCCACCACCAAATGCCATTTGCATGCCAAAACAATTAGACCGCCCGCTTTCCCGAATTCTGCCGAAAGCAGAAAATGAAGTTTCTTCGGCAGATGGAGAACAGTTTCCATTGACATCCGCCTACGATCACCATGGACGTCTCATGACAACGTGACGTTCTTCATGTTCGCATTGAAATTCATTTTTTATTTCTTTCAAAAATGAAAAAAGAGAAGCAATATGACCTGTAAAAGTTGCGCAGCTTTGAGTGCCTAAACAAAAGTACATGAAGGGCAATGGGGAAATGTAACTGTAAAGGAAATCGACGAAATATGAATGAAAAAATAAGAACAGACATAATACAATTAGTACACTTTTGAAGTGTTGTTATTGTTATTGTTATTATTTGCTTCGATTCTGAAGATACGAAACGTCGAAAGCGTAAATTTTGAAGTGGCGGCATAGTTGGCGAACCTGAAATGAAATATTTAGTTTTTGAAACACTCGAATATTTATGATGCCAAAGGTTGAGAGAGAAACATGCGATACATATCTTTTTCTTTTAAGAACTGACCACGCAGATTCCATAATGGAGATGAAGAGCAGTGATGATTATTGTTGAGAGTCGTAATACAAGTAATTCATGTGCTGGACTGTAGAATGCAAGAGCTGAAATATTCCGAAATTGAGAGTTTCGATTTTATTTATTGAAATTGTTACGCATGAGAAGTTTGAGGTGGAATAAAAATTGAATATGTTCTGTTCTTTGTTTTTTTTTTCTATCAAAGGAAAAGTAATTTCTAGATTCCAACTCTTCTTTAAACTTTCATAATGCAAATGAATCAGACTGAAAATGTTCAATCTTGATTTTAGGTTTCTTCTTAATCAAAAGGGGTTTTTTAAATCAAATTTTCATAGTTTTTTAAAACTTACCAATTGTAGCTAGATAAATTCCGAGTGTTAGATTGTATATATCACAGACAGTGCTTGCCATTTGAGCGATGATTAGTCGACACTGAAAATGTCATTTTGTTTCTTCAATTTCTAGTCTTCTCCTACCGTAATGTTACTGAAAACAGTTCCCATGCAGAAAAAGTAGAATCGGGGATCAGCATCAATTACATTTGTCGGTGACTTCACAGCCCAGTAGATAGATGAACCGAAAAGAATCAGAACTGGCCAAGCTGGTCGGATTCCTGCCAGCAGTGATGGCTGCTTCAACTTTTCGGCTTTGTTAACATTGTAAGCAGAAGCAATTAGTGACATGAGACAGCACACTGAAAGATTTTAGAAATTATTTTTTTTATAAATTTGGTGGAAGACTCACGATAAAATCCTATTTCAAAAGTTAAAGCAAAGTTGACACCAAACAAATCGAAGTGGAACCATTGATATCCAACGAAATATGTCCAAAGGTAGACAATGACGAGACCCTATAAACAATATTTCGAACACTTGTTTTGAAACATTCAAAAGGAAATCAAGGTTATTAGAAACTTGAAAAACTTACGAATTGGCTAACATCATATGCCCATGACAGAAACATGATTCCTGTGTTGTATTTCTCCCAATGTGTTGTGAAGAAAACAATTTGTGTACTGATGAGTACACAAAGTAGTTCTACTGATGATATGCTAAACCTTCCACGTCCGAAAATTGAGAAGATTGTGATTGTGAATGGTACTGTGGACCATGAATCAAGACCATGGTCAACTGAAAATTGGAACTTCTTTTGAACGTTTTAGCTTCAAACACATACAAAGTTCACCAGTTGGACCACTGGCACCAATTCGTCTCGACTGCTTTCCGTCTGTTCCATCTAGTGTATGTCCTAAGAATGTGCACAAAGCAGCTGCAAACCAGAACCAATCTGGGATTGGATTCGTTGAACCATCGGAGTTTCGATCAATTCGATAATCAAGGAATCCTTCAATAAAAAATCCGGCCATCACAAAACCCCATCCGACTAACGTGAGCACATTGGGCACCCATGTTCGGGGATAAAACTGAAAAACGGTTAACTTATTTATTTGCTGAACGGCTACACTTCGTCTACCTCTACTAACCAATTCCAAAACGGGTGTGAAACGTAGACTGATAACGGAGAGTTGTCGACACAGTTATACTGAAGAAAAAAGATGTTTATTTGCACTTTTTTCGAATCAAACCTTGTATGAATCGAATCCTTTCAGATGTTCTGGTTGCAGATACTCATATTCTAAAGAGTGCTTCTCTTGTTTTACGTAACCCATTTGCTCTGAAATGTAATTTTTCATAAAATAAGATCAAACTTCAAAAGAAAATGAAGAACAAAACGGTTAATGAGCAACGAGAAAAAAATCCATAGAAATTGGCTCATTGTCCACGAGGACTACACGACTTGAAAAAACCTCTGCCAGTGAAAGCGAAAGAAAAAAAATTCAACAAATTTTTTTGGAATTTTTTTCTCAGAATTCTTTCGTGTGAAATATCTCGAGAAACTAGAATAATACAAATTCAGAACTTTTAAAAAATTCTTTTGACACTTGGAAAGTTTTCCTGCATCACTGGGCATGAAACAAACAATTGTGTTAGGCCCACTCAAAGAAAACTGAAAAATAGCGTTCCGTGTTAGAGAATTCATTGAAAAGTGACGAGTTTTGAAACTTCAAAAATCAATTAAATCCTATCTGTTTCTGAAATCAGGTTGTAAGAGAACATAAAGGGCGACCCGACACATCATAAATGATTCACATGATACGAAACATTAGAAACAAAAAACAATTTCACACTGCATTGTTGCCTCTTCTTCCCGCTTGCACTTGCTGGTCGTTGAGGATGATAAGCGAAACAATCCGTTGTGAATGACTCGATATCAGACCATCGAATGCGAGAAGCAAAATGAAAAAGAGAGGTCTGTCGGTGAAACAGCGGAAACTCCGGATGCCCGGATTCTTTTCAGACCAGCTGGACGATAGACACGTTTATGACGGAAATGTGTTATTTAGAAGTTATTAACGCGGAACCATGTGAGCATGGGAAAGATGATAACATTATGAACTCTCCATCACAACCTCTAGTTTCATACTCCACTTTTAATTTTTGAAACTACGGAGTACTCTGCAAACACCTTTTTTTTGTTATCTGTAGAAACAAAATTGACAGGAAAGTCGTGATCTGTGATATGGACTATTGGAAATTGTGAGGGAGGGTGCAAAGTGACAGAAGAGAGAGTAGGAAAAGGGCGAAGGGCATAGTACACGTGGTTGAGAGATAGAGAAATGACAGCTGTCAGATGAATTACTCCAGATGACTTAACACCAATATGAGGAATGTTTCAACACTTTTAGATCCAGAAAAAAAGGTGTAAATGAGGTTGTGAGGAGGAATAGAGCTGATGAAGAACTGATCAAGATAAGGAAAAGGGAACAATTACGAGGTAGTACATCAGCTGAGACTATGAAATAGTGACGATCTCAAATCATAGTTGTCTGTCACTTCAGATACAATTGAGATGTAGACAGTTGCTTGTCGGCATTTTTTGGAAGTTTCGTTTTATTGTACACATGAATTTTTGTGAACTATCATCATTTACGAAAAAAAACAATCTTATTGACCCACATAAACTTTATACTTTCTGTGTTTAGTTCCTTGTTTTCTTTTCTCATAGATCTGTGGCGCCCCACGTGTGTTATCATTATTCCGTTTAATCATCATTTATTTTGATATTTCTTTTTCTAAACCGATAACTTTGTTCTAAAGGACACGACCACAAACATAAAAAATGCCCAAACCAATTTTGTACTCTTATTGGAGATCATCTTGCTCTTGGCGTGTTCGAATTGGTATGGTTAAAACATAGAAGAATACAGATAATGAATGAAAATTTGCAGCACTTTCTTTGAAAAATATCGATTATGAATACAGACCCATCGATTTGTTTTCTGAAGAATCCAAGGTATACTGTATTCAAACTATGAAAAACTGGTAATTTTCTTTTCTAGAATCATCCGGAGTTCGTCAAACACAATCCAGCAAAAAAGGTTCCAACCTTGGTGATCAACGGACTATCTCTGACTGAAAGCTTGGCTATAATTGAGTATCTTGATGAAGCTTATCCTGATCCACCGCTTCTCCCTAAAGAATTGGACAAACGAGCATATTCTAGAGCAATTGCTCTCCATGTAAACTGCACTCGTTTATTTATAAAAAGAATATGATCTTTTCAGATTGTATCAAGTATTCAGCCACTTCAAGCAATCAGTATTCACAAAATGTTGAATGAGAAAGAACTAGGATACGGTGATTTTGTGAGTTCATTTCCTCACAGAAGTAAAATAGCTAACTGATGATTTTCAGTGGTGCAATCATTTTATTTCTCGTGGATTTCAAGCATTGGAAGAGCTTTTGAAGAAACACTCTGGCAAATATTGTGTTGGAGATCAACTTTCGATTGCTGATATCAACCTGCCATCAATCATTTATAATGCCAAAATGTTAGTTTGTTGAATCGATTCAAAAAATGATCAGGAGTTTCAGATACAACGTGGATATGACACCGTACCCGACAATCGTTCGAATCAACCAAACACTGAATGAACATCCGAAGTTTCTGCCAGCACATCCAGATCTGCAACCAGATGCTCCCAAAGAAAAGAAGTGATGATAAATAATTGATTTGAAGTTTTGAGAGAGAGAGTAATGAATGAACTAACAAATTTATCTTCTTTGTATATTTTAATTGAAAAGCCGATAGCTCTTTCTGGTTTCAGAAAAAGTACGGTCACTAAACTTTAACAAAACGTTTAAAATTATTCACGTTTATTTTTTTCTCCAGTGAACTCACATTAGGAACGTGGTCAAGGTTGTTGACAAAGTTCAATAGTCTGTCATTCCTATGATCTTGTTGAGAACCCCTGACAACTCTCCTTCTTTGTTGCCGTATCATCATAATCCAAGAAAACTTCTTCCAACTCACTACAAATAGATCGAAACGGAATGAACCAAAACAAACAACGTAAGCTCTCCATCAGAAAGTCCACATAATCTCAGTGGAAATTCTAGTTGGCAAAGGTGTTGGCGGCAAAAAATATGGAAACTCTAACGAAATGCCTAGAATAACAAATCCAAATACTTCAAGTTATCAAGAGAGAGGGGCAAAAACTAATCCGATGAGTGGATCTCAAGAGAAATCTAAGGTTATTTTTATAGCAGGAAGTTTAGAGTCCATAATCGATTCATGCTCAGATCAGCCGTGGGAGTTTCGACAAGCTTCAAAAAAGCGGTGAAAAAGCCATGACTCCGAGAAAAGGGCTTGGAACTGGAACTAACCAACGAGGCAAACAACCTGTGAAATCAAAGAGTGGAGTAAAAAAGAAGACTGATAAACGGAATGGGCAAACACGGACTGTTTCCAGAGAGGTATTCAGAATGATTATTGAAGTATACAATGAATTATTGCAGGAAGAAGAAGTGGCTCCATTGGAACGTAAACGATCTGTAGAACAACAAGCAGATATGGAAGATACTTTGAAGGCGTCTTCTAATGATCCAATGTCAAAAATCAAAACATTGGTTGCAAAGAATAAAGCGGAAGAGGCGAAGTTGAAGAAGAAAGAAGAAGAGAAAGAAAAAGAAGATGAATTCGAGAGTGATCGGAAAGATGAGAATGTATGTGTTGCTTCATTTTAATGAACTCTTTGTGAGATTTCCAGCCAAAAGAGAAGGAGCAAAGAGCAGAGGCTATCTTAAAGTGGGCATCAGCCGTCATGATGAGTCCTCCACAACAACTGTCAAAGGAATATAAATCCGTCAGCAACCACGTATTGTCTCCTTCTTTATATTCCTAATTCATATCATTCTATTTAGGCTCCTGATACAGATTGTGTCCTCTTCATCAGAAACATGAATAAGAATCGTTATCCGAATATTCCATGTTGGGATAGATCTCGGGTCTATCTTCCTGGAAATGATACATTTTATATTCATGCGAACAATGTCAAGATTTGTTCAAAACCAGATCGTTTCATCTGCACACAGGCACCAATGGATCATACAATTGCTGATTTTTGGAAAATGACTCTCACTTTGAAGTCTACTTCGATTGTGATGTTATGTGGATTCGTGGAGGATAACGTGGAGAAGTGTTCCAAATACTTCTTGTGAGCAGATAAAAAATGAAATGAGATAATTATATTTTTAAGGGAAACTGTTGGAGTTCTTGATTTGGAAGACATTGTTGTCTACACGGAATCGCTCACTGAGGTAACTAAATTCAATTGTTTTTCACCGAGTAAAAAATTATTTTCTACCTTTCAGATGGATCTTGGACCACAGTCAAAGGATAAAGTCATTCAAAGAGTTCTCAGAGTGATTGTGAAATCCACAGAGAAGGAATCGAAACTGACTCATTATCAATGGGCAACATGGCCGGATCAAGGAATGCCAGAGTCTTGTGAAGCATCTCTTCGTATTCTGGCTTCTGTGAGACATGATAAGTAAGTTTCCATTCAATGTTCTTCGGATGATTCAAATTGAGAACTTTCAGAAAGCCAATAATTGTTCATTGTTCGGCTGGAGTTGGTCGAACTGGAACTCTTGTTTTGATTGAATCCATGATTTCGGCTCTTCGTAATCCCAAAAAGCAGAATGTCAATGATTCTTTCTCTCTCTTGAGAAAAGATCGTGCTAAAAGTGTCCAGGTGAGAATGAAAAATGGAATATCTAGCTCTGATCACTCAAAAATTTCAGACTTTTCCGCAATATGTCTATGCAATTCGTTGTGTTCTCGAATACCTTTTTGCAAAAGGAATGAAGAAAAACGAAGCGGAATGGACAAAGTTCAAAGAGACTTATGCGAAAATCAAAGCAAAGAAACTGTTGCCAAAGAGAGAAGATAAGGGAAAAGTGAAGAAAATGACTCTGTCTCAAGAGGCATCGGAAACTAATCTCGTGATTTCTGGACTCAAACCAACTGGAGCAAGTCTTATTTCTCCATCTCCAGCTCCTCCAGATACTCCTATTTCGAATCAAGGGCCACCTCCAATCTCTCTCGGAATGCCATCACCAATGCAGTCTCCACAACCTTCTCCATTGACTCCACCACCTCCACCAGTTATCAATCCTCCACCACCTCAACCTGTAATCAATCCTTCTATTATCACTGCTTCAACCCAATCTAGTGAAGTCACCAACATTTCGTTGACTCAACCTCCAGTGAATCGTTCTTTTGTTCAGAAACCCTGAGAACCTGAATAAAATGTCGATATTGATTCAAGATTTTAATCTTAACAGGGTAAAAGAAAGGTATAACATTTCTGTTTCATATTCCTTTGATTTCAAGTCTATTCAAAGTAAAAATTCATTCGTTTTTGAGTATCATGCTACATTTAATTATGAGAACAATCGAAAACATTTTCACATATCAATCCGTATTCAGACATTGTTCTTTGAGATCATAAGTCGATTTTCCAATGGTGTGTGACGATCTCCCTTGTGTCTCAAACTGTGTCCACGCGGTTGCCTTGGCGATAAAGAGTTGTTTTTCCCGTCGAAATTACAGGCCGATGCACTCCTTTTACGCATTCTCTCACTTGTTTGATTTCTGAAGAATTCACATTTCTGAAGAAAAAGGAAAGATATTAGTGATAGGAAAGACGGTTCGAGCAGTGTTACCTGCTGATGTTTGCAGAACAAGACAGATGACGATCAGCTGCAGTGGCACGGGAACAGGCGAAAAGAAGTTGAAGTTCTTTCCATATATCGAAAGAGTAATATCCATAGAGATATGGAGAAATGGCTGAATTGAGGACTGCAAATGCGTAGATGAACTTTCGAATATCCTTTGGAATCCAATCAGTATGACGGAGGAAATGAAGAAACATGAGAATCGAATAGGGTGTCCAGCAGAAAATGAAAGCCAAAACGATCACAAAAGTCATTTTGAGAGTTCTGCTTCTCGCTCTCTCCAAGTTGTTTTGTCCATTTCTGCGGAGTAGCATTTCAGATGACTTCTCAGCTGAAGCAATCATAATTACATGCTAAATCTGTGATTTCAACTCACAATCTTTCTCTTCTGGCAACTTTGTCTTTCTTGATATTTTCCAGAGAATCAGTGAGTAACAAACGACTGTAACCAGTAGTGGAGCAATGTAAACTTGGACGATATTCACGATTGAAAAGTAAAAAACCACCTAAACTCAAGACTTGATCATAAATAATTTTTACAGTACTCACATCATTTGACAACTCTCCAATGAAATTCTTTGATACACACTGAGTATACCAACCATAACATGGATGAGAAGCTGTTTTGAAGAGATAGAATTGAGGAGCAGACGTGACAAAAGAGATCATCCAGGCTAAGGATACCATTCTTTGAACACTTTTACGAGCTCTCATTGCATATAATGGGAAGAAAATGGAGTAGAAACGATCGAGAGTTATACAGATCAACACGTTCATTGAGAGACTTATTCCAAAGACATCGAAGAATTTGCAGACACGGCATAGCTGAAAATTTGAACTTTTTTTCAGAGTTAGAAGATCAAGAAGAGTTTTGCTGGATTAAGAACATGTTGTTTACCAAAGTTTTGAGTGTTTGTATTCAAAATTTGTGCTTGTCAATACGAATTTAGTTGTTTTGACAGGAGTACAATGACAGCCATGAGTGACAATTTCTAAATGTTACAGCTACAAAATATCTACTGAAAATGAAAACAAAAAACTAATGTCTGAAACAATGGAGTCAGAACTCTTCGTGACCCTAAATTATCAAGAACCTCACAAAAACATTAGTTCTGAACTGTGACTATCAATCACAATTTGAATTCCAATTTCACAGTCTGTCAACATTTGACGTTGAAATAGATGAACCTCTTTCTCAAACAACTTTTAAAACGGTCTCTTAAAACCAGTTTCGGAAGAAAACTTTGAAAAAAAAAGAAAAAATGCTTTTGCCCTAAGCGGGATTCGAACCCGCGACTGGAGTCACCCAATGAGGACATAAGCCTCACGCCTTCGACCACTCGGCCATCAGGGCGGCGAGTCTGAAAAATGTGCGACTTCAAAATGAGGGCGCAATTGAGGGGGAAGAGAGGGGAAAGAGGGGAAAGAGGTTATCTGGTACGGAGATTACGGTGGAAGCATCGAAGTAATAATTGTTTGTGTTTATGAAATGGTATATGCTAAATAGGAGGTGGTGATATCGTGATCTTCATGAAGTGAATTCAAAAGCTTCTCTTTTTATTTCACACTTCTTCACAACTCTTATACGCTTTCTGTAAAACGTGAAAGAAATGGCTCACAGTGTCTCCAGCGAACCAGGCGACCATATAATTATGAAGAATCTCTTTTGGCATGACAACCAGAGTGACAAGTAGATGTGCAATGTTCATATGAAGAAGAAGTGAATGCACCCGTCTCACCTTCACCATTTGATTTCTGAAACCGAAAACTTTGAGCATGAAAGAGAGGAAGCCATCTATATTCTTTCGTCTATATTTTCCACTTTTTTATTTTCGTTCCGTGTCATCATTTTAATTCAAGAAGCCACATTCCGAAACCTACATACTTTTCTCAACATGCCTTCATCATTCTCTAGTTTTAATAATAAATTATGAGTCGTATGATCGTACCAAAAATATGATTAAGATGAAATTCTAATGAAGGTTTACAGTTGAATTCAAAATGAAGTTTATTTTTGAACACCCACATGAAACGCAGAACTCATCATATTTCGGACACTTCATACGTCTAGGATCTAGCATGCGTATCTAGCATTCAACACCCCTAACAATCTATCAACATATGATTCTGTGATTTTGAGCAAACATAGGTAATTACAGGTTTTCTTACTAAGAAGCTTTTCGAAATGTTTTGTTCACTTCCAACCTTGTAAACAAGAATTAAAGGTTGCAGACATGACACTACATGGTACTGGGAAAAGGTTTGATTAGCGAAAAATGTTTGTTTTCTGCAAACGATCATGTTTTATGAACCGTTTGTGTGGGTGAACGATGGTTTGCAGATCTTAAAAACTTTGAAACTAATCATTACTTTCTGAGGCAATCTATACTTCTCATTATCTTTGATCACAACAACAAATTGACAGGAACTAACTCTGTGGAGATTCCATGATTATTAACTTACCGACACAAAATAAGGAACATGGTGACATTTCCAACAAATGCTAGAAGGAAGAGAACAACGTATGCAAACACAATCGAGAGAACTGATCCATTGATGGACAAATCCGGTGTTATAGAACGCGAACAGTTGACCATTGTTGAAATGGCAAACTGAGAAAATGTGACGAACTATTCCCAGACGAGCACTTTTCTCCTTCTCTTCAAGGCTTCTTCTTCTCCTTGTCGGCTCTTGTGCGCTTGAATAATGACCAATATAATGGAGAGAGAAAGGCAAAAAGGAACAAGAAGAATAAATGAGAAGAACAAAAAAAAAACATAGAGAACAGAATGAAGGAAATCGAAAAGGTGCATAGATTGATGGATATTCTGATGAAGGAATGTAAGGGACGTATCGTAGGTTGTTGAAGAGAAAAGTGGGTGGAGTCATAGAAAGCTATGGATGAGGGAAGGGAAAGAGAACGAACTTTCTGTGATGGCTTCTGGGCTGTGTTATGATGTGACAACTGAAGATTTCGAGACTTTTTCCAGAATACAGACGAATGCCCCAATAGGTTTATTCTATTAATAAGCTGTACTAAAGTTGAAAAGTTGGAAAATAATTAGAGAGCAAGGGAAACAACATGTTTTGGAAAAACTACTGGACCGTTAAAGTCGAACCTATGTTTGGAAATCCTTCAGGCAGGTTTATGGAGTTCTGAAAGATAGTTGTAGTGGTCAAATCATTGCTCGACAGTTCTTTTCTTTCTTAGTTTTATGCTGCGAATTTCTTAGCTGTAAAGGCATTGGAGAGTCCAGCAGATGATCCTTGAACACTTTCTGTTAAACGTTTTCAAAGAGCTTAGGACGGTAAGAAGCTTACGTGGAACGTAAGAGAAAACCGATGAATACATTCACCATCTAGCTTTCAGAAATCAGAAATGACAAAAAAAACCTCTGATTTGGAAAATGAGAACTAGGCAAATAAAAAGTAATGAGCTACAAAGTGCACAGAAAGAATAATAAAACAGGTGGCACACGGTGCACCGAATGAAATATGCAGATTGTGGTGTGGATATGTATTTGGTTTCTTATCCGAGAGAAAACGAAACATAGTTTGCATATATGCTCGATTTCCCACGATGGAGAAACTAATGTACTTGTACAAGAGAAAGGAGATCTCAGTGAGCAACCAATCTGTTTTCATTTCTCTCAGTGTTCCCTCTTCTGATTTTTCTGTGTCATCTCGTCCATCCACGGCGGTTCGTAGAGTTTTAAAGCATTCAAATCACTCCTCTGGGAGTCATAATCGACAAGAAAAAAGGCGAAATGCGACAAAAAAAACAGAGAGAAAAGAAGAAGTGAGATGAGTTGCGAATGAAGCATGGGAAAGAAAAGTGAAAGTCTTGGCTCTTTTTCACTCATTATAAGCACTGCAAATGACAGAAAGGACATTGGGAAAAGGAGAAGAGGATGCTCTTCGGGAGCCATGGATAGGAAGAGTAGTTGTCACGGGAGACAATAAGTGCTTCAAGAAAAAACTAATAAAATAAAGAAAAGAATCGGAAAATTAGTCATATGTTTTTCCAAAACAATACAAGAAGAAGAACATTGTTTTGTACAGAAACTGTTTTTTTTTCAGAACAGCCTGTACAGACTAAATTCAGCTAGAAAGTCTTCGATCGTTTGGAAATGCTCTCTATTGCTGGTAGCACTGTTATACGATAAGACTACTCGAACTAGGAAAAATGAAGTGAAGAAGGTTTTGAAAGCCGATTTCGACGTTTCTAATGAAAACCTATTTTCTAAAATCTGATTTGAAATAGGAAAGTATGCAAATCAGCAGTACTGATTTACTTCGATCAACTATTTGATTTCGCAGTAAAGTTTAGAAGTTGGAATAACATTTGAAGATGTCTCTTCTCCAAAAAATTTGAGAAGGAGGTTAGTTCACACGAATTGTTTCTTGTATTCGTTCTTTCGTTTTTTTAGTGACAAAAGAAGAGCAGTCAACAGGCGAGTAATCATATTTAAAAGAAGACTTGAAACCTGACTTCGTATAACTTTCCAAGTCTCAAAAACATCAGAAAAAGAAAAAGAAGAAGTAGAATTTAGAAAAAGAAACCCGAGTTCATAAATTTGCTTCGAGAGGAGGTGGGACAGGAAGGAGCAAGTATGTGCACTAACTTACGA
>GL379922.1:437979-459340 GCA_000143925.2 Caenorhabditis brenneri | reverse complement strand
GAATGAAATTTGCAGCCTTTCTGGAAAAATGTTCGATATGATACAGACCCATCGATTTGTTTCGTAAGAATTCCAAGGTATACTGTATCCAACTTGAAAAACTGGTAATTTTTCTTTTCTAGAATCATCCGGAGTTCGTCTAACACAATCCTGCAAAAAAGGTTTCAACCTTGGTGATCAACGGACTATCTCTGACTGAAAGCTTGGCTATAATTGAGTATCTTGATGAAGCTTATCCTGATCCACCGCTTCTCCCTAAAGAATTGGACAAACGAGCATATTCTAGAGCAATTGCTCTCCATGTAAACTGCACTCGTTTATCTATAAAAAGAATATGATCTTTTCAGATTGTATCAAGTATCCAACCACTTCAAGCAATCAGTATTCACAAAATGTTGAATGAGAAAGAACAAGGATACGGTGATTTTGTGAGTTCGTTTTCTTACAAAAGTGAAATAGCTATTCGATGTTTTTCAGTGGTGCAATCATTTTGTTTCTCGTGGATTTCAAGCACTGGAGGAGCTTTTGAAGAAACATTCTGGCAAATATTGTGTTGGAGATCAACTTTCGATCGCTGATATCAACCTGCCATCAATCATTTATAATGCCAAAATGTTAGTTTATTGAATCAATTCAAAAAATGATCAGAACTTTCAGATACAACGTGGATATGACACCGTACCCGACAATCGTTCGAATCAACCAAGCACTGAATGAACATCCGCAGTTTCTCCCAGCACATCCAGATCTGCAACCAGATGCTCCGAAAGAAAAGAAGTGATGATAAATAATTGATTTGAAGTTTTGAGAGAGAGAGTAATGAATGAACTAGTAAAATACATTATCTTCTTTGTTTCTATTAATTGAGAAACCGATAGCTCCTTATGGTTTCAGAAAAAGTACGGTCACTAAACTTTAACAAAACGTTTAAAATTATTCACGTTTATTTTTTTCTCCAGTGAACTCACATTAGGAACGTGGTTAAGGTTGTTGACAAGCTTCAATCGTCTGTTATTCCTATGATCTTGTTGAGAACCCCTGACAACTCTCCTTCTTTGTTGCCGTATCATCATAACCCAAGAAAACTTCTTCCAACTCACTACAAATAGATCGAAACGGAATGAACCAAAACAAGCAACGTAAGTTCTCCATCAGAAAGTCCACATAATCTCAGTGGAAATTCTAGTTGGCAAAGGTGTTGGCGGCAAAAAATATGGAAACTCTAACGAAATGCCTAGAATAACAAATCCAAATACTTCAAGTTATCAAGAGAGAGGGGCAAAAACTAATCCGATGAGTGGATCTCAAGAGAAATCTAAGGTTTGTTTTATAACAGGAAGTTCAGAGTCGATAATCGATTCATGTTCAGATCAGCCGTGGGAGTTTCGACAAGCTTCAAAAAAGCGGTGAAAAAGCCATGACTCCGAGAAAAGGGCTTGGAACTGGAACTAACCAACGAGGCAAACAACCTGTGAAGTCAAAGAGTGGAGTAAAAAAGAAGACTGATAAACGGAATGGGCAAACACGGACTGTTTCCAGAGAGGTATTCAGAATGGTTATTGAAGTATACAATGAATTATTGCAGGAAGAAGAAGTGGCTCCATTGGAACGTAAACGATCTGTAGAACAACAAGCAGATATGGAAGATACTTTGAAGGCGTCTTCTAATGATCCAATGTCAAAAATCAAAACATTGGTTGCAAAGAATAAAGCGGAAGAGGCGAAATTGAAGAAGAAAGAAGAAGAGAAAGAAAAAGAAGATGAATTCGAGAGTGATCGGAAAGATGAGAATGTATGTATTGCTTCATTTTATTGAACTCTGAGTGAGATTTCCAGCCAAAAGAGAAGGAGCAAAGAGCAGAGGCTATCTTAAAGTGGGCATCAGCCGTCATGATGAGTCCTCCACAACAACTGTCGAAGGAATATAAATCCGTCAGCAACAACGTATTGTTCCCTTTATATTTCCAACTCATATCATTTAATTCAGGCTCCTGATACAGATTGTGTCCTCTTCATCAGAAACATGAATAAGAATCGTTATCCGAATATTCCATGTTGGGATAGATCTCGAGTCTATCTTCCTGGAAATGATACATTTTATATTCATGCGAACAATGTGAAGATTTGTTCAAAACCAGATCGTTTCATCTGCACACAGGCACCAATGGATCATACAATTGCTGATTTTTGGAAAATGACTCTCACTTTGAAGTCTACTTCGATCGTAATGTTGTGTGGATTCGTGGAGGATGGGGTGGAGAAGTGTTCCAAATACTTCTTGTAAGCAGATAAGAAATGAAATGAGATCATTTTATTTTTAAGGGAAACTGTTGGAGTTCTTGATTTGGAAGACATTGTTGTCTACACCGAATCGCTCACTGAGGTAACATTGTTTTCCACCGAGTAAAAAACTATATTCTTCTTTCCAGATGGATCTTGGACCACAGTCAAAGGATAAAGTCATTCAAAGAGTTCTCAGAGTTATTGTGAAATCCACAGAGAAGGAATCGAAACTGACTCATTATCAATGGGCAACATGGCCGGATCAAGGAATGCCAGAGTCTTGTGAAGCATCTCTTCGTATTTTGGCTTCTGTGAGACATGATAAGTTAGTTTTCTTTCAATGTTCTTAGAATGATTCAAGTTGAAACGAATTTCAGAAAGCCAATTATTGTTCATTGTTCGGCTGGAGTTGGTCGAACTGGAACTCTTGTTTTGATTGAATCCATGATTTCGGCTCTTCGTAATCCCAAAAAGCAGAATGTCAATGATTCTTTTTCTCTCTTGAGAAAAGATCGGGCTAAAAGTGTCCAGGTTAGAATGAAAAATGGAATATCTAGCTCTGATCACTCAAAAATTTCAGACTTTTCCGCAATATGTCTATGCAATTCGTTGTGTTCTCGAATATCTTTTTGCAAAAGGAATGAAGAAAAACGAAGCGGAATGGACAAAGTTCAAAGAGACTTATGCAAAAATCAAAGCAAAGAAACTGTTGCCAAAGAGAGAAGATAAGGGAAAAGTGAAGAAAATGACTCTGTCTCAAGAGGCATCGGAGACTAATCTTGTGGTTTCTGGACTCAAACCAACTGGAGCAAGTCTTATTTCTACATCTCCAGCTCCTCCAGATACTCCTATTTCGAATCAAGGACCACTTCCAATCTCTCTTGGTATGCCATCACCAATGCAGTCTCCACAACCTTCTCCATTGACTCCACCACCTCCACCAGTTATCAATCCTCCACCACCTCAACCTGTAATCAATCCTTCTATTATCACTGCTTCAACCCAATCCAGTGAAGTCACCAACATTTCGTTGACTCAACCTCCAGTGAATCGTTCTTTTGTTCAGAAGCCCTGAGATCCTGAATAAAGTGCCGATATTGATTCAATATTTTAGTTTTAACAGGGTAAAAGAAAGGAATTACATTTCTGTTTCATATTCCTTTGATGTCAAGTCTATCAAAAGTAAAAATTCATTCGTTTTTGAGTATCATGCTACATTTAATTATGAGAACGATTGAAAACATTTTCACATATCAATCCGTATTCAGACATTGTTCTTTGAGATCATTAGTCGATTTTCCAATGGTGTGTGACGATCTCCCTTGTGTCTCAAACTGTGTCCACGCGGTTGCCTTGGCGATAAAGAGTTGTTTTTCCCGTCGAAATTACAGGCCGATGCACTCCTTTTACGCATTCTCTCACTTGTTTGATTTCTGAAGAATTCACATTTCTGAAGAAAAAGGAAAGATATTAGTGATAGGAAAGACGGTTCGAGCAGTGTTACCTGCTGATGTTCGCAGAACAAGACAGATGACGATCAGCTGCAGTGGCACGGGAACAAGCGAATAGAAGTTGAAGTTCCTTCCAAATATCAAAGGAGTAATATCCATAGAGATATGGAGAAATGGCTGAATTGAGGACTGCAAATGCGTAAATGAATTTTCGAATATCCTTTGGAATCCAATCAGTATGACGGAGGAAATGAAGAAACATGAGAATTGAATAGGGTGTCCAGCAGAAAATGAAAGCCAAAACGATCACAAATGTCATTTTGAGAGTTCTGCTTCTTGCTCTCTCCAAGTTGTTTTGTCCATTTCTGCGGAGTAACATTTCAGATGACTTCTCAGCTGAAACAATCATAATCTCTTCTATATACTAAAGGAATAGCTCTGTGTGTGTATGTGTGTGTGTGTGTGTCTGTGCCGCACTTATCACTGAATAACTTTTGAGCCCCTCGACCGTTTCCTATCATATTTGGCATGTAGTCATGGGTCACCGAGCGCTTCAATTCTGTGAAGTTTGAAGCACGGGTTACTGTAGGATTACGGTAGCTACAGTAACCAGATAACTCAGCGATAGCTAGAAAACGGGTTCAAAGTGCTCAGAATTGTTCCATTTTTTGCATGTACTATCTACGGGACCCCAATAGTACACCAACAAAAAATGGTGGAGATTACTGTAGGATTACGGTAGTTACGGTACTTCGAAAACTCAACTGGCAAGCTCTAGATGGATAAGCTTCCAGAACATTCTCCCTCTTTCCAGAAACTCCTAGAAACTCCCAGAACTTCCAGAAACTTCCAGAAACTTCTAGAAACTTCTAAAAACTTCTAGAAACTTCTAGAAACTTCTAGAAACTTCTAGAAACTTCTAGAAACTTCTAGAAACTTCTAGAAACTTCTAGGAACTTCTAGAAACTTCTAGAATGTTCTAGAAACTTCCAGAAACTTCTAGAAACTTCCAGAACTTCTAGAAACTTTCAGAACTTCCAGAAACTTCTAGAAATTTCCAGAAACTTCCAGAAACTTCTAGAAACTTCCAGAGCTTCCAGGAACTTCTAGAATGTTCTAGAAACTTCTAGAAACTTCCAGAGCTTCCAGGAACTTCTAGAATGTTCTAGAAACTTCCAGAAACTTCTAGAAACTTCCAGAGCTTCCAGGAACTTCTAGAATGTTCTAGAAACTTCCAGAAACTTCTAGAAACTTCCAGAACTTCCAGAAACTTCTAGAATGTTCTAGAAACTTCCAGAAACTTCTAGAAACTTCCAGAACTTCCAGAAACTTCCAGAAACTTCTAGAAACTTCCAGAAACTTCTAGAAACTTCCAGAAACTTCTAGAAACTTCCAGAACTTCTAGAAACTTTCAGAACTTCCAGAAACTTCTAGAAATTTCCAGAAACTTCCAGAAACTTCTAGAAACTTCCAGAAACTTCTAGAATGTTCTAGAAACTTCCAGAAACTTTAAAAAACTTCCAGAAACGGCAAAACATTCGATTATTTTGGCGGGAATTCGAATTTTCAAAATTTTTGGAGGGAATTTAAATTATCAAAATTTTTGGCGGGAATTCAAATTTTCAAAATTTTTGGCGAGAATTCAAATTTTCGAAATTTTCAGCGGGAATACAAATTTTCAAAATTTTTGGCGGGAATTCGAATTTTCGAAATTTTTCGCTGGAATTCAAGTTTTCGAAATTTTTTGCGGGAACTCAAATTAGCAACACTTTTGGAACAATAAGGAGGCTTAGGGTGCATCACTGCCCAATGATCAGAAATGAGTTTAAGCGTGGCAACTTAACCCCCCATTGAGGAGCGCAGCGACGAACAAAAAGGAGGTGAGCCGCCGTAGGCGGCGCCACCGACTGGTTACATGCTAAATCTGTGATTTCTACTCACAATCCTTCTCTTCTGGCAACTTTGTCTTTCTTGATATTTTCCAGAGAATCAGTGAGTAACAAACGACCGTAACCAATAGTGGAGCAATGTAAACTTGGACGATATTCACGATTGAAAAGTAAAAAACCACCTAAACTCAAGACTTGATTATAAAAAATTATATACAGTACTCACATCATTTGACAACTCTCCAATGAAATTCTTCGATACACACTGAGTATACCAATCATAACATGGATGAGATGCAGTTTTGAAGAGATAGAATTGAGGGGCAGAAGTGACAAAAGAGATCATCCAGGCTAAGGATACCATTCTTTGAACACTTTTACGAGCTCTCATTGCATACAATGGGAAGAAAATGGAGTAGAAACGATCGAGAGTTATACAGATCAACACGTTCATTGAGAGACTTATTCCGAAGACATCGAAGAATTTGCAGACACGGCATAACTGAAAATTTGAACTTCTTTTCAGAGTTAGAAGATCAAGAAGAGTTTTTCTGGATTAGGAACATGTTGTTTACCAAAGTTTTGACTGTTTGTATTCAAAATTTGTGCTGGTCAATACAATTTTAGTTGTTTTGACAGGAGTACAATGACAACCATGAGTGACAATTTCTAAATGTTACAGCTACAAAATATCTACTGAAAATGAAAACGAAAAACTAATGTCTGAAACAATGGACTCAGAACTCTTCGTGACTAAATTATCAAGAACCCCACAAAAAAATTAGCTCTGAACTGTGACTATCAATCACAATTTGAATTCCAATTTCTCAGTCTGTCAACATTTGACGTTGAAATAGATGAACCTCTTCCTCAAACAACTTTAAAAACGGTCTCTTAACACTGATTTCGAGAAAGAACTTCGAAAAAAAAAAGAAAAAAATGCTTTTGCCCTAAGCGGGATTCGAACCCGCGACTGGAGTTACCCAATGAGGACATAAGCCTCACGCCTTCGACCACTCGGCCATCAGGGCGGCGAGTCTGAAAAATGTGCGACTTCAAAATGAAGGCGCAAATTGAGGGGAAAAGAGGGGAGAGAGGGAAAAGAGGTTATCTGATACGGAGATTACGGTGGAAGCATCGAAGTAATAATTGTTTGTGGTTATGAAATGATATATACTGAATAGAAGGTGGTGGTGTCGTGATGTTCATGAAGTGAGTTCAAAAGCTTCTTCTCTTATTTTACACTTCTTCGAAACTCTTCGAACGCTTTCTGTAAAACGTGAAAGAAATCGCTCACAGTGTCTCCAGCGAACCAGGCGACCATATAATTGTGAAGAATCTCTTTTGGCATGACAACCAGAGTGACAAGTAGATGTGCAATGTTCATATGAAGAAGAAGGGAATGCACCCGTCTCACCTTCACCATTTGATTTCTGAAACCGAGAACTTTGAGCATGAAGAAGAGGAAGCCATCTATATTCTTTCGTCTATATTTTCCACTTTTTTTATTTTCGTTCCGTGTCATCATTTTAATTCAAGAAGCCACATTCCGAAACCAACATACTTTTTCAACATGCCTTCATCATTTTCTAGTTTTAATAATAAATTATGAGTCGTCTGATCGTACGAAAAATATGATTAAGATGGAATTACAATGAAGGTTCAGTTGAATTCAAAATGAAGTTTATTTTGGAACACCCACGAGAAATGCAGAATTCATCATATTTAGTTCCGGACACCTTTCACGTCTTGGAATGCTATACGTATCTAGCATTCAATACCCCTAACAACTATCAACATACGATTTTGCGATTTCTAGTAAACATAGATAATTACAGGTTTTCTTTCTAGGAATCTTTACGAAATTTTGTGTTCACTTTCAACCTTGTAAACAAGAATTAGAGGTTGCAGACATGACACTACATGGTACTGGGAAAAGGTTTGTTTTCTGCAAACGATCATGTTTTATGAACAGTTTGTGTGGGTGAACGATGATTTGCAGAACTGAAAAATATGGAAACTAATCATTACTTTCTGAGGCAATCTACACTTCTCATTACCATTGATCACGACAACAAATTGACAGGAACTAACTATATGGAGATTCCAGGATCATTGACTTACCGACACAAAATAAGGAACATGGTGACATTTCCAACAAATGCTAGAAGGAAGAGAACAACGTATGCAAACACAATCGAGAGGACTGATCCATTGATGGACAAATCCGGTGTTATAGAACGCGAACAGTTGACCATTGTTGAAATGGCAAACTGAGAAAATGTGACGAACTATTCCCAGACGAGCACTTTTCTCCTTCTCTTCAAGGCTTCTTCTTCTCCTTGTCGGCTCTTGTGCGCTTGAATAATGACCAACATAATGGAGAGAGAAAGGCAAAAAGGAACAAGAAGAATATATGAGAAGAACAAAAAAAAACATAGAGAACAGAATGAAGGAAATCGAAAAGGTGCATAGATTGATGGATATTCTGATGAAGGAATGTAAGGGACGTATCGTAGGTTGTTGAAGAGAAAAGTGGGTGGAGTCATAGAAAGCTATGGATGAGGGAAGGGAAAGAGAACGAACTTTCTGTGATGGCTTCTGGACTGTGTTATGATGTGACAACTGAAGATTACGAGACTTTTTCCAGAATACAGCCGAATGTCCCAATAGGTTGATTATATCAACGGTGTACCAAAGTTGAAAAAGTGGAAAATAATTGGAGAACAAAGAAAAAAACATGTTTTGGAAAAACTCCTAGACCGGTAAAGTCGCATTTAAAAAGCTCTCAGTCAGGCTATTGGACTTTTGGAAAGGTAGTGATGATGGTCAAATCATTGCTCGACAGTTCTTTTCTTTCTTAGTTTTATGCTGCGAATTTCTTAGCTGTAAAGGCATTGGAGAGTCCAGCAGATGATCCTTGAACACTTTCTGTTGAAACGTCTTCAAAGAGCTTAGGACGGTAAGAAGCTTACGTGGAACTTAAGAGAAAACATGAATACATTCACCATCTAGCTTTCAGAAATCAGCAATGACAAAAAAAAACCTCTGATTTGGAAAATGAGAACTAGGCAAATAAAAAGTAATGAGCTACAAAGTGCACAGAAAGAATAATAAAACAGGTGGCACACGGTGCACCGAATGAAATATGCAGATTGTGGTGTGTGGATATGTATTTGGTTTCTTATCCGAGAGAAAACGAAACATAGTTTGCATATATGCTCGATTTCCCACGATGGAGAAACTAATGTACTTGTACAAGAGAAAGGAGATCTCAGTGAGCAACCAATCTGTTTTCATTTCTCTCAGTGTTCCCTCTTCTGATTTTTCTGTGTCATCTCGTCCATCCACGGCGGTTCGTAGAGTTTTAAAGCATTCAAATCACTCCTCTGGGAGTCATAATCGACAAGAAAAAAGGCGAAATGCGACAAAAAAAAAACAGAGAGAAAAGAAGAAGTGAGATGAGTTGCGAATGAAGCATGGGAAAGAAAAGTGAAAGTCTTGGCTCTTTTTCACTCATTATAAGCACTGCAAATGACAGAAAGGACATTGGGAAAAGGAGAAGAGGATGCTCTTCGGGAGCCATGGATAGGAAGAGTAGTTGTCACGGGAGACAATAAGTGCTTCAAGAAAAAACTAATAAAATGAAGGAAAGAATCCGAAAATTAGCCATATGTTTTTTCAAAACAATGCAAGAAGAAGAACATGGTTTTGTACAGAAACTTTTTTTTTTCAGAACAGCCTGTACAGACTAAATTCAGCTAGAAAGTCTTCGATCGTTTGGAAATGCTCTCTATTGCTGGTAGCACTGTTATACGATAAGACTACTCGAACTAGGAAAAATGAAGTGAAGAAGGTTTTGAAAGCCGATTTCGACGTTTCTAATGAAAACCTATTTTCTAGAATCTGATTTGAAATAGGAAAGTATGCAAATCAGCAGTACTGATTTACTTCGATCAACTATTTGATTTCGCAGTAAAGTTTAGAAGTTGGAATAACATTTGAAGATGTCTCTTCCCAAAACATTTGAGAAGGAGGTTAGTTCACACGAATTGTTTCTTGTATTCGTTCTTTCGTTTTTTTAGTGACGAAAGAAGAGCAGTCAACAGGCGAGTAATCATATTTAAAAGAAGTCTTGAAACCTGACTTCGTATAACTCGTCTCAAAAACATCAGAAAAAGAAAAAAGAAGAAGTAGAATTTAGAAAAAGAAACCCGAGTTCATAAATTTGCTTCGAGAGGAGGTGGGACAGGAAGGAGCAAGTGTGTGCACTAACTTACGAAACCAACAACATTTCTTCCATTCCTTCGCCTTCCTCAATTTTCTCGTTTTCCGTGTTTAAAGGTATTTTGGTGTCCAGGAGTAACCGGAAGAGCACGGGAAACTACTAGGTCAAGTGTTCTATTCTTGATGTGTCTAGAAAATATATACAAATGGGAAAAAAAGGAAAAAAAAAGAAAAGAGGAAACGATACTAAGCAATTTAGTGTGGAAACTCTTCGAATTCACAGAATTTGGAATTTATGATCAAACTGCCATAAAGTTGAAATCGAGCATTATTTACAAGATCTAAGTGGATTCTAGACTAGAAAGAAAACTAAAAATATTTTTCAGATATAACTTTTTTGGGGAAACTGAAAAAGAGAAAAAAAACGTTTTTCTTTGCACAATACACATGGTTCAACCCAATATCCTTTCTCTTTTCACTCCTCCGCATTTCTCTTTTTTCGTATTCATTTTCTGAAAAAAATGTCACAAAGCATTGGAAACTTGACGATGTCAAAAAAGCCAATAATAGAAAAACAGAGAAAAAATAATTATGAAGAATATATGTATATTGGTCTTATGAAATAAAGAGAGAAAAGTGACAATGAAATGACGAAGATGCTCGTAATGGGTTGGATCAGCAGAAGAGAGTGGGCGGACCACCCATTGAGGGACTAGAGCACATAAAAAGAAACTGAAAACATTTCAGTAACGCTAGAAAAGATAAAGAAAACCTAATGATATCGTATGTCCACAAGTATGTATGTATGGGTTTTCCAGAAAATAATGCATTGATTAACCGGAAAGTATGACTTTAAAACTGTTTTGAGTCTCTTCTTTCGTTAAGATTAAAGATATCCCGATCACTTCAACCTTCCCTTGTCGAAACTCAAATTAGTGTAAGATTACGGTAGCTTATAAAAAAGGAGAAATGATTCAGAATGATTGAAACAGACTGAATTCACTTCGAATGTTTAATGACATTGTAATATCAAATGGGACTCCGCCAGAATTACAGTGGAAGTACGGTAGTTTAAGCTATCTAATTAGCAGCCATTAGAATCGCTACTTCCTACATAAGCTAATAGTCAGTTTTGTAGTTGCGTATAGCAAAGGTTAAACAAACAGAATCTTCACCAAATGGTTTCAACAAACTACTTTGATAATGATGAGCAAGGTACGCAGAAAGTTTAGCAGCAGATGTAAAAATCTTTTTGGCGCAGGAACAAGTCGCTTTTCTCAATTTCAAAAGGGAAGTAATAGAACGATTGGAACATAAATAGAAAGAGATTGAAGCAGAATAACTATATGAATCAGAAGAGTCTTTCCATCGGTTTCACCCCGTGGCTCTCATAATGCAATTAGTACGAGATCCTCTTTGTCGCACAACGAATTGGATTTATATATTTCCCCTTCTTCTCTTTCAACCACAATCTGAAATTGTTGGAATCGAGTGAGAGAGGGAAAGAGAAATGAATTAGAAAAAAGAAGAAGAAGTATTTGGAAAAGAAGTAACTAAAAACTAGAATAGTGTCAAACGATTACCACTGAAAACACAACAATTAGATGAATATTGAATGAAAGAAAACGGCTCGTTCAACTCAAAAAAGGAGTGTTCGTTTTCTCTTTTCTGCAGTTTTCAGGTTATTTTTGGGTTTAAATCTACTATCAACCTAATAATTATATTGGAAAGGACAATAAGACTTTTGATCACCTATCAGTTGGTCAGTCATCAACTCTGAGAACTATAATCAAAAAATCTCTTCTTTTTTGAATCATGAGACTTGAAAGGAAGCTCCTCCCACCTTCTGAAGTGAACCTTCCTTATCAGGAATCGGAATCGGATGGTCCTCTAAGAAATGAAAAATGAGAGATTAACGAAGGAGAAATTTCCAAAAAAAAGGAGAGAGAAAGAAGAAAGTCTAAGATACAATGAATGGTGTTTGACGTGGAGTCTGAATACATTTATAGCTCTGAAAACACCTACTCAAATTAGAAAATAAGATTCTTTATTTGGGGTGTTTGATTCCAATAAGGTGTCATAGTGCCATAGTGGAGTTCAATTCCAAACAGAGAGCTACAGATTTTCAGAGATGATACTAGTTAAAAGGTGTTCGAAATGTTTATTTAACGCTATGAATATTCTAACAAGGAGTCCAAGTATGGTAAGAACAGAACTCTGTTTAGTTGTGAATGATGTTGTCAGAATGATTGATGAAGTTTTCAGAACTAGAACTAACACACACTCAAAAGCACCTTATGAATCCTTTGGGAAAAGAGGACAAAATGTGGAAAAAAGGAGCCCAAAAGGAAAAGAAATGACGAATTGACTGGGATAAAAAGTGTATTGTCTCCCTGGTCACATCGTTCCAAAAGTCAAAAAAAAAACAAAAGAACTGAAGAAAATATATTATTAATTGAAGACTAAAAGAAGTAACCGGAAAGAAAAGTAATGCAGGAGATGAAGAAGAAAGAAATACAAATTCATCTCATATTTCTTCTACCGTAACCCTCCAAAGACGACACCGTCCTAATTAGAAAATTTGACACCAATTAGTACAAAATGTGTGGGTTTTGATGACAATATTGAGTCAGATTTCATTAATGAAAGCGACGAAAAAGCAGGAGATGTGAAGGAGGAATGATCAACTGAAATTTAAGAGATTCTCACAAGATTGGATTGCCTTCTTTCTCTCTCTGACGAAAGGATTTTTTGGGGGAAGAGGAAAGGAGGGAGCAAAGAAACGGACGTTGAAATTAGCTGGTCTGAAAGAATTTTTGGAGTGACATGTCAGCGTTTACGCTCCGCCCAACTAGCAATTTGTCAATTTTGTTTCCAGTGTATAGGTCACTGTTAATCAATTTTAGCTCTGATGGAAAATAACAGAAAGAGAAAAGATCCAAAAGTCATTGAAATTCTCCATCTAGAAGTTCTTGGTTTCTCTTCTTGTTATTGTATTTTTGAATTGATTTTGTAGTGTTGTATACGTCTTTCCTCTAGACATGTCCTAGATTTGTTCTCCTTCTTTTGTATCTCGAAGGGTGTTCAAAAGTCACCAGAAATTTTATTGTAATCCTTGGATCCAGTAGATTAATTGTAAGGCATGAATATACATAGATCAAGAGAAAATTACAATTTTATTGAAAACGAGAGTAACGAAAAATGTGACACGATTGAAATGGCAACAGAGGAGAGAGAGAAAATTACTTCTAGAAGAAGGATAGTTTTGAACTAATTTTGGTGGGGTAGCTAGAATAAAACATGTTATGAACTGAAAGAAAACAACAAATTCTATAGACTCGGATTCAATTAAAAATAGATTTTCATAAGATTTAACAGATGAGTTTGGCAAGAAAACAATGAAAAAAAAATTGAAGAATTCAAAAGTCGCCATCATCACACTCTATCGCTGCAAGCTCCTCCAAATCTTCCGAATCGTGCGCGGCGATCGTGAGGTCGATGGGACCGTATGGCGTGATTTGGGAAGCTTTGATGGCGCGCTCTTTAGGCAATTCTGGAAATTTTCAAGATTTTGTGTTAGAGCGAACTGAATCTTGTTTGATACCAAGAGCCACGTAGAAAGTTCGGGCAGCCTCGCGACGAGTCGTTTTATTTATGTCCACCATAAGGTCAAGCTGGTAGCTGAACGGGCTCACTTTTTCGCATTCCATGAACAAATTCTCGCGAATTGTATCCGCTGTTTTGTCCTCGGAGCTTGATCTGGAAGTCATTAATGGATACTGGAGCTTGAAACTTGAAATGAGCGGAGAAGGAATGGTCAAAGACTAACCCAGTATACACGGTTCCAAACGATCGAGCATAGTTATATGGATCATCGAGAAACTGATCGTCCTGATATTTTACCGGAGAAATCGGATTTTCTAGTGGTGGCTCTTCTTGACGTCTCGGCTGCTCCATTTGCAAGTCTTCGAAATCGAATTGAGCACGGAGTGGAGATGCGCTGAAAATCGAAAAACTGGCTGAATAGTTTCTTCTTAATTTTGCTTACATCGGACTCTGCACCTTCAGCGGAGTTTCTTTGAATTTCAATTGGGACAAGTTTATTGGTTCCAGATCGTCAAAATTTTGCTGCGGGGCTGCAGAATTTCGCAGGTTTTCTTCTTCCTCTTCTTCTTCTTCTTCATCACTTGAGACGTTTGGCCTAATCGTCGGATCGAATCTGGTTGCCCTTTTTGGAAACTGCTCAGCCAGCTCTTTGTTGCAGTCTGGAACGAATTGAATGATGATGAACTGTTGAAAACGGTTTGAAAAACCTACTTTTTCTCAAACTGTACGGAACAGTGTTCAGCAATTCGGCCAGTGGCATCGGTTTCTTGCGCTTCGGTCTGAACGCCGATGGATGATCGTAGTGAAGGCTTGAGTAGTTCTCCATCATATTGTTCATTTCTTTCTGCAAAACCCATAAAATAACTACTTTTCTAAAAAGCGAATCATACCAATGGAATTCTAAACTTATTCTGCTCTGGCAAGATTTCATCCTCAAGGTTTCTGTTTCTGAAAGGAGTCGGACCCAGTCTACGTGGGGTCCTAGGAGTTTTGGGAGTCGACTGAACAGGTGGAATCAAAACATCCTCATCAAGAGAGATGTGTGATGGGATATGTGGCACGTCTAGGTTCGTCGGGACGTCGAATTCAGCATGCTAAACATAGATGAAGTAGTTTCAAGAGGAAAATAACATCGGGAAACAAAAAACCTACAATTCCACGAAGTCTTGCATCATTCATTTCCTGCTCCATACTCCTTCTTTCTTCTTGTTCTCCGAATAATGGAAGCCGAGCATGACGAAGAACATCGGCAAGAGCAGGGTGAGGCTCGAAGATTTCGTCGTCTAAAATGGCGTGTTAATGAAAACTTTGAGAGTAGTAACCTTGTATCATCGTATAGTTGTTCTTAACTGGCGTCTCGTGCAGTGTCCCAATAAGCTCATTTGAGGGTCTCTCAAACTCGAAATCGTCTAATCTAGTCTTTACAAAATCTAGTGTCTCATTGTGTACGTCTTCTCGGCGAATGTGTGATGACGAGAATCGATCCATGAATGTCCTGGAAAACGAATTTAGGGTTACAAACTGTCATATGAAGTTACAAATCGAAGTCATTATTCGGGTTCTCCGAGTTCATCGGACCATAGAGCATTGCATAGGCCTCCTCCGTTGGAGGCATGAGATCATCTTCAATCATGAAGTCGATTCGAGGTGTAGCAAACGCGTCTGGCATTGTGATATTCTGTTTCAGAGCCGTACTCTGCAAAAATCCAGACCCTAGGAACAAAGTTTCAATGTAAGGATCCTCACAATTGGGGTTTGAGGTGTTATTAGATAGTCATCTTCAGCTGCTTTTGACTTTCTTTTCTTTTTTGGAGTCGTATAATCAGTATCTAGATCTATCTCCATCTGTTCACGAGTTCTTCTTCTTCGTTCTTCCTCTTCGGCTAGATAGGATGTAAACGCCACAATCTCGCGTGCACGAACAGCATCGACTGAATTAAATTACTGCTTACTAAAATCATTACGTGGAGATTTTGCTTACTTAACAATCTAGCGACCTGGTGACTCAAAACGATTGTATTTCCGTAGACTAAATTGCAGGCAACACTTAGAGATCTTGGATTACGCCTGTCTTTCTGTACAATCCAAGTGATTAGTTTGCAGGCTTCCTAAGCGTCATGTTGCAGAAATGCTCGACGCGTTAGTTGTAAACTCTTCTTTGGGGCGAAAACCACTTTTCTGAAGAAGAAGAAAACAGTCAGTTTATTCCTCCTATTCATAAACCTACAGAAGAAAATTTATGATCGCTTCATCCGACGCTTTTAGGGGTAAATCTACGCTCTGGACCATTTTTCGGCCTGCAAGTAAGCTTTTTCTTAATTCTCAATTTTTGAGAGTGAAATTGGCGAGAAAATTTCTCAAAAAAAAAACGAGCGAAAAGAAAACAAAAAAGAAATCAACCTTTAAAAAAGTAGCCGAGCGTCGCGAGACCAAGAGAAGTACCGTAGTTTTAGAGGAAGGCGCATGTTTATTCATTTGTAATCTCATCTTCTTGCTTCAAATATGTTGTCGGTTCTTGCGAGATTTTGTAATCGATTCTTCTATTTTCTTTTAATTTGCACTTTTTTTCGCCCAATGAAGAATAATTTTTAAACAATTCTTTAGTGTTCATCGCTTCATTGTAGAACGTATTGAAGAAAGCATTGATAACCAGTCGCTTTAGGATTTTATACTCACTGATCACCTAGTTTTTTTTTGATTTCATAAAGTTCCAATGCCAGATTATGTTAGGTTTACGTTGGCTCGACAGTACCCTGGGCTTTAAAGGAGCAAGCGCAATCGTAATTTGATTGGTCTTGCCTTGAAAATCATTTTTTGTTTTGGCTTTTGACAGGAAGATTGTTTTTTCTTTGCGAAGATTTTTTTGTTTTAATGATCATTGCAGTTTTTGCCATTCAACTCTTCATTCATTCATTCAGATTTCCGCTTTTTCTTTCTAATTTTGTTTCTAAAGTTTCATTTTGTTCGCCATGTCATTACTAATTCTTCTGCTTTCCGTTCAATCTGAATAATTTTCCTTTTTGTGTATGCATTAATTTACAGGTCATCCTAAGATGTCGAAAGCCAACGTCGGAATCAACGGATTCGGAAGAATCGGTCGTCTCGTGCTCCGTGCTGCTGTCGAAACGGAAAAGGTGCAAGTTGTCGCCGTTAACGACCCGTTCATCACTATCGACTACATGGTTTACCTGTTCAAGTACGATTCGACACATGGGCAGTTCAAGGGAACCGTCTCCTATGACGGAGACTTCCTGATTGTTCAAAAGGACGGAAAATCGTCGCACAAGATCAAGGTCTTCAACAGCGAGGACCCAGCTGCTATCGCTTGGGGAACTGTCAAGGCCGAATACGTTGTTGAATCTACTGGAGAGTTTACCACCATAGAAGAGGCTTCCGCCCACATGCAAGGCGGAGCCAAGAAGGTGATCATCTCGGCTCCATCGGCTGACGCTCCAATGTACGTGGTTGGAGTGAACCATGAAAAGTATGACTCTTCCAACGAGCACATCATCTCAAACGCTTGTTCAACAACCAACTGTCTGGCTCCATTGGCTAAGGTCATCAATGATAATTTTGGTAAGTATGAAGTCGAATGAATCTGAAGCAACAAACCTTTTCAGGAATCATTGAAGGAGCGATGACCACCGTCCACGCTGTTACTGCCACCCAAAAGACTGTCGATGGACCACCAAGAGAGATGTGGAGATACGGACGTGGCGCTGGCCAGAACATCATCCCAGCCTCAACTGAAGCCGCCAAGGCTGTTGGAGAGATCATCCCAGCGCTCAATGGGAAGCTCACCGGAATGGCATTCCGTGTTCCAACTCCAGATGTTTCTGTTGTGGACTTAACAGTTCGTCTCGAGAAACCGGCTTCGATGGACGATATCAAGAAGAAGGTCCGTGCCGCCGCCGAAGGACGGATGAAAGGCATTTTGGCCTACACCGAGGACCAAGTGGTGTCGACCGACTTTGTTTCCGACCCACACTCTTCCATCTTCGATGCCGGGGCTTGCATCTTGCTTAACCCAAACTTCGTGAAGCTCGTCTCCTGGTAATTTCAAGGTTTTCATCTCAAAATTCAATAGCTGTTTACAGGTACGATAACGAATACGGATACTCGAACCGCGTCGTTGACCTGATCAAACATATTCACATCGCCCATAAAGAAAACCGAAAAAGGCCTTATCAAACCGATGCCGAATCCCAACTCCGCGACGAGCTCTACGAAGATCAACAAATAGATTCGGATCGATTTGGGAATGAAATCAATGTAACAAAGCACCTCAAAATTTCATATAACTATGAACTATATTTTCAGATAGAAAATGCTCGGAACGTACGGAACATGTCACAGATACCTTCACAGCCATCGAACATCGATCAAGCCAGCGGAACTGAAGTCGATTATGATGTTAAGGTAATAATTGTTTTCCTTCTATTAGTTTGAATTAAATTTTTTTACAGATTCGTGTCAAGCCGGATCGTTCCGGAGTTGTCACCGAAGGTGTACAACACAGTATGAATCCATTCGATAAGATCGCTCTCGAGGAAGCTGTTAAACTGAAGGAGAAGAAGATCGCAACTGAAGTTATTGCTTTTTCGCTGGGGGGACCAAAATCTTCTGAAGTTCTCGAAACTGCTTTTGCCAAGGGTGCCGACAAAGCCATCCATGTTCAAGTTTCCGATGATGAAGCTGCAAAGCTTGAATCATTCCACGTGGCCAAAACTCTTCAAAAGATTGTTGAGCACGAAAAGTTCGACGCCGTCTTCCTTGGAAAACAAGCTATCGATGATGATTCTTCGCAAACAGCTCCAATGCTTGCTGGACTTCCCGATTGGCCACAGGCTCTCTATGCCTCAAAGGTTGAAGATGGAGGCTCCGGACACATGAAAGTAACGAGAGAAATTGATGGAGGTCTCGATACCATCAAGGTGAATTTGATCAGAATATTTCATTTGATAGTTTTAAAATTTAGGTCAAAGTTCCATTCGTTCTTTCGGCTGATCTCCGTCTCAATGAGCCTCGTTATGCCACACTTCCAAACATCATGAAGGCCAAGAAGAAACCTTCGGAAGCCATTCCAATCAAGGACCTCGGTATTGATATTACTCCACAAACTGAGACTATCGAAGTCACCGAACCACCAGTTCGTCAAGCCGGTGGATTTGTGGAGGATGTTTCAGCTCTTGTTGCCAAGCTGAAGGTGAAGGGACTCGTTAAGGCCTAAACTAACTTTCTTTTTTGTATTATGTAGTGGATTCAGTGAATTGTATTTAACTTATTTTTACAGTGTTTTATGTGATGCAGGTGAAAATTTTTGATTCTCAAGTCGTCTTTTCTTATTCAATAATTAATTAAAGTTTAGAGAAGTGAGTAGCTTGAGCGGGATACAGTAAGAAAACGAAATGCATTGTTGACAAAACCATGTGAAAATTGATGCAAGTCAATTAGTCTATAGCTTAACATCCCCATTCCCATCTATCATTATGTTTTCTAGCTTCACATATATGTGAGCGATTCCACGGGTGTACAAGTAGTTTATAGCTTCGATAAGTTGACGGAATAGTGTAACCGAAAGAGGGCTTTCTGAAACCACAAGATAAAATATAATATTGTTTCAACTATATGAAAACCTGGTAAGCGTCGATGACTCAAAATGAGATCAAGAAGCGTTCCTCTCTCATAATAATCAGAAATGATAACTATTTTAGATGGTGCTGGTTTAGTGATGCCTAGACACCGAGCAATATGTGGAAGTCGGACCTTCATTGTAATTTCTAGTTCCCTCGGAAGGAATTTATCCGCAACATTTGGTCGAATAGCATTCCGATTTACGATTTTAACTACAACATCCCGCCGATAAAGTTTGGAGTGAACTTTGAAAACAAGTGAATGTGCAGTAGTGGCTAATGGAGTTTTCGGAAATGACCCTGAAATACTCAATCCAACTCTGAAAAAAAAGTTTCTCTACTGAAACTAGGAAAACCCTTTCTCACACTGGAATCAATTTTTCTGTTGAAGAGGAGGCGATAGGCTTGGACATGTCATGAAAGTGAGAAACAAGCGTTTGGAGACGGTTTATAAAGTTAGTAAAAGACGTGTCACAAAGTTCATAAAAATATAAAGTACACGCTAAAAACACAATTTTTACCAATCATTGTTCAAGTCAAAATCTTCCATCAGTTCATCTTCAGCTGCTGCATCTCTTGCTTCTTGTTCTTCTCTCAATCTTTCTTCTTCCATCATACGATACTCTTCTTCTTCATCGAAATTCGTTTCTTGGATTTGTTTTTTCAATGAATCTGGTTCTTTTGGCTCGGCTTTGGTTGGAGAGTTCTCTGGAAAAAAATAAAGTATAAAATTGTATTTTTTGGTTATCCTCTGAACTAGCACAAAAACGTGTATGAAAATCATACATCAGGGTTTGCAATTTCTCGAAAACTCCCGTTTCAATTTAACATTATAACATTGGTTTGGAAGACCAACCTTTTTCTGGTAAGTCATTGAAATGTTCGTCAAGTGGTTCATCGTCTTCTGCTCCATCGTCGATAATTCCGTGCTTTTCTTTCCTTTTTTGGTTTTCCTTTTCAATATCTTCAGTTGATTCTCCGAGTCTTTGTTCATCAAAAATACTTCAACTATTCCGAGTGAATCTAAGGAGTTTTTGAAAAACTAACTATAATAGGTTCTACCGAAGCACCCTATTCCTCGACCTACTGGAAAATCTTTCATGACATCTGCCAATTCTCAGCCACATACTGTAGCACCGCATCAGAAGTCATTGCCATTGAATAGATACCACCCGAACGAATTACAACATCAAAGATTTCATCAATCACAATTCTTCGGTGAGAACTATCAGAACGGATACAGATTTCAGAGAAATCAAAGACCAATGCTAGTTGCTAGAGATTATCGCAATGGGAATCAATCCCAACTCCACAAAAGCCATCTAATAGATATTCTCAGCAAAGCAACAGGGTCAGTAGAACTTCCGCTGTTAGAAAACCTGTGCCGAAAACAACTCCGGCTAATGCTGTTGGAAAATCTAGACCGCAAGTAACTCCGGCTAACTATCGAAGAAATCGGAAAGTTCAACACACTGTTAAAAAGCAACGGGTTGAAACTTTATTAATGGCAGTAGCAGTAATGATGATATAATGATATTGATAACACCAGTCTACTTCATTACTTTGCTGGTTTTAGTGAAATGTCATACCACAAAACCACTAAATATTCTTATTTATTCTCCAGTTTTTGGAGGAAGTCATAGTAAATTTATGGGAAATATTGCGGATACTCTGACTGAAGTTGGACATAATGTGGTAAGTGAATAGATGAGTTCATGATTTTTTAGAAGAATTTGTTTTCAGACGTTCTTGGTACCAATTGCAAATGTTACCAGAAGACATGAAATTGGGGTTAAACTTTCCAAAAATGGTATAATTGTGGATGTAAGTGTACTTCAATTTTATTCGAAAAATTCATCATTTTCAGAAATCGGGTCGAAGTTCAGAAGATAACTTGAATGTTGACATGGATGAAGTGATCAAACCATTATGGTTTATTCAAAACCGTCCAACAGTATGACGGAGGAAATGAAGGAACATGAGAATCGAATTGGGCGTCCAGCAGAAAATGAAAGCCAAAACTATCACAAAAGTCATTTTGAGAGTTCTGCTTCTCGCTCTCTCTAAGTTGTTTTGTCCATTTCTGCGGAGTAACATTTCAGATGATTTCTCAGCTGAAACAATCATAATTACATGCTAAATCTCTGATTTCAACTTACAATCTTTCTCTTCTGGCAACTTTGTCTTCCTTGATATTTTCCAGAGAATCAGTGAGTAACAAACGACCGTAACCAACAGTGGAGCAATGTAAACTTGGACGATATTCACGATT
>GL379922.1:406854-417844 GCA_000143925.2 Caenorhabditis brenneri | reverse complement strand
CTTCCGGAACTTCAGAAACTTCCAGAAACTTCTAGAAACTTCCAGAATCTTCTAGAAACTTCCAGAAACTTCTAGAAACTTCCAGAACTTCTAGAGCTTTCGAACTTCCAGAAACTTCTAGAAATTTCCAGAAACTTCCAGAAACTTCTAGAAACTTCCAGAAACTTCTAGAATGTTCTAGAAACTTCCAGAAACTTTAAAAAACTTCCAGAAACGGCAAAACATTCGATTATTTTGGCGGGAATTCGAATTTTCAAAATTTTTGGAGGGAATTTAAATTATCAAAATTTTTGGCGGGAATTCAAATTTTCAAAATTTTTGGCGAGAATTCAAATTTTCGAAATTTTCAGCGGGAATACAAATTTTCAAAATTTTTGGCGGGAATTCGAATTTTCGAAATTTTTCGCTGGAATTCAAGTTTTCGAAATTTTTTGCGGGAACTCAAATTAGCAACACTTTTGGAACAATAAGGAGGCTTAGGGTGCATCACTGCCCAATGATCAGAAATGAGTTTAAGCGTGGCAACTTAACCCCCCATTGAGGAGCGCAGCGACGAACAAAAAGGAGGTGAGCCGCCGTAGGCGGCGCCACCGACTGGTTGAAATAGACTGAATTTACTTTGAATGTTTAATGACATTGTAATATCGAATGGGACTCCACCAGGATTACAGTGGGAGTACGGTAGTTCCAGCTATGCAATTGGAAGCCATTAGAATCGCTCCTTCCTACATAAGTTAATAGTCCGTTTTGAAGTTGTATGTAGGAAAAGGTTTAAAAACAGAGCCTTCACCGAATGGTTTGAACAGACTACACTGACAATGATGAGCAAGGTAGGCAGAAAGTGGATCAGCAGATGTAAAAATAGTTTTGTCGCAAGAACAAATCGCTTTTCTCAATTTCAAAAGGGAAGTAATAGAACGATTGGAACATAAATAGAAAGAGATTGAAGCAGAATAACTATATGAATCAGAAGAGTCTTTCCATCGGTTTCACCCCGTGGCTCTCATAATGCAATTAGTACGAGATCCTCTTTGTCGCACAACAAATTGGATTTATATATTTCCCCTTCTTCTCTTTCAACCACAATCTGAAATTGTTGGAATCGAGTGAGAGAGGGAAAGAGAAATGAATTAGAAAAAAGAAGAAGAAGAAGTATTTGGAAAAGAAGTAACTAAAAACTAGAATAGTGTCAAACGATTACCACTGAAAACACAACAATTAGATGAATATTGAATGAAAGAAAACGGCTCGTTCAACTCAAAAAAAGGAGTGTTCGTTTTCCCTTTTTTGCAGTTTTCAGGTTATTTTCGGGTTTAAATCTACTATCAACCTAATAATTATATTGGAAAGGACAATAAGACTTTTGATCACCTATCAGTTGGTCAGTCATCAACTCTGAGAACTATAATCAAAAAATCTCTTCTTTTTTGAATCATGAGACTTGAAAGGAAGCTCCTCCCACCTTCTGAAGTGAACCCTCCTTATCAGGAATCGGAATCGGATGGTCCTCTAAGAAATGAAAAATGAGAGATTAACGAAGGAGAAATTTCCAAAAAAAGGAGAGAGAAAGAAGAAAGTCTAAGATACAATGAATGGTGTTTGACGTGGAGTCTGAATACATTTATAGCTCTGAAAACACCTACTCAAATTAGAAAATAAGATTCTTTATTTGGGGTGTTTGATTCCAATAAGGTGTCATAGTGCCATAGTGGAGTTCAATTCCAAACAGAGAGCTACAGATTTTCAGAGACGATACTAGTTAAAAGGTGTTCGAAATGTTTATTTAACGCTATGAATATTCTAACAAGGAGTCCAAGTATGGTAAGAATAGAACTCTGTTTAGTTGTGAATGATGTTGTCAGAATGATTGATGAAGTTTTCAGAACTTGAACTAACACACACTCAGAAGCACCTTATGAATCCTTTGGGAAAAGAGGACAAAATGTGGAAAAAAGGAGCCCAAAAGGAAAAGAAATGACGAATTGACTGGGATAAAAAGTGTATTGTCTCCCTGGTCACATCGTTCCAAAAGTCAAAAAAAAAACAAAAGAACTGAAGAAAATATATTATTAATTGAAGACTAAAAGAAGTAACCGGAAAGAAAAGTAATGCAGGAGATGAAGAAGAAAGAAATACAAATTCATCTCATATTTCTTCTACCGTAACCCTCCAAAGACGACACCGTCCTAATTAGAAAATTTGACACCAATTAGTACAAAATGTGTGGGTTTTGATGACAATATTGAGTCAGATTTCATTAATGAAAGCGACGAAAAAGCAGGAGATGTGAAGGAGGAATGATCAACTGAAATTTAAGAGATTCTCACAAGATTGGATTGCCTTCTTTCTCTCTCTGACGAAAGGATTTTTTGGGGGAAGAGGAAAGGAGGGAGCAAAGAAACGGACGTTGAAATTAGCTGGTCTGAAAGGATTTTTGGAGTGACATGTCAACGTTTACGCTCCGCCCAACTAGCAATTTGTCAATTTTGTTTCCAGTGTATAGGTCACTGTTAATCAACTTTAGCTCTGATGGAAAATAACAGAAAGAGAAAAGATCCAAAAATCAATGAAATCCTCCATCTGGAAGTTCTTGGTTTCTCTTCTTGTTATTGTATTTTTGAATTGATTTTGTAGTGTTGTATACGTCTTTCCTCTAGACATGTCCTAGATTTGTTCTCCTTCTTTTGTATCTCGAAGGGTGTTCAAAAGTCACCAGAAATTTTATTGTAATCCTTGGATCCAGTAGATTAATTGTAAGGCATGAATATACATAGATCAAGAGAAAATTACAATTTTATTGAAAACGAGAGTAACGAAAAATGTGACACGATTGAAATGGCAACAGAGGAGAGAGAGAAAATTACTTCTAGAAGAAGGATAGTTTTGAACTAATTTTGGTGGGGTAGCTAGAATAAAACATGTTATGAACTGAAAGAAAACAACAAATTCTATAGACTCGGATTCAATTAAAAATAGATTTTCATACGATTTAACAGATGAGTTTGGCGAGAAAACAATGAAAAAAATTGAAGAATTCAAAAGTCGCCATCATCACACTCTATCGCTGCAAGCTCCTCCAAATCTTCCGAATCGTGCGCGGCGATCGTGAGGTCGATGGGACCGTATGGCGTGATTTGGGAAGCTTTGATTGCGCGCTCTTTAAGCAATTCTGGAAATTGCTGAGTTTTTGTGTTAGAACGAACTGAATCTTGTTTGATACCAAGAGCCACGTAGAAAGTTCGGGCAGCCTCGCGACGAGTCGTTTTATTTATGTCCACCATTAGGTCAAGCTGGTAGCTGAACGGGCTCACTTTTTCGCATTCCATGAACAAATTCTCGCGAATTGTATCCGCTGTTTTGTCCTCGGAGTTTGATCTGGAAGTGATTAATGGATACTGGAGCTTGAAACTTAAAATGAGCAGAAAAAGAATGGTCAAAGACTAACCCAGTATACACGGTTCCAAACGATCGAGCATAGTTATATGGATCATCGAGAAACTGATCGTCCTGATATTTTACAGGAGAAATCGGATTTTCTAGTGGTGGCTCTTCTTGACGTCTCGGCTGCTCCATTTGCAAGTCTTCGAAATCGAATTGAGCACGGAGTGGAGATGCGCTGAAAATCGAAAAACCATCTGAATAGTTTATTTTTAATTTTGCTTACATCGGACTCTGCACCTTCAGCGGAGTTTCTTTGAATTTCAATTGGGACAAGTTTATTGGTTCCAGATCGTCAAAATTTTGCTGTGGGGCTGCAGAATTTCGCAGGTTTTCTTCTTCCTCTTCTTCTTCTTCATCACTTGAGACGTTTGGCCTAATCGTCGGATCGAATCTGGTTGCCCTTTTTGGAAACTGCTCAGCCAGCTCTTTGTTGCAGTCTGGAACGAATTGAATGATGATGAACTGTTGAAAACGGTTTGAAAAACCTACTTTTTCTCAAACAGTACGGAACAGTGTTCAGCAATTCGGCCAGCGGCATCGGTTTCTTGCGCTTCGGTCTGAACGCCGATGGATGATCGTAGTGAAGGCTTGAGTAGTTCTCCATCATGTTGTTCATTTCTTTCTGCAAACCCCATAAAATAACTACTTTTCTAAAAAGCGAATCATACCAATGGAATTCTAAACTTATTCTGCTCTGGCAAGATTTCATCCTCAAGGTTTCTGTTTCTGAAAGGAGTCGGACCCAGTCTACGTGGGGTCCTAGGAGTTTTGGGAGTCGACTGAACAGGTGGAATCAAAACATCCTCATCAAGAGAGATGTGTGATGGGATATGTGGCACGTCTAGGTTCGTCGGGACGTCGAATTCAGCATGCTAAACATAGATGAAGTAGTTTCAAGAGGGAAATAACATCGGTAAACAAAAAACCTACAATTCCACGAAGTCTTGCATCATTCATTTCCTGCTCCATACTCCTTCTTTCTTCTTGTTCTCCGAATAATGGAAGCCGAGCATGACGAAGAACATCGGCAAGAGCAGGGTGAGGCTCGAAGATTTCGTCGTCTAAAATGGCGTGTTAATGAAAACTTTGAGAGCAGTAACCTTGTATCATCGTATAGTTGTTCTTAACTGGCGTCTCGTGCAGTGTCCCAATAAGCTCATTTGAGGATCTCTCAAACTCGAAATCGTCCAATCTAGTCTTTACAAATTCTAGTGTCTCATTGTGTACGTCTTCTCGACGAATGTGTGATGACGAGAATCGATCCATGAATGTCCTGGAAAACAAATTTAGGGTTACAAACTGTCATATGAAGTTACAAATCGAAGTCATTATTCGGGTTCTCCGAGTTCATCGGACCATAGAGCATTGCATAGGCCTCCTCCGTTGGAGGCATGAGATCATCTTCAATCATGAAGTCGATTCGAGGTGTAGCAAACGCGTCTGGCATTGTGATATTCTGTTTCAGAGCCGTACTCTGCAAAACTCCAGACCCTAGGAACAAAGTTTCAATGTAAGGATCCTCACAATTGGGGTTTGAGGTGTTATTAGATATTCATCTTCAGCTGCTTTCGACTTTCTTTTCTTTTTTGGAGTCGTATAATCAGTATCTAGATCTATCTCCATCTGTTCACGAGTTCTTCTTCTTCGTTCTTCCTCTTCGGCTAGATAGGATGTAAACGCCACAATTTCGCGTGCACGAACAGCATCGACTGAATTGAATTACTGCTTACCAAAATCATTACGTGGATCTTTTGCTTACTTAACAATCTAGCAACCTGGTGACTCAAAACGATTGTATTTCCGTAGACTAAATTGCAGGCAACACTTAGAGATCTTGGATTACGCCTGTCTTTCTGTACAATCCAAGTGATTAGTTTGCAGGCTTCGTAAACGTCATGTTGCAGAAATGCTCGACGCGTTAGTTGTAAACTCTTCTTTGGGGCGAAAACCACTTTTCTGAAAAAGAAAACAGTCAGTTTTTTCCTTTTATTCATAAACCTACAGAAGAAAATTTACGATCGCTTCATCCGACGCTTTTAGGGGTAAATCTACGCTCTGGACCATTTTTCGGCCTGCAAGTGAGCTTTTTTTTTAATTCTCAATTTTTGAGAGTGAAATTGGCGAGAAAACTTTTCAAAAAAAAAAACGAGCGAAAAGAAAACAAAAAAGAAACCAAACCTTTAAAAAAGTAGCCGAGCGTCGCGAGACCAAGAGAAGTACCGTAGTTTTAGAGGAAGGCGCATGTTTATTCATTTGTAATCTCATCTTCTTGCTTCAAATATGTTGTCGGTTCTTGCGAGATTTTGTAATCGATTCTTCTATTTTCTTACAATTAATTTTTGCAATTTGCACTTTTTTTCGCCCAATGAAGAATGATTTTTAAACAAATCTTTAGTGTTCATCGCTTTATTGTAGAACGTATTGAAGAAAGCATTGGTAACCGGTCGCTTTTGGATTTTATACTCACTGCTCACCTACTTTTTTTCTTGATTTCATAAAGTTCCAATGCCAGATTATGTTAGGTTTACGTTGGCTCTATTATTCATTAGAACTTTAAACATGTTAAGAATCGTTACATTAGTTTTTGACGTTTCACGTTCCCACAGTTGTTTGATATTTCAAAAATTGAATACTTGCTCCAATTTCCATATTACTTCACGTTTTCCTCACAAACTTGTTTTACTCAGGAAATCTAATTTATTTCCAGGAAACTCGAACTACTGGTGTATTATCCAATCATGGTGAGTTATTTGTCTGTGTTACTGTTCTTCAAATACACCAGACTACTCTTTGTCAAAAATAGAAATTGCGCTCCGTCGAACGACGCCGCGAAAGCAGAAATATTCGAAACTAGACGCCATTGTGAATACCGAATACATCAACTCTTTTCGTAGAGTTGATGACGTGAATAGTTTTGCGACCTGAAATCATTATCACTCTTTTTCTTTTTCTGTAATAATTCTTTCTTTTTTTTCAGGATATAACAATGTCGTCAAAGAAGAAGACGTCAGAAGCGACATCGAATCTTCGAGTCGCTGTTCGCGTCAGGTAAGCTCATTTTTAAAATTGTTTGACTTATGGATTTGTTTTCTTGTTGACTGATTTGTTTGCTTCTTTACTTTTTGACCTCTCAACCTCTCAACTTTTTGCTCCGAAAACACTAGAATATGTTGTATCAGTTTTTGTTTGACCAGAAGAGACCGTTGCAAACAACTGTAGCTTATGGATTTTGTTTTCAGACCGATGAATGGCACAGAGCGTAGCGAGAAATGCTCGAATATTGTCAAAGTTGACAAAGTGAGGAATTCGGTTGACTTGAAGTCAAAGCCATTTGGACCCTTCTTCCGCGTCTATGACTCTGACACCACGCAGAACGAAATCTACGCTGATTTAGTATCATCACAAATCAAAAAAGTGATAGCTGGATTCAACTGCACCGTCTTTGCGTAAGTTCATTTTCCATTCGACCATTGTAAAAACACTTTCCTTTTTCTAGCTATGGTCAAACGGGCACAGGAAAGACCTTCACAATGGAGGGTGGGCGAACGGACGCCAAAAGTTCCAGCGACGATCCCACCACCGGAATCATTCCACGTGCTGTTGAAGATATTTTTGAGCAGCTCGAGAACTCGGGATGCGAAGAGTACTCTCTCCGCGTCAGCTATGTGGAGCTCTACAACGAAGAACTGTTCGACCTATTGGCCTCATCAGACTGTGAAGACCGAGAGCGTCTCAGGATTTTCGATGATCCCAACAAGAAAGGAGTGATTGTTTCGGGCGTGGAGGAAGTTCCTGTTCGGAATCGATCGGATGTCTACAAACTGCTTCAGCTCGGAGCCGAGAAAAGAAGAACGGCCGCTACTCTGATGAACATGCACAGTAGTCGATCACACAGTTTGTTCATGGTGAACGTTGTGATACGCGAAAATACGAATAGCGGAGAGGAGCTCGTGAAGCAAGGAAAGCTCAATCTTGTGGACCTTGCCGGCTCAGAAAACATCGGTCGATCAGGAGCCCAAGGAAACCGAGCCAAAGAAGCCGGATCGATCAACCAGTCCTTGCTGACTCTTGGAAGAGTGATCAGATCATTGACCACAAATGCACAACATGTGCCGTACAGAGAGTCGAAGCTGACTCGCTTGCTTCAAGATAGTCTGGGAGGATCAACGATCACTTCCCTAATTGCAACGATGTCGCCTTCAAGTTCTAACTTTGAGGAGAGTCAGAGCACTTTGGAGTATGCGATGCGAGCAGCGAACATCAAGAATAAGCCAGTCTGCAATACGAAAGTTTCCAAGAAGACGATTCTCAAAGAGTATTCAGATGAAATCGAGAAGCTGCGGCGTGATCTGCGAGCCGCCCGAGAGAAGAACGGTATTTTCATCAGTGAGGAGTCTCACGAAGAGTTCCAGAAAAATACAGAAAAAGTGGTCGAACTGGAACAGCGACTGGATTGTGCTGTAGATGGCCTTCGGAAGTTTGCAGAAGATTTCACTCATATGGATGAGCAATACAAAAAGCTGTTCGAGAGGAAGGAGGAGTTAGAAGATCGGTTGAGAGAACGTCTGCGCGACATGGCCGTGAAGGAGAAGGAGCTCGCCGACACCAATGATAAGCTTGACAGACATATCGAAGCGATCGGAGTGATGCATCAAGCAGCATTGAAATCATACGACCAGCTTCTTCTATCGCGAGACGCTGCTGAGGAAATGGAGACGGATATTCGGGCATTTTGGAAGAAAGTGGATGAGATGGGAAATGCGGACGATCGAAACAAAGAGATGGTAGAATGTTTCGTCGAGCAGGTTTTTTTCCGCTTTGTTCGGCAGATTGATAGTAAAATACCTGATTTACAGATGACATCGTTCGTTGCAAAAATTGCGAGCCAATCAGAGGCGTTGAAAAACGAAGCAACAACGAAATCGGAATCGCTTGTTCACGAGATGGTTCAAAATAAGCTCCAGATTGATTCCATTGCTCAAGAAATCAACGGAAATTCCGAAGAGATGCAGTCCACAGCTTTCACCACATTCCAAAAAGCTGCCGAACTTGATAAGCGGGTAGCTGAGAAAATGACAGTCATCACAGAAGAAAATCGGCAGAAATGGGACGATGTACTGAAGTCGTGCACCGATTGCTATAAGGCTCATTCCACGAGACTCGATGAATTCAACAAGCAGTTGATGGATCGATTAGATGAAATTAAGAAGCAAGTCTCAGACTTCACGGAAGACGTACGACCACTGATCACCGAAATTCGCAACACAACATTTGACGCTGTTGAGAAACGGGTTGAGTCCAGCAGTGCCAACATGACGGATGTGAAGACAACGTGCTCTACAATGGCGCAACAATTAAAGGCTCTTCTCGGTCAAGTTGAGCAGTTGTCTGTCAGAGTTGAGGAGAATCATGAAAAGTAAGTTAACAAATCAGTTTTCAATTTTCAAAATCTTGTTTGCAGGCAAACCATTGCTGATCAGAACTCACATGAATCAGTTCTCTCCGCACTCAACAGTGTAGAAAACGTGGTCCAATCACTCGAAGATATGGCCGAAGAGCAATGTGATGTCAATGAAATCGATGAACAAGCAAAGAGTGATCTGGAAGGAATCGATTTGGACCATGAGACGACTGTGCAAGAAGCGAGAGAGAAAGCTGTTGAGAAAGAATTGGAGGCAAAAGAAGTGATGAGCACAATGGTGACAGAATCGGAGGCCAATCGAAAAGCGGCTGTCAAAAGTTTCGAAGCAGTCTCGACCAAGTGCGCGGCAAACAGCACATTATGCCAATCGGTAGGAGAAGTCATTCAGATGAAATGTCAGGAGTCTTCAAAAGAAATTGTTAGTTTTACAAGAAACATAGTTTGTTAATTCAGCAATCAACTTTCAGACCACCATTCTCACGAACTATGCGGGAGCGACGAAAGCTGACACGAATGAAGCGACCGATGCAGCCGGAAAAATTCATCTCGAATACGTTAATCCAGCTGAAAATGTTCCACCGCGGGAGATTCCTAAGTACACAATGAGCTCTGATCTCAGCGCACCACCGGAGCCCGACACTCTACTAGGAGAGGAAGAAGACGTCGTCGGTAGTGATGAGGACGAATTGGCAAAGAAAAAGAGACGTGTAACTTCATACGTTCGTCGAGACAGTCTCCTTGACACTACGAACATTTTCTTGAGCCCGAGTACCATCCGGAAAAGAAGAGAGAATCCGATCGACGAGGAGGATGAAAATATCGAAAACTAAATCCACTCGATTTCATTTAATTTCGTTTCAATTTCGTCATGTACAATAGTTCCGCAACATTTTTTTTGCATTTTCTCTAGATCTACTCGCAATATACAATGAGGTTTAAGAAATATACTTTATCCTATTTCGCTTTTTTTGTACATCTGAACTACTCAAAAGCGCCGAGCAGGAAAAGAAAACGATCAGATATTGAATACACCGGACATTGACTTGTTTTTTCGAGCTGAAGTTGTGAATGAGGCGCCTTGGAGGACAATAGCATGTTCCAAAAGAAACTAAGTGTTCGTACAGAATACACTAAGCTTTCGTGGAAGGGTGTGAGATTTTCGGTTCTCAAAGAATGCCTCTATTTGGATTTCGTAAAAGTTTCCTCGATTCTATTATTTGCAATTTCGGGTTATTTGTGTGACTGGAAAACGATAATAGTAATAGTTTTAGTATTTCTTGTAGTTCGCGATGATTTTCATCTGTTCAATCGAATAGTGAATTCTCGAAATTTATGAGGAACCAAAACCTCTGAGAAATCAAAAAAAAAAAACCAGTTTCAGAATGGAGAACTCTAGGTTCCAAAAAATCTATTGTGGTTTCAGCACAAGCAATGTCAATCGAATTTCCAGACATTAGCAATACTGTGAAAATAATAAAGTTCCAGCAAGGATTTTTGACCTATGCTCCGTTGTCAGGTTCCCGTGAAAGGGCAACTGGGCAAAGTTGGGTGGGGGGTGGCCGCACCGGTGCGCCCGATGATTCCGGGGAACTGATAGAAATAGGCTCTTGACTTCTTTGGAAGCCAGATGAAAGTTATCTGTCAATTGTAATTCCACGACCTCCCCACGATATTTTCCAGGCGAGGGCTTTCAAACAACGACAAAGGCTGTGGAAAATGCACTCACCCCCTGTCCTGGAGAACGTTCCATGGCTAAGCGACCGCAGAACGCCGGCAAAAGTGGATTGACCATCCCGCTGGGCAAATGTTTTCGGAAACCACAGCGCAATGTCCGAAGAATGAAGAAATCCAGACTACCGGCTGAGACAAGAACGAATTCTTCTAATAGCGACGCCTCGTCGAGATTCCGAAGAATTATCGACTTTTGCGACGGAAGGACGGCTCTCGTACCGAACGCTCACCATTTTGTCATCTAGTAATAGTTTTTGGCTGGAAAGAACTCGATATCGACAGGTATTGCCCTCTTTTTGAGCGTCATCGGCGCGGATGCGGCCGAAGGCTCTCTAACTCGAATTCTTCTGAATTTGAGAGCTGAAGACCTAAGTTTTGTGGCGATCACCTAAAAGC
>GL379922.1:376742-406844 GCA_000143925.2 Caenorhabditis brenneri | reverse complement strand
CTGGAACTTTATTATTTCCACAGTACCTAGATTTGTTACAGTAACCATTGTTTAAACACAAAAACGATGAATGCCAACATAGACTGATTTGGTGTAAATATGCTCCGAAAAAACACGGTTTCATGAACATAAGAACACCATTCCACGTATCTACTGCTCATTTTGTAGAACGTGACAGAATCTTTTTTGTCTGATCCTCTTTCTTCCACCTACTTATGACGTCACAGATCACGAGAATACCTTTAAAAAAAGAAAAGGTCAGCGAATCGGAGATATCGCCCTATGCTCTGATTCTGTGAGTCCGATATTACACAACTGTTCAATCTAAACGAATAGTATTACACGAAAAGAGACTTAGAAAACACGGGCAGATGGGACTCGAAGTTTTGGTTTCGTTGAATCTGAGCATTCTTTCTAGAAAATATTGAAAATGAGGTTTCTAAACGTATTTTTGACAGGTGAGTAAGTATATTTTTTGAAACAGAAACTAAAACTTTTAACACGTTGTTTTTAATTTGCCAGGGTATTTTTCGCTTCTCTGTTCACCTTCTCTTGCTGAAATAATTGTCATCGGAAATTTAGCTGTTGTGGCAAATCCAGAATCACATGTAGGTACGCCCAACAAGACCCTTTATGCAGATGTTCCAAACTTATGGTATTTTTCGTCAAGCAGATCGAACGAGTGATGTAACTTTTCAGGTGTGGTGTTCAGAAACTCGGAGAGCACCTCGATGTGGAATATGGTGAATTCACGAGGCTCTCGGACGGAAAAGTGATCTCCGATTCATTAGAGCTTTTAAGTCGGAATTTCAGGTTTTCCCTGGCACTTTGAATCAAGGCAAAGTATACTTAGAGATTGGGAAAGCCAACGTACGAGTCGCTGGTAGATATCGTTGTGAAGTGCGAACCCTTGACAAACAAGTTCACAGTGGAAATCTGATAATTTATCGTAAGATTCTATCTCGGACTCATTTTCAAACTCCTACGTTTTAGTACCACCAGTTCTTGATTTTCCGAAAGTAGTGCGGGTTTCTGAAGTATTGAGTGCGAGACCACCACATGTTATTGGTTTGTGAGCTTTCAGTAATTATTATTCATTTTTAATTTAAGGGGCTGAAAGAAGAGGACTACATGGGGAAAGAATGGTCCTCGAGTGTCCTATTCTGTCAAATCCCGAGCCGATGATACGATGGGAAAAAGATGGGGAACCACTAGGTTAGCTTAGAAAATAGGTTGGAAATAAGTTCTGATATTGCAGGAAACGCGAATAATATTGAATATGATGGGAACAACCTGATTCTCGACCAGATGACCGACGAGCATGCAGGAAAGTATAGATGCATCGGCGATAATTCTTTTCCACTGTTCGTTGATGGACCTGCTATACCACATCAACTTTACTTTGACCAAGACATAAAAATTGTTTAGAATAAACCATTCATTTAATTCTTGTAAACAAAAATTTGAACGAACGTTCATTGTAACAGTGAGATGGTAACAAGAGACGAACAATCCTGTTGGTGATCGATGAGATGATGTTGAAGTCGAGCTCATTGGTTGACAGCAAAACTGAACGACTTGAAGGTAGAGGCAGCTTGTCTACTTCTTTGCGGCTCTCCTCTTGCGCTTCAGACGACGCATACGCTTCTTACGCCACTGAAAATTGAAAGATGTTGAAAAGAAAATGAGAAAAAAAGGACAAGAAGCCTTGAAGTCACATTCTTACCTTCTCTCTCATTTTTGTTGAGCCGCTTCGAGACGGGGGACCGTGAACGAAGCCTGAAAAAAGGTGATTGATAGCTAGAAACGCAGAAGTTCGCGGGATAACGAATTACTAACAATAACAAGAACACAAAATTATAAATAAGTAAGCTTATAATTTGGTTTTAAAAATTGCGAAAAGATTATGATTGCCAGTTCTAATCGAAGCGAAAATAATTAATAACTAAATTCTATACATGATAACTGGGCAACAATGTACAGAACCTCAAAAACTTGCATGAAAAAGAAAAATTGAAGTTAAGTTTTAGGACGAACCGGAAAGCGTAGTTGAAGTTGGGGTGCACACGCCACAACGACTGTGACCGTAGTACTACAGAGGGTCTCACAGCGATAACGCGACCGGCGCGCGGTTCAAACTTTAGTTTTTTTTTAAACTAATAAATAGAACGCAAAAGGGATTTCGGCTCCGAATTCGCATTCAGCATCTCGATCTCGACTTGTAAATAAAAAAATGGTAAAAGATCAGAAAAATAACCGGTGCGACAAAGTTGCTTAGAGTGAATAACTTCGAAAATAGCAATAACGAGATGATTTCTGACTCTTTTCTATAGAAACGAAACCAGTCGGTGGGGCCGCCTACGGCGGCTCACCTCCTTTTAGTTCGTTGCTGCGCTCCTCAATGGGGGGTTAATTTGCCATGCTCAACCCATTTTTTATCGTTGGGCCGAGATGCAGCTAAGCCTTCTTCTGAAGTGCCAAAAATTTTGAAATTTTGAATTCCCGCCAAAATAATCAGATGTTTTGACGTTTCTGGAAGTTTCTAGAAGTTTCTGGAAAGAAGGAGAATGTTCTGGAAGGTTATTCATCCAGAGCTTGCCAGTTGAGTTTTCGGAGTACCGTAACTACCGTAATCCTACAGTAACCTCCACCATTTTTTGTTGGTGTACTATTGGGGTCCCTTAGATAGTACATGCGAAAAATCGAACAATTCTGAGCACTTCAAACCCGTTTTCTAGCTGTTGCTGAGTTATCTGGTTACTGTAGCTACCGTAATCCTACAGTAACCTGTGCTTCAAACTTTATAGAATTGAAGCGCTCGGTGACCCATGACTACGTGCCCAATATGGTAGAAAACGGTCGAGGGGTACAAAAGCTATTCAGTGATAAGTGCGGCACACACACACACACAGCTATTCCTTTAGTATATAGAAGAGATCTAAGTTCGAATTCAGCTCAATCTTGGAAAATAATTCACGAAAAACAATTTTCATTACGACATTATTCAGAACAATTTAGTTGCGTATCTGTAGCTGAACAATTCACACTTAATACAAGCTCAGAGGCTTAGACGTATTCAGAATGGAACGCTCCATAAATCCCACCAGCCTCTTCAGATTCAAGAGAATAGATCAGAAACACGGTTGTTCAGCAAGTTTCACGATAGGCGACTCCAAGTTACTAACAGCGATTTTGATGAATTTTCCATATTCAGCATTGCAACGGCAATCAAGTTTCCTGATTTTCAACATATATATTTGATAATAAGCAAAAACAAGCGTATCAAACAAAGACCTCATATAATTTTTATAAAGCATACTTTGAAGGCTTTACAATATAGTTGTGCAGGCTTTAACAGAAAATATTTTGGGAAGCAATATTATTGAAACAATGACGAGCAATTCTGATGGCAATCGTTGAGATGATGTTGAAGACAGGCTCATTGGTTGACAGCAAAACTGAACGACTTGAAGGTAGAGGAAGCTTGTCTACTTCTTTGCGGCTCTCCTTTTGCGCTTCAGACGACGCATACGCTTCTTACGCCACTGAAAATGGGAATTGAAGAAAAAAGTGAGACGTTTCAATAATCAGATTTCGAAAAAAAAATTGAATACCTTCTCTCTCATTGTTGTTGAGCTGCTTCGCAACGGGAATCCGCGGACGAAGCCTGTAAATATGTTCATAAGAATTCAGAAATAAGGAATAACGAAGTAGATACGAGGATACAAAAAGAGTATGCATTTTGGTTCGCAACTCAAAAACGCACATAGCTCCAGATTTCCATTTAAATAAAATTTTCAGTCATGAGGCTGGTTTAGATTTTTTACAAATTTAAGATGCCTAAAACTTTTAGCCGATTTATACACATTTGGTATTGAGATTTAAAATAAAACAAGATCATGAGAACGAAAGGAAGCAACATTATAATAACAACTTGGCGAAAGGAGGATTGTTGTCGAGTACGTAGAAGCCATCGAGTCGGGTCTGGTCGGGTCTCGCCACGAAGATTCTAAAGCCGCGCGATTCAAAAAATATTATTCGAGCAAAAGCTAGCTTAATTTATTGTTGCGAAGCAAAAAAAAAGACTAATCAATGAATAGTTTGTAACATGGATTACAAAAAAAAAGGGTTGAGATTGATTTCATAAATCTAAAGAAATTTTGTGAATCTTCAGCGGATTTTTTCTCCGCTATTCAGTTGTGATTCGCACTTACACCTTTGATGTTGTTGGAAAACATTCTTATCTAAAGCTTCACTTTACAGTGATAACGCCTGAAATTCTGTTACCGCATATTGGAGATTCCAACAGCCAGGGATCAGATGGTTCTAGTCTAGGAAGAGCTTCCCGTGTTCTCGGATATATGCTGGCCAACTACGTGTATGTTGTTAAGTGTGTTCGACTATTAGTTCAAAGTTAGATTTACAGGTTACTACGCCGACCAAAGAAACGAGACGTGCACTTTCTACAATTTCGAAGTTCCGTTTTATGAATTTGTGAGTATTATTGCCAAACTTTAGTATCAAGTTTTAAATACACCAGCGCTGGGGTTGTTAATGGCCATCTAGTGTTTCCACGTTAGTGATTTCGGTTAACTTTGTTCCTGTCTATAACGGTTTTTTTCTCTTTTTCAGTTTTATGAAAGTTTCCCGGTGCCTGATTATGAGTTCAGTACTTTCGAAGCAATGAATGTAAGTCGAAATAAGTCGAAGGTCGCTTCGTCAAAATTCACCAGCGCTTTTCTGAGCCTGGCAAATCTTGAATAGTACTGAATTCTTTCTTCAGTTCCTTTCCTGAATCAATAATTAATAGGCTAGTTAGGAAGCAGGAAACCAATATTGCAAGGTGTCCTCTAAAGTCCATCTGTCTCTGCAATTTGTTACACGAACCTATCTCCAATGCTCACTTAATGCTTTTTGCCTCAGCTTGTTTATGCGTATTAGATGACATCTCTACTCGAATCCTGTCAATATGAGTGTATTTCGCCTAATTACTCCCTATTCAAACGTACATTCGCCAGTTCATTCGGATTCGCCCGCTTATCAAATGACCTCGACAGGCACTGTTCATCCCGTTAGCCATGATGCCCACCACTCGGTAATCTGGCCATTAGCCGCTAAAATCAGAATGATTCTTTCTTTCCGTCCGGATTTCAATTCATATATAAATATAAATTCAAATTTCTTGGGCAGTATGATTCTTCGCTATCCCGCTGTGTTCACTGTTCTCCGCCAGCTTTCAATTAATCTTACGTAATATGTCTTCACACGAATCTCTTAGTCTTCTTTCACTGACCCATAGGTACGACCTTCATCGGGTTTTCGTTAAAACTATTAACTAATTATAATTCAAAAATAAAAAGTAAACGAAACCTTTTATTCGAACAAAATATAATTTGTTTCGTTACTTGCAGATGTAATAGATACTTGAAACAGTACCGTATCGTCGAAATGAAAACTGTGTTTTCTGTTCAAATAATCACATCAAAACTGACGGTTATAATTTTTGATTAAGTTGTAATGTTTTTTTCTGCTCTCTGTAGTAGTACAATCTAATTTACAATTTTGTTCAGCTGATTCGTATGATTCTGGCGTCACATCTTTTTCTCTTCCAGGTTTTCTATTCTCCTGTGCCTGGTGTAGACTAGTCGTACATGTTGATATATAGTTGTTCTTCTTCTCCTTCTTCCATCATAGTTGACGTATATCTCTCCCGTTGCTTCTCCTACTCTTCCTGCATTTTCAATGGATCTATCGGTGTGTTCGATCATCGAAAACGAATCGAAACCATAGTACATATTAAACTACTTTTTGTTGCATCTAACGTTTGAGGATGCCTATCTCTCATCGTCAAAGTTCTCAACGCCTGCTTTTATTATACTTTTTAATTAAATCTTTTGTATTAAAAATTGGGCCAAATCAGTTATCAATATCATCTTTTCAATGTCTGTGCATATATTGCATGCGTTCTGAATAGACATAGTTGGTATTTTTATAATTACCATCATTAAAGGAACTCATCTTTCTTTCCCTCTGTCCTTTCATGACCGAACAGGCAGATGTCCAAATGCGGCTTGGATATTTAATGTTTACATCTGCACGCGACACGTTCTTTTTTTCGTTTCTCGTCAGCTCTAGGTATACCGCAGAACCTTGACAATTGGAGCTTGTCGTGGCATTCATCTTCTCCTCCCCAACCCTAAATTACAGCCTTACACCTTCACAGGTGACCCTTCTTCAATCTCGATGGACTTCTTGCGACCTTTCACGACAGCTGTTTATTAACTCGCGCACGCAGACAGCTGCGGGAAGGAAACTGGGGAATTAAGGTGTCTTATCTTACGTCCAAAATAAAAAAGAAGAATTGAGAAGAAGACACTGCTTCTTTCTTGAAGAAAAGTTTCGAGTGGTCGTTGTTTATATTAGCAGCCGCGAAACCCATTAGTAGCCAACTATCCTTCCTTCCGACCCCCATCTTCCTTCTCTTTTCTTGCTCGTTTTCTTCACTTTGCAACACTTGAATTTATTGGTTTGATTCCCCATCGAAATGTACTCTCTTTTAATTTTACACTCTCCGCATGCCTGAAATTGTGGGCCAAGACAAATGGTGTTGACAGGTGAATAGAGGCAGAATAGGTTGAACGGCGGCCCACCCTCCACCTTTTTTTCATCTTCATTCACAGCTGAAGTCATTTCATTCTCAGAACGAATACAATTTTGTCTTGAACGGACAAGAAGAACTCTTTTTCGGTTTCTTCCCAAACTCAATTTTCGTTTCCTCTTTCATTCTTCCCCCCTCTCATAAACTTTGTGAATGAAATGTGGATTCCCATAGATGATTGTATGCTCAGCCGCCCTTGAAAGTTGAAAATGAAGTTCACCATTCTATTGTTTCCATCCTAACCGGATTAGAGTTCAAAATATGAGTTTTGACGATTGCCAAGTTGTGCCAAACATTTTTTATTCCTGTCCGTAACATCCTTGGGAAAAGACTCGTGTTTTAGTTGTCTATTTTTGCTCTACAGATCTCAAATTTCGCCGTTTTTGTCGAGGATTTTCAAAGTCAAAAAGCAATGAGCGCTTCACAGAAAAAATTAGCGAGAGGTTAGTATAAAGGTCTGAAATATCTGGAATGGTATTGAAGAAAGAACATATTTCTTATTTCTCCTCGCTTCTTCTCTCTATGACACCTGCATTATATTCTCGGTGCAATAACCTTGAAACGTCGGTTGTGGTTATGCCGTCGTTTCGGTCTCTATTTCCCTTTTCTTCCGAATTTATTCGAACCGGAAACATACCCTTCTTCGACCGACTATGAACTACTTTGTCGTTCTGATATTATTTTTTTTTCAGTGTATCGCTTTTCGGCTTTTCTTCCTTTTCAATTCCCTCGAATTTATAGGAGTAGGCAGATTTCCCACGAAGATGTTTTGAAATTCAATTCATGAAAAGTGTGGCGTCAATCGGAATTTTAAACATTTCATATTTCTTAAATATTCTTTTATGAGCATCGCTACTTCAGCAAAACACTTAAGATTTTTGAAAAGGAGTAACGTACTTCTTTCCATTTCTTCTTCTCTAAAGTTTCCGAATTGAAAACAGAAATGAAGTCAGCTTTCAGTGAAAAGTTATTAAGAATTCTAATCACCTCTTAGGTCTCACAAATGTTATTCTCGAGAAAACATGACTTTTCCCTTTCTTTTGAATTTCCGTTCGACAGAAAACAATCAAGAACAGCGTGCCTCATGTTCCTCTCCTGTTTCGTGTTCTAACATACATATTTGAACGCATACGCTATAACTTTTTTAGTAAAGTTTTCGTTCTTTGATTGACTTTATTCAACATATTTTTGATATCTGAAGGTTATGGCTGTCGAAGGACATAACTTCTTTCTCTTCTTCGTTGTAAATATTTCTTATTCTCGTATATATTCTCAGTTGTGCCCATCTATGCTCTCATCATCCAGAAATTGGACAAGTTAGGCGGAAAGAAGAAGTTTTTGGAGAGTGAGAAGCTGCTCTCGGGGGCGCCAGCGACTCTCAGTCTTATCTTCATTCTCCTTTTTTCTTCTTCTTCTTCTCACTGACCACCCCATTCCCGACTTCTTCGTAGTTTCCTTGTCAAATTTGTCGCATCTGTCGGCGGCGTCCCCTGTGTTCTCGAACAACACTACAAAGAGACTTCGTATGTCTCTTAGAGGTAGTCGTTTTTGGCGTTTTCTCCGCTCATTTCTCGGACCTCTGCTTTTTTCGCTTCCTAGTAATAGAAAATGAGTTCAGCGATGTGTGTGTAATAAGAGGACAGCGAGAGCAGAAAAAGACGATAGGAGGCCGTCGGTGGCTACTTGAAATTTTTAATCCATTCTTTGACATTTTTTTCTCTTTTGTTGCAAAACCAAACCCCTTGTTTTTATTTTGACTAATCTTTAGTTTTTATAGGTTCATTTTGGTAAAGATTTATCGTTTTCTGAATATTTCGAGTGTGGTCCGAAACAGAATAGTGAAATTGTTTTTCTAGTTATTTCAGAACTAATCGTGAATGGTTCCTTGTGTAACAGCTATGGTGAATGAATTCGCTGTGTTGAAATGAGATACCGTAATGAGTATGTATTTTTGCTTTTGCCATCGGAACATTTGTGTATTCGCTTTCTTGATGACCCGTGACCGCATTGTTCGTTTTCCACTTTTTGTGCGCATTTACGCCCGGCTCATATCGGGTTCCTGCAGTACTTGTTTGCCTGCTCACCACCCATCGAATACCTGTGCACTCCTCTTTATTTCCTGAGCATGACAGTGCGTGAAGAATGGCTCATGGCTTCCCTGTTGGCACTGTTCATGGATTTCCGCATCTTTACCGTGTGCCACAAGGCACATCTTTTCCGCGTACTATCCTTTATTTATATTATTTGTACATATCTCTTAGGGTGAGGCCTCCAGCTTATGCAAATAAAAAAGGTTCTGGATGATCAAGCCAACATCTTATTTTTTGTTGCTTTTTATTTGGAATTATACTTTTTCATTCGAAGCGACCAATGAAACTGTTATTTACTTGTGGAATTAGTAGAGTTCCTCCTTTCACGACCAGCTTACCAAAGTATTAGCAGTTATTTTTGCTCGCCCCTTTCAGTTCTTCTCCACGGAGGTTTTGTTTATCATTCTTTCCTTCATTCATTTTCTCAGTTTCTTCTGCTATGTCGTACAGCTCGACGGTGTTTATGCCTCACACTTATTGTAACCTTCATATTGCCTAAGGTCATGTTACTGTAAGAGATTGCGGCTTCTTTTTTGATAATGTGTTATTGAGCAAACAGGTCAAACAATATGTGGCGTGTCGTTGTTCAAAATGTCTTCTGTTCAAGCCTCTTAATTTGAAAACAGTATATTGGAATACACACGAAAAGTGAAGTCTTCTCCCTCTATATTTCATTTTTCATCGTCGTTTTAAAAACTATCAATAACTAGCTATAAACTTGTCATTGTGTTCTCCCACAAGCCTTACAACCGGACAACTTCCTTTCTTCGTTTTTTTATTCTTCTTTCCGCCGGCTCCTTCTCTTCTCGTCACATTTACATAATCCGTCGCACTGTTTCTCTAATTCTCTTTGTATCACAAACTGTTTCCTTTTCTTCCTTCCGCCATCCCTTTTGTGATGCATTTGTCCGTTTTATCTGTTTGTCTCATCACTGACGAATACTTTGCAAAAAGTTTTGGATCTGATGCACAAATGGCCTCTAAACACGTCGGTTTTTTTCTCAACTCCCAGTCAAAAAGAAAACTATTTTTTCAGAATGGACCCAGATGCCGAGTTCAACTTGTTAACAACGCTCTATCAGAGTGTTGTTCACGATATGAAGCATACATATCCGGGTTGGGATTCATTGAGTCAAAAAGCACAAAAGCTTGGAACACAGCTAAGAGCAACCGCACAATGTCTATCGTCGTTCACAGAAGCCATGCAAACGGTGTGTGACAATGCCAATAATTTGAAAGGTATTTTCATTATCTTTTCAGTTTTATTCAAAAACACTTTTTCAGGAGCATCCAGAGATGTTGGTGCTTGTGTGACACGAGTATGTATCAAACAAAGAGCGATAGAGAACAGAATGAGATCGTGGGCAGATGCACTTTGTGAAGAGTTAGCTATAAGTTTACAACAAAGAGGAAATTACTGGAAAGGAAGATGTAACGATATGGATAAAATGGCATCGAAACATGTGAAAAAAGTTCGTGCTCGGAAACAAAGACCAGATGTAACAGCAATGAGTGAACAAAGAGAAATATGTACGAAAGTGCTAACAGAACAAAGAACTCAGTTTTCATTCTTCATAGGAACACTTATGCCTGTTCTGAATGCACAGATGAACATGCTCGACGAAGGTGCTCATTTGAGACAAGTAGTCGAGAATTTGGATAGTACTGTAAAACATGTTGATACTGATCAGCTAGTTTCTTCGATAGTGTCAGATATAGCTCAAGGACCAGACTCGGCTTGGAAACAATGTCTTGCACAAGCTGGGAATAAGTGGAGATCCAGTGAAGACGGATACTCATGTATGGGTTCGATTCGGGATCTATCAACAAGAGCAACGACCCCTGCTAGTAACTTTTCGTCGGAGGATGGGATGCACACTCTCACAACCAATGGTGGACTCGTTGCATCAAGAACAGTTTCGACTTCATGTACCAGAAATCTTCCACAATTGAATACCACGATGGATTCATCAGCAAGTTCAGTAATAACTTCTTCGACTCGATATTCCAAGCCCCCAATACAACGAAGAAATAGTGAAAAGAGTATTGGGCATTACTCTATGTCATCACCGAATACTGATGGTTCTTCAACATATCTTAATTTAATGGGGAATGGAGCAGGGAATTCTTCATCTAATACAATCACTGAAATGTCACAATACCATCAGAACGGACATAATCCCAATAATTCAATAATTAGTAATGGAGTACATTCAAATCCTCCACCAGCTTATCAACAATATATTAATCAAAGAAATCAGCAAAATGGAGGAAGCATTCCAAGACCTCAAAACTTATCATTTGAAAAGTTTGTAAGTTTTTGTAGTTAATATTTTACAAATTGGAATTTAACTTTTTGAACATTTTCAGAATACAAACAATTGTGTTGGTGCTACTCCAACTGTGTATCATCCAGCGACTCCTGCCACTTCTTCAGGTGGACAACAAGAGATGTCATCGGGTAGTTCTGGTACTTCTGCAAGTGCTTATTTAATATCCGAGGCTTGTCGAGATATTGATCAATTAGGAAGTGATCTAGAAAATTATGGCACTATTCAAGATCCAACTAGATATTTCCTGCATGATGCGCCACCGCAAATCGTTCAGAAGAACGGAACAGCGAATACAACATCAGCTACTCTGGCTGCAATGATACAACGGAGAGCTTCTCATGCTGGAGAATATGCTGTGCAGCCGTCTATAGTTGAGCAAGGAAAACGAGCTTCTGTTTCAACTCTGGGCAGCTCAAATATTAATAATTATGGAGTTATACATCATCAACAACCGCCAAATCAATCGCAAAATCAACAAGTTCGAATGAGAACAAGTGAGTCTTCCTATTATAACAAAAAATCGTTCATAAAACTTTGTGAGCACTTTTTTATTCAGCTACAATTTCGGTCTTAAAATGAAATACTACTAGTACCTAATTTATATAATTAAGTACTCCATAATTCGATTCGGGCACGAACAACATTTTAATTATAGCATCTGCATCTCGGCCACCGCCACCAGCTCGTCGTTCCTCTCAAATCACTGCAGCCACACCAACAGCTCCATCTGTGGCTGAACAACGTATGAACGGATCTATGGGAAGTCGGCAATCTCTTGACTCTGCTGGTCTATATGATTCTGGAATGCCACACCCTCAACAGTTCTATCAGATGTCCTCGTTCAACCGGCCGAGCCAGACAAGCGCTCAAGCTTCGGCAGCTGCTGCTGCAAAGTTTCGGATATAAAATGTTTTTAAATCTGTCATGATACTATGTTTTATAATACGGGATTCAATTTTCCTTTTTTGTTGTTACGTTATCTATTCTTATTCCAATTCATGTAGAATAACATCTTTACTGTATAAAAAGCATGTCCCTATCGTTTTTTGTCGAATTGCTCATCGTTTGTGAGTCTATAAAGCAATGCTGAATAGTTTATCAATTGTGTTATCGTTTCTTAATCATGTGTTAAAACATTTACTCGCTACCTTCCGGTGGCGCGCTAGTTCTCTTCTCAACGTCAGTTATTTTTACATTGCCATTAGAGTAATTATGAAATGTTATTCCTGGAAATCTAAAAATATTATTCATCAGTTGATAACTCATCTGATCCATTTCACAATCGTATCCTTTTCTGAAGTGTTTGCATGAGTCACCGGGTTGTGTGACGTCATACAACTGTTTTCGGCTCCTCCTCTCACATTGCATTTCTGTTCAACATTCTGCGTCTCTTGTGTACTTCGCATTTCTCGCATTCTTATTTCTTTCATTCACAAGTTTTATTCATTTCCAGTAAGATTTGCAATGGCTTTCCAGCAACCAAATTTGCAGCAGATTTTCAGTTCTGTAGACAAAGACAGGTTCGTTCTTCCATTTTTCCTTACAATTTTCCATTTTTTGTGATTTTTAGATCTGGTCAAATCAGTGCTGATGAACTGCAACGAGCACTATCGAATGGAACTTGGAACCCATTCAATCCAGAAACCTGCCGTTTGATGATAGGAATGTTTGATTCCAATGGAGATGGAGCCATCAATTTCAACGAGTTCCAGGTATTCATATAACGTTTTATTGATTATTGTTTATGGATCGTTTGTTATGAAGGCGATTCGTGTCTTTTGAACAAATATCACGCTTTGTTTCACACTGAAACTCATTCATAAATGTAGATAAACAAATCGTTTTCAGGCTCTTTGGAGATACATCAATGACTGGACAAATTGCTTCCGCGGTTTTGATACCGATGGGTCCGGAAATATTGACAAGAACGAATTGACCAATGCTCTCACTCAATTTGGTGAGCTTTATCATTCTGATTCATAACTAATTTTGATAATACAGGATACCGTCTCTCCCCACAATTCTACAACATTCTCATGCACAAGTTCGATCGTTCGCACAGTAACCGAATCAACTTCGACGATTTCATTCAGCTTTGTGTCGTTCTGCAAACTTTGACGGCCGCCTTCAGGTGAGCTAGAATTATTCTCAAATTAATTGAAAATTTGAGCAAATCTTTTTTATCCACTTCAAAATATAAAATTTTCAGAGACGTCGACACGGATCGCGATGGAATCATCACTGTTGGCTACGAGCAGTTCCTGACAATGGTCTTTTCCTTGAAAATGTGATTCTGAGAGATACTAGCGAACCAATATCATCCCATTTTTGACCTAACACCTAGCAACCAGATCTAATTTCATGAAATTTACACATATAATTGTTCATTTTCAGGTAGCTCGAAGTGTATTCAATCGTCTGGGTTGACCTGTGATTTGCCGTTTTCCATGCTCTCTTTCCGCATTATTTTAAGTGGAAATTTTTCACAATAAACATTTGTTTGTAAAGGTTTTAAATGTTCATAACGTCGAGTATCAGTGAGAATGTTCAGAAGAGTAGGTGGAAATTACGACAAAGGAGGATTTAGATGACTGAGAAGGTGTCTTCATCGGTAGTAGTGTATGCCATTCCGCTTTCGATCATCTCGGAGAGGCAGTTGCGCAAAGTGTTGATGTTCTTTTCCTGGAGTTGCTCGGCGATCCAATTGATATTGGATCCTTCTTCACGAGCCTCGTCTCCGACCGCCTTCAGAATGGCTACAATTCGTTCTTTGAGATTGCCAGCTTGCTTGTTGCTAGACTGCTGGACAGGATACAGTCTTTCCTTATTTTCTGTTTTCGGAGCGCTCTGCTGCGCTTGTTGTCCTCCTCTGCCTCTTGGAAGAGCGAGCATCCCTTGAAACTGGCTTGAAAAAGCTTCCGACTTAAGTCTATCATTCATATTCTTCTGGAAAAAAAGTCGAGCAGCCTCGGCTTCGAGCTGGAAAATTGTGTAGTCTTTGTCATCAGTCAGCGGCATGATGTTGAACAACATGATAGCTGGAAACAAAACGATAAATCAGCTTTTCCAAACCACACTTACTGTTGCTGCCATCAAAACCCTTCAGCTTTCCGATAGCACGCACACGAGATCCTTCCACGATGAGGGAGCTATCGAAATTGGAACCCTCACTATCATACTTGAGGGCACGATACTCCATGCTCTCGTCCTCCGGATCATAAAGCTCATATGTGAAAGTCGTCCCGTCTTGGTGAATTTCTTTGACTTGTCCAACAGTCAGAACCTGAAAACCAAGAATCAGTGGAATGCGATGTGAAAAGTGCTTACGGTGGCAAATCGGAAGTTTCCGATGACGTATTTGTCATCCTGCGCCGAAAAATTGTTGATAAGTGATGTGATGGAGACTGGCACTGGAAGTCTATCACCAAGAGTGGTGGCCCTCGAATCCTGAAAAATAAATCAATAAAATCCCAATTTATTGGGATTAAACTCACAGGTTTTCTATCAGTCATGAATGAGGACTCTCCCCCAGCCCATCCAGCACCGTTCTCGTGTTCTACAGTTTCGTTCCACATAGTTAGTAATTTCTATAAAAACGAATGATTGAATGACTAGAAGCACGTGAGATTGACAAATGAAGAATAAAGACTTCACCGTAAGTAAATTCGGATGGTTACGAATTATAAAATGCTTTGAGAATGAAAAAAAAAATTGCCACGAACGTTTTAAAAAAGGAGAAAAGAAGAACAAAAAAATAGAAGCGTTCGACCGCATCGCTTTCCCGCGTTTTAAAGGAGCTAGTTTCGCGCGTTTTACTAGAGCGCGCTTACACTGAATTGAAGTTGGAGACCTCACCGATTCAGTGGAAGAAATCTTTAGAGGAAACGAACTCATGATCATGAGTATATTTTGAATGGGCGGGTTTCGAATGCAACGTGCCGCACAGACTTTCGGGCGCTTTTTTTCACTCAATACTGCTCCAACAAGAATGAAAATGAGTGAAGCAAACGAGCGACGCCAGACACTTTTGAAACACTGTATTCAAAATCATTTTTTGAAAAACACACGGAGTTTTCAGTTACACGCTTTTATTTTGCAGGCAATTTATACAGGAAATACAATGGCAAGGTTATATAAAACGTAGACGATTTAATCGAGCTTATAAGTGAGTACATATGAAGATTTAGAACAATCCCACTCTTTTCCGTGCTTCGTTTTGTTTCCAGGGTTTTTGATCATAGAAGTCGGTTCTTTTCATCCCAAAAGCTTTCAAAAAATCTTCATCAGTTAAATAGCTTTCAAGACGACGCATATCCATTCCAGCTGGTAGATTCGATCGTTCTTTCAACTCTTGCAGTGAGAATGTTCTGCATCTTTCTTGAAGAAGTTCCTTTACTTCCCGAGATTCCAACACAGTCTCAACTTCAAAATCTTCCCATTTCATGAAAAGAGCTTTAAATTGTTCGGGCTCCGCACCCTTGTAGACAACTTTTGCTGATCCTTTCCTATTTCTCCAATACCGATCGGCAACTTTCAATGAGAACGTTGTGACAACTTCAGGTGACCATAACCAGAGAGCTTCGCCAACATCAATGAGAATTGTTTCTGTGAGTACCTGAAGTACAATAAAAGAGTGGACGCAAATTGTTTTAATCATTCGAAACTTACTAGTTGAGAAAAAGTAAATGCACAATCTTTGTGACCGCTCAAATAATAAGTCTGTTCTGATTCGTTTTCGAAAATTCTCCAGACTCGCATTGATCGTTTCCTTCCGGTAGAATTGATCCAGCCTCGAGCTAAATTATCTCCTTCTACTTCCACTTCGGCTTTTTTCGAAGAACCAACTTTTTGTTGGAAGTGCTCAGCATGTGCCAAAACAAAATGCACTTGCTCAGGTGTACAATTGGCTCCACAAATGACTTTCGGTCCTGCTTTTGATGTTTCAATATATGCAGCATGCGATCTAAATTTGGATTCCGGACATACTTCTCGAAGACTCGTTTCTCTAGCATTAGAACCAATTACAGCATAGCAACGGGGATGTTCCATACTTGCTACATCGCTGCTAACAATAAACTTTCCATCAAAAAGAGCCAGAAACAGGGCTGGCTCATTTCCGTCGACCACTCGTATTCTTGGACTGTTATCCCGATCGATTTCTTTGATACGAAGAGCACAAAGGCCATGGTGTTTGGGAGTTGTATTTTCGCCGAGCCAATAGAAAAATGCAATTCGTGATCTTCCAGTTTCTCGTTCTTCCTCTTTGCCACTTTTGATTCGGCGAACACCAGACTTTTGTATACGGTACTGCCATCGGAAAACGTAGCATCTTCTTGCATCGAAATGGTTGGTGAAATCTATTTCTTGAAGAACTTCTCCTTTTAGAATCCAGAGTGATCTATCTTCGCTGATTACATCGTGCATTTTTCTGTCGATCTCTTGATCCTCGAGCACTAGAATCGGGTCCATTTCATCTTCTTCTAACATTCTTTTAACAAGACCATCCACGTCATCATCTTGGTTAACAGTTTTCACATCTTCATACGTCTTAACTTCTTGTTTGTTTTTCAAAAACAAGGGCTTCGGTTTGCATGTTGTCAGTACTTCTTGGGTCTCAGGCCAATCCGTAAATTTCGCTTTGAACAAAGTGTCCTGAAAAAACGAAATGAGATTAAGGTTGAAGGCAAAGTACAGAAAAATATTTACCAGAACACCTTGATGAATTTTTCGGAAAAGCGTCCACTCAGGTCGTCCGTCCGTGTCGAAGGATTCTGAATCTCCTAGAAGTGATTTTCCGTTCTTCACTGATTTCTTCATAAGCTGCTTCGCATACTCTATAGCGTAAGCTGTGCTGACTTTACTCGAGTATCTTCCAGACCAAACATAAATTTCACTCCCGAAATCAAAAATTAGAACTTCGCTCGGCTGCATAATATTGTACGACAAGCGTTCTCTGCGGGAACATGTTTCAGCATTTCGATCATCTGCGATTCGCAGTACAAGATTCAGCTTGGAAACTAATGTTTCGTACGGTTCCAATGTAGTTTGACAACTGTTATTACTGTAGGAAGCTGAGTTTTCCGAATAATAAAGTAATTTTGATAATTTGCTCTTTTTGTCTTCTGTCACCGTAACCACAGATTCTGCCGCACAGTTCAGATCCGCCTTTCCAAGAATTTCGATACATAATTGGGATGCTTTCGTTCTTTCTAAAATGTTGCTCATTGATCCTTCATACTTCATTAAGTTCTTTTCATGAACTAGAACAAAACAAGCATGTTCATGAATAGAAGACATCGCAGGAGCAACTAAGCGAACATCAACATTTTTGGTACCCCGTACTTGGATAAGCATTACTTCCGGGTACGTTGATGTTTTTGTAGGACTTTTCAGAAGTTGTTTTGCTCCTTTGAGGGCAGCAATTGCTTGTGCCTGAGTCTCCAACTTTTCTGGTTCTTCCTCAGCTACGACGAAGTCTTCTTCGTTGATTCGAACTGCAGCGAGACGAGTTCTATCATCAATATTTTCAGATTTAACAGTTCTCTTTCGATTAGGAGCACGAGGTCGACTGACAGATGTTAAGCTGAACACGATCATAGAAACAAAGAACAAATATAAGAATAACTTACGTTGGTCTTGCTTTAGAAGTTATGGCATCCAAATCAATTTCACTACCGTCGAGCAAGCGTTCAGATTCTACTCTGGTTTGCTTTTGGTTATTGCCGAAAAACTTCGTCAGACCGCTGGTTATGTCACATGCTGAAAAGAATTGAATAATCAATATTACTGGTCAAATTAGTAAATTACGTTTTTCATGAGCAGAAAATGACTTCGGCCGAGTGGGAACTTGTGCTTGTTGAAAAATAGGAAGTTCTTGTAAAACATTGGAACTTTTCCTCCGTTCTAAAACTGGTGGAGATTGCCGCCTTGGACGAGTTTTCCATTGTTCAGCACTCTGTAAATTTTCATATTGGAACTTCAAATAAATGTGAGTATTCGCTTACATTAGTTAATGAAGCCAGCCGATCTTTCAAACTGATTTCGGCAAGAGCAACTTCAGCATTTTTCTTCTCATAAGTTGAACTTCGTTGTAGTGACTTTTGTAGCTGAGCGATCATCAAATGATCTGAAAACGGTGATGCATTTTGAAACGCTGGAAGGATAGGGTAATAAACTAAACAAGTGTGTTTGATTGGGTCTCTATTTGAGGATAGAAAGCATGACTGGCGTAAAAGATAAAGAAAGGCGGGGTTGAGATGAGGTAGTGTAATAAAAAGGAATTAGAAAGCTAGAAAGAGAAGAAATGGTGTTGAATTGGCAAATGAACATGAACAAAAAAGGAAAAGTGATCAACAGATGATAGAAACAACAGTTATCTAAAAATTGTGACAGCGCTCAATTGTTTTTTTTTTAACCGGATTTAGTTCTACATCGAACCGAAGTTCCTCCAGTAACAGTATGTTCATTACTTCGGGTTGCTGATGAAATTGGAAAAGGTTCCGAAACTTGAGTAAAAAATTTAGTTTGGAATTTTGGAAACAGTCTATTAGGAGCTGGGGTGTAAAAATTAATGTTCTTAGTAATCTAGGGATAGACCGTAACATTATATTTGATGAAATACAATCCTAAACAGACAAAAGTGTCTGGAGCGCTCAGAAATGTTGGCTCATCGATTCGAGGATGGTGAAAAAGCGAATTGTGAGGAGAAGCGCATTCTTTTTTTGTTTTTTTTCCCTCGTTTGAATCATCCGGTCTCGCTCAATTCTCTTTTTCTTGGTTCAATTTTCTTCTCATGTAGACTGACGTGTCATTCTTCATGAAAACATTATTCGTGAATAAGACAAAAAAAGAAAGGAAACAGAAAAGAAAAGAACGAGAGCAAGAAGCGGGAAACAATTTTCAACGAATGTTTTTTTCACTCGCAGAAACTCCAGAAAAAGCCACAGAGAAAGAAGAATCGAGTAGAGAAAATGAGTAACATTGGAAGAGCAGTAAAGTTGGGAGCTAAATCGGAAGAGGAGAAAGAATAGGACCGAAGTGAATAAAATAAAACAGCAGTACGAATAGTCGGTTTGAAAAGCGATATGTTTATGTTCGTGTTTGGTAACAAAGGAACCTGCTGCACAAATACAACAAGACCATTATTGAGTAAATGAGTAAATCCTTAACGGATAAATGAACTCGTCATAAATATAGTAGCTTCAAAAGTATTTTAATTAATTTTTCAAAAAAGTTCAATGTTTGTGTGTAGAAAGTCTGCGATCGTGATTGAAATGTCCTATAGTTGAAAAGTCACTAATCCAGGAGAAGCCGAAAGATGAATATCAGATTGAAATAGAATTGTTGCAATACGGAAGGCGCTTTCTTCCTATTCTTCTCCGTTTCGTTCGGTTGCTGATTTTAAAAATGAAAATTTGGAAATAAAATGAGGTTATTGTCGGACTAAATGATATCATATGTTATCGAGAGACACAGATCTCAGGAGACCGGTAGATTATTGTAGGGGTGAAAGGTGAAAGGGAAAATGAGTGAAACACTTAAACAAGATAAGATGTGTGTGAAAAAGCGAATTAAATGGAAAAACTGAAGGAATATGATTGTCCAATTTAAGTTTTCAACAATTTTATCGTTCATGAGTGTATTTTCTACGATAATTTTCTTTTTCCGGAAAAGTTTTGAGTACTGTTTTTTTGTGAGAACAGGTTACACTTGAAAAAAAAGATCAACATTAGTTTCTGCGCAGAGTGTCATGGAGAAGTGAGGACGGCAACAATAATATTGTTAGAGAAGCAAATAAACAGAATGTTTGCGAGGACCTAGAGGAAATGAGAAGAAAAAGGAGAAGAAAGATGATAGGAAGTCGTAAACTGACCAATGGCTCGTGGGAATCTTGATACGGATGGGGGAAACGAGAGGAAAATATGAACATTTTTTGATGCATATGAATGGTTGGAGAAAGTTTTTGAAAAATCAAGTGAACAAGAAAAAGAAAGTGAGAATTTGAGGAAACAATGACTGGATTGGCCGAGTCGGGAAGAGCCCGGTAGACGGTTGCCAAATGTTCGCGACTCAACAAACGGAACTGAGGAACAGGGAAAATCGCAGAAACAGGAGAAGAAAACGAAGAATGAAAAGATTACAATGATCAAACGGATGCTATTATAACACCTATAACTTTTTCAGAACTAGTTTGATTTTCAATTTCAATTCCCGTCTTCAATGCCTATTTAGTTTCGAGAGAGAAAAACAATATTTCACTGTCAATTCTCTCTGGAAAACTGGACTCATTGAATAAGATAGAAGTGTCCTAGAATATTCTCAAGAATCCGAACAAACCTCCTCGAATTCTCAATTAGAAAACACTTCAGTCTACTACTTCTGACATCTCCAATCTTACATAATTGACTTGTTGAATACTATTAAAGAAAAAAGAAACAAGGTAATGGAGAGGATTTCAATTTTTGTAACTTAAATGCAAACAAGAAGTGATTCTTTGACCGCATGCTTCAAACTTTGGTCGTTTTTCGTTGTTTCTCGGAACTAGAGCAATTAAGTATTTTCGAGAACCAAGTGTCTCATAATTATAGTGTATTTGACAGCATGCATCAGGTATGATGGTTTGTGTCAAACTCTAATTTTTTGGGAGATAGGAGTCAGTCAAAAATTTTGCAGGTAATCAAAACTTTATCTTCACACAAGATAAGTAATTTTTTTTAATTAGACAAATGCTCACCAGTATATAGACACTCGAAATCTTGAAGAAGAAGAATGATTGTTGATTTTGGTGAAGCCGACTGCCAGAATCTGTTAAAAAAAATATAAATAATCACGAAAATTGGTATTAAGCTGAATAGACTAGAATGCGTTGGGGACCTGCAGTGCAATAGTATAGGAAATAGAAAATCAGAAAGGCCACCACGTCTTCATTTAATTATTTAATTTTTCTCATTTCTAAAATGTGGCTTGAGGCGTGAACCCAGATATTCCAGAAAACGGATGAAAGAATATCATTTTCGAAACCAGCGTAAAAATCCAAATCGAACCCAAGTTGTCCGGTTCCAAACGGAAACCTATGAACGATTTTAGTTGTATTTATTTCCCACTTTTTCACTAAATTCCAGTTTTCTCCTTGACCTGGAAAATTTTTGAACTAAATGGTTTCTGATTCTTTTTCCTTCTCATAGAGTACCATCAGGGCTACAACCCTATATGGTTTTGAAGACCGAGTTCGATTCCCGAGGTCAGTTATGAGCCGGAAACTGTCGTCCTATAACCAAAAGTAGACCAGATTTTTATGGCTCACAAGTGGTAGAGTGGTCCGATTGACTTGGGCTATGGCTCATTCGATAGAGCTCGGCGAGCTACATATATCCCGAAACTTTCAAATGAATCCTTCCAAAACTGTGTCAACACCACTCAAAAACAAAAATAAATTTTCAAATTTCAGGCCAAAATTTTTTCGACATTTTGGCACTTTTTACTTTCCTCGCTATAAGTCGGCTCAAAGTGGTCGGATCATCCCGCCAAAAAGTTCCCCACAAAGCCAATACGGTTTTACGTGTGCCCAAAAAATTTCAGAGCGCTCACTCAAAAACGCGGCACACACGACACACGCAAAGTTAAAAATGAGCGATTTTTGACGGAATTTTTTGGACATTTTTTGACAAATTTTTCGTAACATTGGATAATTTGCATTTAAGGGAGAAATTAGAATTAACCTTGAGATTAGTTTTTAAAAAATTGGGAAAAAAATAATTTTCATACTTGGCGCGAGGAGTGACGTCAGTGCCAGTAAATGCGCTCCACGGGCACAAAATTTTTTCTCAAAATTCAAGCGGAAGCAAACTTTAGCTTTCATGTTTTTTGCTTTTAAAAGTTATCTCAAACCAATTAAAATACATTTCAAACCCAATTCAATTTACCGATGCTCAAAGCAACTCTAATCAATAATTACGGGTAATCCCAGTTTTCCACGTTTAGAGTAAGTAGCAACAATTTTTTTCTAAATCTCTAGATACCGTTGTTCGTTAATCCATGCCCAGTTCACTCAGGCCGATTCACTTGGAATATTCTTCGTGATTCCGCTATATTCAGTAAAATCCATTGAGGAAGAATGTAAATAAGATTGAATGAGCCACCGCTGTTAGAGGATGGGTATTGTTATTGTTTGTTACTCAGCGATTCACTACTGTAGGCAGTGCGCAAAGATCTTGCTAGGCGACAACCCGAGCGTGTGTGCGAACACCTTGTCTCTCACCACTTGACGCCTTGGTTTGCACACTTCCTCGCCGCCTCGACCACTGACCGCTTCCTCTCAAGTGAGTGACTGTCCAGCGCCTTGCCTCCATTTTTTACACCTAACCAGCTTCTATCCCTTTCCTAACTCCGAACTTGTGATCTTCATTTTTTCTAATTGGTTCACTCTTTTCCCGATTCTCAGTTTAATCCCTACCGAGTTCATTCATATTTCGAAAATTAAGAAACGACAATCGAATTGTGTATTATTCGAAATGTTAAACGACCTCCTCGCGCAGATTCATGTAGATCGTCTACGTCTCACTTTATCAACGTTATATTTCACTGAACATCTCCGCCACATTAGGCACTATTTCGCCAAGTTTCATATCTTCATGCGCTATTCTTCTTCTCCTTCTGGATGTTCCTATGTCCGTTCATTTTGTCCAGTACACTTTCATCTTCTGAATACTTCGAAACAACTACGGTTGTTCGCATTCCTGACAACGCCGATGTTGTTGTTGTTCACGATTCGCGTAATCGCGCCGCATCTTCAGCGTTTCGTTCTCTCTTTAGTCCGTTTACCTTCTGTTCCGCCTGATGTTCATTCACATTCAATTTTTCATACAAACTTACTAATGTTATTCCTACTCCATGCATAATTTCAGTCTACTGTATAAAAAGGTTTTCACATATATATTTATAAATTCTGTCAAGTTAACCTTGGTTGCTATTTTCCCTATCCTGGAAGATTTTTAACAAATAGGACCTTAATGAAGCCAAAGCTATAGGACCCTTAGTGCTTTTTTCATCTCTTTCAATCTGTTCAGATTGGTCACACGCGTTTTCTCGAATAGGTCACCATTCTCAAGGCTAAATAAATGTTATTAGTCAATTTATTCTTTCGGGTTCGAATAACCCATTTCACCCGCCTAAATTCACACTTGAAGATTAGTTCTTACTAATAACATCTTATTATATTATCTACTTATACTTTTAAAAAAAATCGTTAATAAAATGTTCATAACAAAATAAGCGCAACACATTTAGCAGCTGCGAATAGGCATGCAAGTGTTACTCATACAGCGAACGTACACAATACACCGTATTATGCGTCTGTTTCCCCGTAGGTTTCGCCCACCACCATCATCTGGCACTTTCTGCTTAACTTCCTGCGCCTCCTCACACTCGTTTGTTCGTTTTATGCGTGTGAGTATTTGAATTTGGCGCTATCGTGGTGACCGGCGCTGCTGCTGCTGCGCAACATGTCGACCATCTTCCGGTCTGTTCGCTCTCAGGAGTAGAGCGGTGTCAGCAGCCATCAATTGCACCCACATCTATCGTTCATTACTTAGCCTGCACTTCTTCCGAATACTTTGGTTAACGATCGTCTCATTGCGCGTTGATGTTTAGTTCGCAATCTAAAATAGTACATTTCGCTTTTCGTTTCCATCTCCACCTTTCCTGATCGTTTTTTTTTTTGACTCCGCGCACTCGATCCTGTCGGGTAGAAAATGAAAACAAACATGCAAAAACATTTTGGAATCTCGAAGTCTTTTTCTCCCTTTTCATCAAAGTTCGATTTTTCCTTGAAATAGCGTCTTGTTTTATTCTGAAAAATTCATATTGACCTTCATTCTTTCTTTTGTTGACTTTTTGACATTTTTTCCTTATGAGTCACACATTCATTTCCGGAAAAGATCACATGGCCTAGTTATTTTAGTTTTGAAAGGAACCTTCCAAATTGGAGCTTCTAACCAATTGAAAAAAAAAACAGAAAAAAACTATCTTTTCATCGCGAGAGTCAGACCTGATAAGGAATTTGATAATCGGGTGTTATTTCGGTATTCATGTTTTTATATGCTCTCAGATCAATTGAAACCATGTGATCGAAAAATTCCATTAGCTCTGCTGGAAAATTGGGCGCCTTCCATTATCAATCTTTCATGGAAAATGAAAAGGTGCCAACATAAAATCCGCCCCCGAAACAAGCACAAAGGACATTCCATAGGAATGACTGAATTCTGAAACATTTTTGTTTTTCTTCCATCTCATTCTCATGAATGCCTCCGAAAGCATTTCAGATTGTCTCTTTTTTTTTCTTTCAATTCCTTGTTGTATATTCCTTTCCGATTGTGAAAATGTATGTAACTTTAAAATCATGTTTTCAGAGAAAGAAGTTTCAGCTCCTTTTCGCCTTGCTAAATACGATCTTGCGGACGGAAATCGGGCTGAAAGTATGGAGCAAGATGAACTCCTTCAACAGTTGGTTGACCCGAAGTCACCTATCAATATAGAAAGCTTATTGGTATAAGTTACATTTAATTTGTTATTTGAAAAACACCGATATTTTGCAGGACACTATAACAGCTCTCGTAAATGATTGCAAAATTCCGGTGTTAATGCGCATGAAAAGCGTGGATAATTTCATTAGCAGATGTAAGTTCAACAGTTTCAGTTTTTGTTTTTGTCAGTTCAGTTATCCAGTCGCAATTTTTTTTGCATGTTTTGTTGTGGAAATGGTGGCTGTGATGTGTATTTCAGATGAACGAGTCGTTGAAAGTGTGGCGGCTCTACGGATGAAAGCTGCCGATTTTCGACAATTGAAAGTGATTGGAAGAGGTGCTTTCGGAGAAGTTCACCTAGTTCGACACACTAAGACGAACACCGTATATGCGATGAAAATGCTCAATAAAGATGATATGGTTTGTGTTGTTGATTTTTTGGATTTTCGTTTAATTTTACAATGTTAGAGTGATTTGGAACGTTCCCAGTGGTTTTAATTTCTTATTGAAAAAATTTCAGATAAAACGAGCTGATTCCGCGTTTTTCTGGGAAGAACGTGACATTATGGCTCATGCCAACAGTGAATGGATCGTTCGTCTGCAATATGCCTTTCAAGACCCACGTCATTTATACATGGTTATGGAATACATGCCTGGAGGTGACCTCGTAAATTTGATGACGTCTTACGAAGTTTCCGAGAAATGGACCCGTTTCTATACTGCTGAGATAGTAGAGGCTCTAGCCGCTCTTCACAGTATGGGATATATTCACAGAGACGTGAAACCAGATAATATGCTCATCTCTATCAGTGGCCACATCAAACTGGCAGATTTCGGAACTTGTGTGAAAATGGATGCAGATGGGGCTGTCCGATGTTCAGTGGCTGTCGGAACACCTGATTACATATCCCCAGAAGTTCTACGGAATCAAGGACAAGATGCAGAATTCGGGAAAGAAGTGGATTGGTGGTCTGTCGGAGTTTTCATCTATGAAATGCTTGTTGGCGAAACACCCTTCTACGCAGAAGCTCTCGTTTCAACATACACAAATATCATGAATCACAAAACAAGTCTCAAATTCCCTGATGAGCCTGTGATTTCCACCCAGGCCAAAGACATTATCAAAAAGTTTTTGTCTGCAGCTCCGGAGCGTCTTGGAAAAAACAGTGTTGATGAGATTCGTAATCATAAGTTTTTCAAAAACGATGAGTGGACGTTTGCGACACTGAGAGATGGTTTGTTGTCAAATGTAAAGTATCAAGCTCATCAAGTTTATTTTTTCAGCTACTCCGCCAATAATCCCTTCTTTAAAGTCGGATGACGACACAACTCATTTTGAAGAGATTGAAACAAGAGATCGGGATAATGCAGGAGATTTCCAGCTGCCGAAAACATTCAATGGGAATCAACTTCCATTCATTGGTTTCACATACTCTAATGAATATAGTCCTGTCAAGAACATGCTCGGTGCAACGACTTCCAATGGTGTTCAGAATGGTACCCAACAAAAAACGGTTGAGATTCAACAGCAATCAACGAATGGTCACGTTCGTGGTGTTCCAGAGGAAAAGTATGAAGAAGCTGTGATGGAGCTCGATTCAAAAAAAAGAGAGCTGGAATTGCTTAGAGATCAAATTTCAAGGACTGAAATCAGAGCAAAAATGATTGAGAACGAGAAGAACTCGTGAGTTTCTGAAAATCTTCGAAAACTTGTTTCTTATCTTTTTTAGATTATCCACAAAGATCAACGATCTCGAAAGAGAGTTGAAAGACAACAAAGATAAACTGAAACACGGTGCTGATTCTGATGCGAAAGTTAACGAACTAGCAGTTGAGTTACGAATGTCAAAAGAGTACAACAGTGAGATGGAAAGCGAGTTGAGCAAGTTCCGTGACAAATGCGAACAGTTGAAAGAAGATCTTCGCAAAAAGTCCGGAGAACTTGCACAAGAAAAGAATGAGACTCAGCGAGTTTTCCAACAGAAGAAAGACGCTGACGAGGCTTTCGCCGAGATCAAACGTGATTATGAACTTCTTCAAGCAAGCGAAGCTGAGAAGACACTGTTGTTAAAAAAAGCACTGGACGACCGCAAGGAAAATGGTGCTTACCAACAGAGTGTAGCGAAAGCCACGGATGCTGAATGGGAACGTAAAATGCAGTTCTATGAAAAGCAGTTAGAGCAGGTGAATGAAAACCGAAAAACTGAAGAACAGAAACGACAAGCTGCTGAGTTCGATCACAGCAGAATGGCACGAAAATTAGCAGGCATTGAAACCAACTACGATCTGTTACAAAATGATTACAAAAGCATGAAGGAAGCCAGAAAAGATCTTGAGAGAGATCTTCAAGACGTCATTGCTGAAAAAAGAAGACTTGAAATTCGGGTCGAACAACTTATGGATAGTCGTAATACGGACGAACGAGTACTATCTCTTTGTCAGGACGAGTTGTTGGAAAGCCAAGAGGAAGCCAAATACAAAGAAGATGGATTGAGAGGGAAAATAGATGTTTATCGGAGTGAACTCGAGAACGAGAGGCTAAAATCTCAAACTTTAGAGGAAAATCTTTTGGTAGCTGATAAGGAAAGAGGAATGCTGAAAATGGAGGTACAAGAACTGATGCAACGCCACAAGTGGGAAATCGCCAATAAAGATCAAAACCTGAAGCATATTGAAACCCAACTTGACGAGCTTAAAGAGCAATCAAGAATTGAGTCTACCGAACAAGAGTCCAATGACAAGAAAACAATCGCTGATTTGAATAAAAAGTTGGAGTTGGAGAAAGCGCATAAGAAAGCAGTGATAAACAAATTGGAAGAAGAGATGGCCAAAAGACAGCCGCTAAAGAAAGGCGAGAAGGGTGTTACGAAGTCTGCACTCATAAAGAAAGAACGTGAAATTGTTAGTCTATTGTTATTTTTCACTATTGATATACATTTATGATTCAGATGAGCCTTCAACAAGAGAACGATTCAATGACCAAGAGGATCGCTGCCTTGTATCAAGATATGGATAAGGTAATCATAATTAAGAAAACCTTATCTGAATGCAGAACTTTCTCAAATGAATTCAAATTACTTTTCAACTACATTTTCCAAAAAAAAATGTTTTTTTTTCTCAATTTAATCCAATACATTCTAGCAAACTGAACATTTCAACATACAAATTCAAGAGATGCAAATAGCATGCGAAGCACTGAATGAGGAATTGAAAGAGTATAAAGAAGAGTATCCTAATAGACACAATGGAAATCGTTACGAAGACAAACGGTCTTTGGACTCTCGTGAAGGAATTCCGACATCGCTGAGTTTTCAAAATTTCCAATTTGAAGGATATCTCAATCTCAGAGAGTCAACGAAAAAGTCTCGAAAAGCAAAGGTTCGCATTGATTTCTTTGAAAATGAGTTTAATGATCTATTTCAGTGGTCAAGTTGCTTTGGGGTTCTCAACGAGTATGCATTCACCGTATATGTCGATGAGAAGGCTCTTACAATGCTTGTCGCTATCGAAGCAGGTGCAATGGCACATGTTCGGAATGTAACTGGAGTTGATATGAGAAACGTGGAAGCAGAGCAACTACCAAAGATCTTCCATGTAAGCAAATAAAATATAACCTTCCAAGAAACAGTTCTTTTGGCAGATTATGTACGATGACACTTCCTCAAGCTCATCACGACACGCTTCCAATTCGGATCTTTCAATGATCGAATCACAACGCGAAGAAAGTTGGAAAAGACACGATTTCCAAGAACTGTCCTATCACACTCGTACTTTCTGTGACGAATGCGGCAAGAAGCTTTCCGATTTTCTTCGACCTACCCCTGCATATGAATGCAAAAACTGCCATTTCAAAACTCATAAGGAACACGTTGCACAAGGAGTAATCCCGATGTGCAAATGTAAGTCATTTTCTCGAAAATAACAATTTGAACAATTTTCAACTCAAATAGTTCTTCTTACTAAAAACTACAACCACTTCAGTTACTGGTCTTTCTCGTCAACTAGTGTTCATGGCGCCACATAAAGAATCCTGTGACAAATGGGTTCAACATCTTCGCCGATTTATTGATGGCTCCCGACCTGCTATCGCCTCGGTTTCACGTGTGTCGTCTCGTAGACATGCAGCAGGATCATCCACGTCTTCTTCAATTCACCAGTAGTTTTCACAAACCGCCTTTCTGTGATTAATTTCTATCTTTTGGCTTTACTGTGTATTCTTTCCATTCTTGTTCATAATTTTTCATTCACCCGTCATTTGTTTCCCACACCGATCACCCGTTAACTTGAGTTTGTCTGATTCCGTTTCTCCGAAGTTCAACACTTTTTTCTGCCGTTTTTCGTATATTCCCCGTTTTATTCTCCTCCGACTGTTCGTCGGTTTCTCAGGGCTCATTCCTGCTTCTCCTTTTTTAGTCTATCATTCTTTTGTATCAATCAGTCATCGCGTGTTTCCTATCTCTTTCCATTCGAGGTTGTTTTCCATTTCACTACATTTCACCCTCATCGCTTACGGATCGTACTGTAATGATTCCTTCCCATTGTTTTAATCAGTCCCTCGTGTCTGTACAGTCCGCATGATACTGAATCAGAACATCCTCTGATGCATGTTTATTTTCGTCGAAGTAATAATGATAATTATTTTCGGTTAGTAATACCGCATAAACGTTCGCATAAAACATTGATCAGATCTCAATATAGACATGTTACCATCGTTTTACAGAATATTTTTTTTATGGTACCTAAGAGAATTCTATCACTTGTTTAAATTTATCCAGAATTCATAACAATGGCCTGGAGAAATAAAATGGTAATACTAGCAGCAATTAGACGAACATCAAATTCTCATTCTTCAGAGCGAAGGTCCTCCACCATTCGATAGCTCTCCGAACGCTCTTCTCGTAACGGCCTCCTATGACCTCAATATTCGGTTGTGGCAGCTTTCTACTGGAAAAAGCATCGGAACAATTCCTCATAACGAGGGACAAGTGAGGTGGAGTGTGTTATTATCCAATCAATATAAAATTTGAAGGTGAATGCATTGAGTCTCACTTCAACTGGACGAGACTTGGCTGTTGGAGCTTGGCAGAGAGTTAGAATTTATGACGTGTCTTCTGGAAAAGATCCGAAAGCGACAATCGAGTTGCCAAAAAATGTTTCTGTTGTTGGTTTTGAGGTATTGGTAACTTATAAAAACAAATGCAACATTGTAAGTTACAGGCGACCGGAAGATGGATGTATACAGGAGGAGAGGATGGAGTTTGTCGTATCTGGGAAATGAGAAACAATCAGTTAGTAGCCAATAGACTACTTTCATTCTCAGGAGCTGGAGTTACAAGCATTGTTCCGAACATAAATCAGACAGATATATTCATATCCACAAGCTGTGGTCATGTTTGGATTTGGGATGTTGTCAATCACATGTTCATGAGACTACCTATGCCAGATGATTTGAAAATGCAAGAGCACGTACAAAAATTAGCAGTCATCCGTCGGAAAGAAAT
>GL379922.1:349248-376628 GCA_000143925.2 Caenorhabditis brenneri | reverse complement strand
TGCAAGAGCACGTACAAAAATTAGCAGTTCATCCGTCGGGAAAGAAATTGACCGGAGTGACAAATCAAGGACGGCTTTTGTGCTGGGATTTGATGACGCGACAAGTCGAGGCGAACTCTTTCGATATGTTCAAATCTCCGATCGTACCAATTGAACAGGACACAGGAACATACGGATGTCTTCGCGATGAAGACAAAAATCACAGAATGCAGCAAGGACACGGGCTATCTTGTCGGTATAGCCCAGATGGCAAATATATTGTAGCTTCTGGTTCTGAGCAAGATATTTATGTTTTTAATTCTGAAACAATGGAGCAAGTTGTCGCATTCCAAACTGGATGTGGATGGAACTGGGATGCCATTTTTTCATCAGAAGGAAAGTGAGTAGACCAATAGTGTTGTTTACATTCAGGCAACCACGAAATTTTAGATATATTTTTACTGGAGGCAACGACAATCAAGTTAAAATATGGGATTTTAAGAATGAAAAAAAGGTCGCTCAGTGGGAGGGACATTTAAAACCAATTACTGCAATGTGCATGAATGGATATACTTCTTGATCTCTCCATATAATAGGTTTCTGTTCATTTGATGATCCATTCTCCATTCCCCTTGATAAATTGCCAGGTTTTTACCAACATGACTGTTATTCTATAGAGGCCTTAAAAAGTAGTGAACTACTTGCATGTAATTGTAATGTTTCATTTGATCTTGTAAAATATAATAAATATGTTTCGATGTTTTTCAAGTCTGAAGCTATTTTTTATCGGAAGAAGAACTGTGTGGTGCGTTGGACGAGTTGTTATATAGATTGTTAAACCTATGGATAGCTATACTCAGCTATTGCATTCTACAATTATTTACTTAAAAAGTGCTCATTGTTGTTTGTAAAAACAAACAATGTTTGCAACAAAACGTGAAAAACAAAATAACCCAAAAAAAAAATAATACAGTACTCTGGACTTTAAAGGAGCAAATGCAGCTGTAAATTGGTCTCGCCTCGAAAACACCGTTCATCTTTTGTTTTGGCGGAAATTCTCGACTTTCCGCGAAGTGTTTTTTTTTCGTTTCAATGCTCATTGCTGGCTTTTGCCCCATTCAACTCTTCATTCATATTTGCTAAACATCTCATAATTTCTCCTGAAATTTCATTTTTTTTTCTCTTTTTCATGACTATTTATCTGCTCTCAATTCAAATTTATAAATTTTCCGTTTTGTGTATTCAATGATTTGCAGGTCGTCCTAAGATGTCGAAAGCCAACGTCGGAATCAACGGATTCGGAAGAATCGGACGTCTCGTGCTCCGTGCTGCTGTCGAAAAGGACAATGTGCAAGTTGTCGCCGTTAACGACCCGTTCATCACTATCGACTACATGGTTTACCTGTTCAAGTACGATTCGACACATGGGCAATTCAAGGGAACCGTCTCCTACGATGGAGACTTCTTGATCGTTCAAAAGGACGGAAAGTCGTCGCACAAGATCAAGGTCTTCAACAGCAAGGACCCAGCTGCTATCGCTTGGGGAACCGTCAACGCCGACTATGTTGTTGAGTCCACTGGAGTGTTCACCACCAAAGAAAAGGCTTCCGCCCACATGCAAGGCGGAGCCAAGAAGGTGATCATCTCGGCTCCATCGGCTGACGCTCCAATGTACGTGGTTGGAGTGAACCATGAAAAGTATGACTCTTCGAACGACCATGTTATCTCTAATGCCTCTTGCACCACGAACTGTCTGGCTCCATTGGCGAAGGTCATCAATGATAATTTTGGTAAGTATAAAGTCGAATGAATTCATGAATCTGAAACAACAAACCTTTTCAGGGATCATTGAAGGACTCATGACCACTGTCCACGCTGTAACTGCCACCCAAAAGACTGTCGATGGACCATCAGGAAAGTTGTGGAGAGACGGACGTGGCGCTGGCCAGAACATCATCCCAGCCTCAACTGGAGCCGCCAAGGCTGTTGGAAAGGTCATCCCAGAGCTCAATGGGAAGCTCACCGGAATGGCATTCCGTGTTCCAACTCCAGATGTTTCTGTTGTGGACTTAACTGTTCGTCTCGAGAAACCTGCTTCGATGGACGATATCAAGAAGGTCGTCCGTGCCGCCGCCGAAGGACCGATGAAAGGCATTTTGGCCTACACCGAGGACCAAGTGGTGTCGACCGACTTTGTTTCCGACCCACACTCCTCCATCTTCGATGCTGGATCTTGCATCTCGCTTAATCCTAACTTTGTGAAGCTCGTCTCCTGGTAATTTCGAGTTGTTCATCTTAAAATTGAATAGCTGTTTACAGGTACGATAACGAATACGGATACTCGAACCGCGTCGTTGATCTCATTGGATACATCGCCTCTCGTGGATAGATGCTTACAACTACCCAACATGTACAGTCAAGTGTAATATAACCACCGTTTCATTGCTTGCTTTTTCATTTACAATATGAATCCGTTTGAAATTCTCAACTCTCGTTGTTTGGTTTTGCATCTGATGGTGGACAGTTGAACTAGAAAGTTCAAAGTGAGAAATAGGTGAAAAAAGTGCTAATAACTTCATTCATGATGCCGTTTTAAAAAACAAAAATGTGAGAACATTATACACAACCCGTATAAACAGATGCCTAGGAAGAGTCTAGTCTTTTTTCACTAGTTTGATTGGGATTCTATTCAAAACTAGGCGAATGACGAAGTAAGCTAATGAGAATACTAACAAATAAGTGAAGCCAATCACTGAATAAATGTCCAAAAGATTTCTTTCAATAAATCCTAGCTTTCTTCCATGCGAATCCATCTGTGGGAATGGGCCGAATTCTGCGACAAATTCGGTATATTTTATGACTTGCTCCTTCGGTTTCATTGGTTGATTCGTCAATAAATCAGCTAGTTTCTCTGCATTCTTCTTGTATTGCTCATCATGCAAAATTGATTGAATCGCTCTTTTAATCGTTTTCGTTTTCGCCAATTCACTCTTATGAATAACTTTAACACCTCCATGTCTTGCTAACATGTTGGCATTTCTATCTTGATCGGCGAACACAGGAAGCATAAGTGCTGGTTTACCAAGATGAGCTATTTCATTCGTACTTCCAAGACCACCATGTGTCATGAATGCAGTCAAACGATCATCGTTGAGTAGAGCTGTCTGGGGAACCCATTTCGAGAAATGAATGTTTCTAACTCCCTTCGCCCATTCAAGATCATCATTTTCATATTTCCAAATGAATGTGACATTTGGTTCCGATTTAATAGCCTCGAGAAGTCCACGTCTAAAATCAAATTATTTCGAATTTGTGGTATCGAATGATGTCTACAAACCTCCACTCAACTGGCATATCCATACTTCTGACCATTGAACCAAATGAAATCAACATATTAAATGGTCTTTCATCAAGTACAGTACTCCATTCAATCGATAATTTTTGAGATCGAATCGATTGAATATCAACTGAAATTCCTCCAATTGGAACAGTTTTCTGAGTAACTGTTCTTGGAAAATCAATATATGGAATTGAATTTGTGAAGAAAACAGATGAAGTTGGCATCAAATCTCTCCAATGTGGAATGTGATTTCCCAAATATTTCCTATATATTTCGGTTTCTTCATCCCACATTCCATATTGCATTCTGTACGAAGCCATTGACATTCTATAGTTTTCTAGTCTCTCAAAAAATGTCATTTTCTCTCCAGACTTGCTCATCATTCCAGGAACATAACTGAAATCGAGTGGCTCTCCAACTGCTGCTACAGCTCCATCATACATAACACAAGATGATGCCATTATAATCTTTTCGATTCCAATTGCATTCATGAATCCAAGCCCACAAACAGACACTGGTTCAAATATTCCAACATCGAATTTTCGAGATTTCATCTCGTTGAAAACTTCTTTGTTTCTCATAAAATTGTTGCAAGAGAGCTGCATGGCCTCAGTGAAAACATTGAAAATCTGAAACCAACTTTGAAATATCAGAAACAAATGAATTGAAAAAATTACCGTATCCGCATTAGAAGAGTCCATTTCTGTCGTCCAATACTGAGCCATATCGTCATCGATTGGTTTGATTTGACTTCGCATCTCATCATCTTGCTATAATAATAGATTTCATTGAGTTTCAGAAACATTTAAACAATCTGGAACCAAGGATGTTGTTTCTATGTCATACCAACTAAGATTCTATTCAACCTCCAAAAATGTTTCCTATCTCACTTAGTGAGGAGTACGGTAGTTACAGTACTCTCTTCCCACAGTTTTGCATAATGTTTCTCGATCATTTGAAATGATAGAGCAGAAAACAACCGTTCCAAGCAGAATTATCGACATTTACACTACCCAAAAATTACCTCCACTATAACGACGTCTTTTGTTTTCTTCACCCCTAATTGTCCTTTCCTGGCTTCATCAGCTACTGGAATCAAGAATGTCTGAAATCAAAACACCTTCAATCTTTTGAAATACTCTTTTGATACCGACCACATTATGTCCAGCTTCAGTTAATGTATCTGCTAATCTGGCCATAAAATTAGTATGACTTCCTCCGAATGATGGTGAATATACAAGAATATTGTAAGCATTAACATTGAGAACACAAAATAAAAGAAGGAATGCTTGGATAATCATTATGTAATGATTGAATGAATGACTCTCACTTTCCTCCGATTTTCCTTTTATAAGTTTTTTTTCGGCTGTATTGGATAAGAAGTTCCCGCCTTTTATCACTTTAGACACACTGTAGTTTTTGTAGTTTGCGTGTTTCAAAAAGATATGATATCGAAATGAAAAAAAGAGAAGAATCATTCGATACTATGAAGTTGTCAATGAAATAATTAGAACTGGAGAACACTGTTGAACTACAATTCTTATTTTGGATAATGAGGAACTATGTGTTTCCAGTTTCCCAGTCGTTACTTTCTTCTAGTCAATTACCATCGATTACCTAATGGAGGATCTTTGGAAATAAACAAAACAATTTTGAAATGAGTGAATTTCAGGTTCTTATTTGGTATTCAAAATCAGGGTTCATTCCATTCTTTGGAAGTGAACAATTGTTAGCAAAGTGAACTTTGAATAAACTGAAATAATAAATAAAGATTTTTGTTTCACAACAAAAACTTTCAGTTGATGCTAAAACGAAACCAAAAGTTTCAAAACATTTTTTCTTCATTGTCAATCTTTGATAAGATAACCAATGGGTGAACATATTGCTTCAACCCGCTATCTCACAGTTCTTCTGGCCCTCATCATTATCATATCCAATGTCCACCGCTCAGTTCCATAGTTTGATTCCAAGACGTCAAAGAACAGTTCAAAGTAAACGTAATTTCTCTGAAGATCAAATACTCTAATGTTGTGCAATAACACACAATTTTATGACCATATCACAAAACATGATCTTTATATAAAGTGACAAGTTGTTCTTTGACTACAAGAATAGTGTCTAGAGGTCATTGGAGAAACTAGAGGACCCAAATTCTAGAATGAAAAATTTCAGAGAAATATGCTATGAAATTGGCTCTGGAATTGTTTTATCAAAAAGTAATCAGAGTCGGTGATGCACGGCAAAGCAAAAAAGTCTGTGTAGAAACCTAGTACAACATTTGGAGAGCAATTTGGCAGAGTGATCCGATCAATGTGATCTGAGATATGTTAAGAGTTTTGCGCCTGGCCAAAGTGTCAAAAATGACATACTGAAAATTTCGAAAATCTTTTCTAAAAAATTTTTTAACTGGCTCACTTTTTGTGAGTTTATTGTGAAAACGGATGAATGCATGAAACTCGGGGATGGCTACCGAATGGGCTAAAACTCATCTGAATCGGAGTAAAACCGAGAATGTAGGCCATAAAATAATGACTAATTTTTTGATGAAAAGTTGTTCGACGTGAATTTTTCCCAATATAACGTTCTGACCTTAGGCAAACTTTTCCCCACGTGTATCCAACCTACTACCCTAGATCATCTTATCTTGATCAAAACACTATAAATAATCGATTGACGTCGAAAAATTCACTATTTTCTACTCGAAACTCACCGAGAAACAACACATCTCTCGACATTTCAATTAGCTTGTAAAAGGGCTCAAAACGAAGAAAGAAGAAGAAGACGAAAGATGCGCAACTCTTATCGATCCACTGATGAAGTCGTCGCTCAGTGTTCGAGCAATAATAAGAATGTGAGCCTGAAAACTCTTGTCTTTCTCCAATTCCAATTCCTTTCCAGGTGCATCTCAATTTCTCCCAGATGAAGCTTTTCGCATCGGGAGCCTTCTCGAACGTCTACAGTGGAATGGCAAAAACAGATTCCTCCCATGAGATGCCTGTTGTCGTCAAGAAGACGTGGCCTCGCAACAAGGATAGTCTTCTGGAGGTGGAGATCCTGAAAAGATTGGGGAAGTTGAAACATAAAAATGTGGTACAACTATTGTATAGTTATACCAAGAAGCATGAAGGTTAGTAATGGATTATAGTTTGTAGTTTGTAGTTTGTGTCTTTCAGCACTGGTCTGCCTGTCGCTCATCTTCGAATACGTGCCACTCAACCTTCACCAATTTCTCAAAGAAAACAACAGACGCCTCGACATTCTTGAAGTGAAAATGATCACATGGCAGTTGTTCAGAGGACAGTCCCACCTCCAGAAGTCCAAAATTTGTCATCGTGACATCAAGCCACAGAATCTGTTGTTCAATGCGGACACGGGACTCCTGAAGATCTCAGACTTTGGATCGTCTTTGATTCTAAGTGCCAGCACTCCACAAGCCAGTTACCACGTCACAAGATACTACAGACCGCCCGAGTTGCTTCTCGGATCCAAGTTTTATAGTTGTGAAGTTGGTAAGTGAAATTTTGAAATAGGGGGTTTTTTTATGAAACTCGATTTTCAGATGTCTGGTCTTGTGGCTGTGTATTCGGAGAGTTGCTGAAAGGAGGAATCTTCCTGGCAGGAAAGTCAGCCACCAATCAAGCGGAAATCGTATTCGATGCATTGGGATGCCCGACCAAGGATGATCTGACTGCGATGCAAGCCAGCAACAAAAAATATCAGGAGATCAAGATGGGATACGAAGCGGATCCGGCAAGAAGAACACTGAATTTTTCATTCATGTACGACCAGACAATCAACACTCAGAGGGACCGGAGAACAATCGTTTACAATAATGTGAGTTTGCTTCCCTGTATTAGAAGGGCACCAATTGGTTGTTTCTTTCAGAAAATCAACCAACGAGAAATGAGAGAGTCAGTCGACTTGGTCCGCCAAATTTTGGTGTACAACCCGGAGAGGCGACTATCAGGAATCGATTTGTTAACGAATGGATATTTCAACGAATTGTTCTCCGCGAATTCACTTCGGTCAAATGGAAAGAGAATTCAGTGCTTGTCGCCGGCTGATCTTCACGCCGTGAGGTCTGGCGATGGAACAGTTTCACTGGATACGACTGATGGAGAGGGACTGTGAAATAACAAAAACCACTCCTATGATCTACTAACCATTTTGAGATTTTCAATAAATTGCTTTTATTGAACCACTTTTCTTTTATTCTATCAGGAACTCATAGATCGCAAAATGCTTTGCTCTTTCCTACTATTCCCGTGACGTTTCATACAAGACAATGCAGAACAAATTTGCATACTCCACCTCTATCTAAATATCCTCCATCTGAAGTCACACTTTTCTGTGATCATAACAAACAAAAGAGAGACTTTAAAAAACGAAATTCAGTTAGTTTTTTTGATGATGAAACGTTTTAACAGCAGAGGTATGAAATAAAAGAAAACGCAGGAAACGAATAAAAATCCAAGAGCTTCTGCCAAATAGACATCCAAAAGATTTCTTTGGAAGAAATTCAGTTTTCGACTGTATGGATCCATTAGTGGGAATGGTCCGTACCTGAAAATGGATTAGTTATCTAAAGTGTTTATTTTCAGAAGTAATCTTAATCCTCTTTGTTCTAAAAGCAAACTCACTTCGCTACAAACTCCACATAATTGGGAACCAAATATTTGGGTTTCAATGGTTGATTTTGAAGTAGATCTGCTAAATGAATTGCATTTTTCTTATATTTTTCATCATAGAGGATCGATTGAACTGCTGATTTCAGCAACTTCCAATTGTGAATTTGAGTTTTCTGTACAATAATTGCACATCCATGCCTCTCTAACATGTGAGCATTTCTATATTGATCTCCAAATATTGGAACAACGATTGCAGGTTTACCGAAATGAGCCAATTCATTTGTACTTCCAAGTCCTCCATGTGTTAGGAAAGCAGAAATTCTTTGATCTCCTAGAAGAATTGGTTGGGGGACCCACTTCGAGAAATGAATATTCTCAATTCCATCAGCAAACGAAGTGTTATTTGTTTCATATTTCCAGATAAAAGTGACATTTGGTTCACTTTTAATCACTCTCACAAGGTTATTCCGTGCATCATCCAACATATGAGAAGAATGAATCATTGATCCGAATGAAATCAAAACATTATGTTTTCTTTGATTCAGAATATAATTCCATTCTTCATCTAATTTCTGAGATTTTATCTTTTCGACATTAACTGAAATTCCACCAATTGGAACAGTCTTCTGAAGAGCTGGACGTGGAAAGTCAAGGTATAAATTGGAATTTGTAAAGAATAATGAAGCAGAAGGGAAGAGTTCTTTCCAATCAGGAAGATCCTTTCCAAGATAATTTCGATAATGTTTCTGTTCAGCATCAAACATTCGACTGATTCCACGATTCATTCCCTGAAATTCTCATCGAATCCTATGAATATATCCTTCCTCTTTCCTGTGCTTACCTCCGATACTTTATAATTTTCGAATCGTTCGAAAAAGTTCATCACCTCTCCTTTAGTACTCATCAAAGATGGAAGATAACTGTATTCATTTGGTTCACCCAAATGACGGAATAGATAATCATAATAGGCACATGAAGATGCCAAGATCGTTTTTTCAATTCCCAGTTTCTTTGCGAAACCAAGTCCACATACAGAAAGTGGTTCAACAATTGCCACGTCGAAGTTTCGGGATTTCATTTGATTGAACACTTCATTGTGACGAAGAAAGTTCTCGCATCCCAGTTCCATTCCATCGAAAAACCATTTGAATGACTGAAATCATAGAGTTTAAAGATTAGAGTCAGATCTCCTACTGATGTTTTTCGATTGATCAGAAAAAAATAAATGTTACTTTTTGTTAAACATCAGCTGTTTCAGTGTTCATTACTGTTCGAAGTTTCATCCAATATGTTCATAGATCATGTTTCTTCCTTTCAACAATATGAAAAGTTACTGTAACAAGAGGTATGCTTTGACAGTACTGAAGCTAGTGAAACGTTGATAGGAAATGATTTTTCTCGTAACTCATTCATTATAATTTTCAAAAACAATAAAATGTTCATCTAATCGTTATCCCCATATCAGATAACCTCCCTCCCCTCATCCTCCCTTCCCCCCCCTCAAGTTGCGCTTTCATTTAAAAGTCGCACATTTTTCAGACTCGCCGCCCTGATGGCCGAGTGGTCGAAGGCGTGAGGCTTATGTCCTCATTGGGTGACTCCAGTCGCGGGTTCGAATCCCGCTTAGGGCAAAAGCATTTTTTCTTTTTTTTTTGTTTCAAATCATTTTTTTCATTATTATATGAGTAGAGCAATGGTTTTTTTTAAAGTTTTCAAATATTTTTTGTATCAAAAAAGTGAATAGACATTCTTTTAATCAATCACTTGAGAAAATCTTCTCGAACACCTAATTGTTATTTGTTTTTTGAAAATAAGTGATCTTCTTCAAACCGGTTACACCGAAAACTGTCTAGAACGTTTCTGATGAATCACAGTTTTCAGAGAACAGAATTTCTTTTTGTTTTCCAGTTTCATCTGACAACTTCATTGAAAACTAACCTGCTCGACATTCGTAGAATCAGTTTGTTCTGTCCAATAAGCTTCCATGCTATCATCAAAAGGAATACTTTCTTGACTTGTTGATTCATCTTGCTAAAACAAAACATGAAACTTTTCAAACTCTTGTTGTACAAACCTCTACGACAACCACATCTTTAGTGACTCTCACTCCTAGCTGATTCCTTCTTGCAATATCCACAATTGGAACTAGAAAAGTCTGAAAACTTTAAACTTTCATGGAAATCGAACAAATACCGAATTCACTAACCACATTATGACCTGCTTCAGTTAAAGTATCCGCTAATCTTGCCATAAAATTAGTGTGACTTGCAGCAAAAGCTGGTGAATAAACGAGAACATTCACAGAGTTTGAAGAAATGAACAAAAAATAAAAAATGAAAAGAATCATGATAGTGTTCCTCTGAATCAAAATGAATTGTTATTGTTAAAAGATCTCGTCTTAAGTAGAATTCTTCCTTATTTTTTGGGTGACGATGATGAATTACTTGTTAAGAAAACATCACTTGATTTTCTCACAGTTTCAGATATATTTATTGAAGACCCGTGGTCAGAGAGAGGTATTGATTGAGAAATTAATCATTCCTTTTTCAATTTTGTGAAACTTAAAACGAATCGAATTAAAACTATAAATGAGATGAGGAAGGCTAAGAATCCCACAAAAACTGTGATGTAAATATCGAGGAACGTCTTCTGGAAGTAGTTCAGTTTTCGGGCATAAGGATCCATTTGAGGGAATGGACCATATCTGAAAAGAAGGAATACTTTTGGAAAAGAAAAAACGATTTCCTAAAACTCACTTTGCAACAAATTCAGTATATTTCACTACAGTTTGTTTGGGAGTTGTTGGTTGATTCGCCAACATTTCAGCAATCCTTTCAGCATTTTCCATAAATTTCTTATCATAAAGAATTGCATGAACCGCTTCTTTCACCAACTTTTCGTTTGCTAATTCTTTTTTATGAAGTACAATAACTGATCCATGTCTTGCTAACATGTTTGCATTTCTTGTTTGATCTCCATAAATTGGAACCATGACTGCTGGTTTTCCACAATGAGCCAATTCATTTGTACTTCCAAGACCTCCATGAGTCAAGAATCCAGAGAGACGTCGATCACCGAGAAGAGCTGTTTGAGGAACCCACTTGGAGAAATGAATGTTATTGACTTCAGATGCAAATGACACGTCATCGGATTCGTATTTCCATATGAATGTTACATTTGGCATTGATTTGACTGTATTGAATATTCCAGCTCTGAAATTCAAAAAACTCTTGCTTATTCTTGTGTCTGACAGTAACCCACTTCCACGCAGCAGGCATTTTAGCAGAAGGAACATTTGAACCGAAAGAAATCAGCAATGTTTTCTCTCTTCTATTAAGAACTTCTTCCCATTCTTCATCCAATTTCTCTGATTTGATTTTCTCCAAATCTACAGTAATCCCTCCAACTGGTACTGTTTTCTGAATCGATGCTCTGGGATAATCAATGAATGGATTTGAATTCGTGAAGTAAAGGGAAGCAGAAGCCATCAGTTCCTTCCAGTCTGGAACTTCTTTCCCGAATTCTTCTCGATAAATTCTTGTTTCTGCATCGAATAGTTTGGCGAGACTTGCTTTTGTTTCAGCAACAAGTCGATAGTTCTCCCACTTCTCAGTCATACTCATTTCTTCACCAACTTTACTCGACAGTGCTGAAAACAGAGGAAATGGAATTTGCATGAATGATAATTAATCTTACTCGGAACAGAGCTGAAATCCTCTGGCTCACCGATATGTGGGAGCATGAAATCATAATGTGCACATGAAGAAACCAAAATCGTCTTCTTAATGTTCAATTCTTCAAATAATCCGAGACCACAAATTGTAAATGGCTCAGCAATTGCCACATCAAAGTGACGAGTTTTGAGATCAGCTATCACTTTTTTGTTTCTCATAAAGTTCTCACAAGTGAGGATCATTATTTCGTTATACCAGGAGAGCATCTGTTAAAAGAATGAAATTCCCTTTAGAATACCCGATTCCCATACTTACCGTATCAATGCTTGAGGAATCCATATCAATGATCCAAAGGAATTCAATACTTCCATTACTTGGTTTCAACTTGCTCTTCATTTCCTCATCTTGTTCCACAATAATCACATCTTTTGTTGTTTTGACTCCTAATTTATCTCTTCGTTCATCAATTGCAATTGGTACTAGAAATGTCTGTAATACTTCATTGTTTCCATACTATTATGTTCCTCTGAACTGACCACATCATGACCTGCTTCACTGAGAGTATCTGCTAGTCTAGCCATAAAATTGGTATGACTTGCAGCATAAGCAGGTGAATGAACGAGGATATTTAGAGATGAAACAGAAGAGAGACAGCATAATACTGTAGAAACGGAAAGAAAAGAGACAGTTCTTGTACTTATCATTGTAAGAAACAGAATAGAGTGAAGACCACCACTCTTATCAGACTAGTTTTAGTGATGTATGAATTTATAGTGGAGGAAGGAGGTCGCCGACAAATTGTGAACTATTGCACAACGTTTTTGTTTGTTTTGGTGAACTTTGATGCCTGCAAACTACAAGTTTTAATGAAGAACTAGAAAAAATGATTGGAAACTAAGAAGAAATGTATTCAGCAACAAAAAAGGTATAGTTTCTCAAACCAGCATCACACAAACAGTGCTGAGCTTTCGTTCATTGGAAAATAACGATAGCTCCTTGAAGCTCATTCATTCTGATCTTCAACAGCATCAAGATGTTCATCTAATCGTTATCCCCATATCAGATTACCTCATTCCCCTCTTTCCCCTCTTTTCCTCTCAAATTGCGCCTTCATTTTGAAGTCGCACATTTTTCAGACTCGCCGCCCTGATGGCCGAGTGGTCGAAGGCGTGAGACTTATGTTCTCATTGGGTGACTCCAGTCGCGGGTTCGAATCCCGCTCAGGGCAAGGATGGTTTTTTTTCTTTTTATTTTTGTTTCAAATCATTTTTCAAAACTTTTAATAAATGAAGCAATGTTTTAAAGTCCTGCTACAAAAAATCAAGACAAATTGAACTGGTAATCTTTTATAACAAACAAAACAGGGAATGGACAGTAAAGCAAAGAAAATTGCATAGCAGCCCTAGAACGAAATTTGAATGATCTAATCAGTTTTTTCTGTTGGTTTCAAATAATAAAAATCCTTTAATTCGGAAATAAACAAATCTGGTAATCACTGCTAGCACACCAAACACAGTTACATAGTAAACTGCAAAAAGTGCATAAATGTCAAGGAACGTCCTCTGGAAATAGTTGAGATGACGACCATATGGATCCATATCAGGGAACGGACCATGTCTGAATGTACTTTTTTGTCTGTTTATTTCAATGAACCAAACTCACTCTCCAACGAATTCCGTGTATTTAATAACATTCTCTTTTGAACTATACGGCTGATTCGTAAGAATATCAGCTAATTTCAAAGCACTCTTTTTATAATTCTCATCATACAGAATATCATGGAATGCTTTTCTTGTGATTTCCACATTCTCCATTGAACTCTTATGAAGATAAATGACACCTTTATGTCTTTCAAGCATGTTGGCATTTCGAACTTGATCAGCGAATACTGGAATCATGACAGCTGGTTTCCCACTGTACGCCAATTCCATTGTGCTTCCAAGTCCTCCATGACTAACAAATGCAGTCAATCGGTCGTCATTCAGAAGAGCTGTTTGGGGAACCCATTTCGAAAAATGAATATTATCGATTCCATTGGCAAATGAAACATCATCTGATTCATATTTCCAAATAAACGTTACATTCGGCATGGATTTTATTGTTTCGAGTAGGCCGGATCTGGAAATGATGTTCGGTTTCCAAAGCTTTTATTCTCTTTTCCCTCAATAACCTCCATTTCTTTGGCATATGCATTGCTTTCACCATTGATCCGAATGAAATCAACATGTTCTTTGGTCTTCTTTCCAGAATTTCATTCCATTCATTTGTTAATTTTTGTAGTTTTATCCATTCAATATTAACTGATATTCCTCCAATAGGAATTGTTTTTTGTAAAACTTGACGAGGAAAATCCAGAAAAGGATTTGAATTCACAAAGTATAATGAGGCTTTTGCTACAAGTTCTTTCCAATCAGGTAGGTCGTTTCCAAGATATTCACGATAAGTTTTCGTTTCTCCATCATACATTTCTTCTAGTGCCGTATTGATTTCCTAGAATAGTTTATTGAATTCTTCCAAAAAGGGATTATTACCTTAGCAACCATATAGTTTTCGTATCGTTCAGCCATCCCCATTACTTCTCCAGTAACACTGAATAACGATGGAACATAACTGAAATCGATTGGTTCTCCGATATACGGTAGAATTGAATCAAAGAATGTACAGGACGATGCCAGAATTGTTTTTTCGATTCCAAGAGCCTTAACGAATCCAAGACCACAAACATGAATTGGTTCGAGAATTGCCAAATCAAAGTTTCTTGATTTCATTTGTTCAAAAATATCTCTTCGGGAATGAAAGTTTCGACAAGCGACTTGCATTGAAGCACTGTACCATTTGAACATCTATGAAGAATAGAATATTGAAAAAGGCTTAGAAATCAAAAATGGTTACCTCTCGAGAGTTGGAAGAATCCATCTCAACTTTCCAGAAGGTTTCCATCATTTCATGTTCTGGAGTGTCGTCTTTTTTCTCTGCCAACATTTCTTCACTAGCCTGAATTAAAAAAAACATTGATTTCCAAACAAAAATTTGGTTTGTCTGAATTTATTGTTTCCAATGGTTTGGTAACCAAAATGTAGTTGAATAATTAAGTTGAACTGAAAACGAACCTCCACAATAACCAAATCCTTCGTTAACTTGACCCCAATACATTCATCTCGCTTGACAACTTCTACTACTGGCATCAAATACGTCTGAATCCTATGTTTTTCTAAAGTTCCTATCCTTATCTCTCACCACATTATGACCTCTTTCCGTCAGAGTATCTGCAAGTTTCCCCAGAAAATTACTGTGACTGGCAGCAAAAGCAGGTGAATAGACTAGAATATTCCGAGAATTTATAGGAAGAATTACACTTAAAATTACAAATATGAATTGGTATAATAGCATCTTAGGTCTAACAAGAATTGAAGTGTGTTTCCTCAATTTGTTCTCTTTTCTCTTACATACTAATTCTCTCAATCTAAGGACACGCCTTTCTGTGACCACAGACCACAAATAACAAAAGGGAGTCATAAAATGAAAACATAATTCAATTAGCGTTCTTAAAATTCGAGGAGTTGAATGGAAGAAAGTATAGGCGACTAAAAGAATCAATAGCTTTTGATAAGTAAAGTGTGGAAATCTTTGTTAGCGGAAGCTGAATATCCGATAGTATGGGTTTTTTATCCTGAAACAACTAAGCTTTACAACATAGTTGCATTTTGCAGTCGTGTTTGAATATACTTGGGTTGGAAACATTTATTATATCGATTAGTTAACTAGTTGACTTCAATTCAAAAAGAAATCCCTTTTTTCACTGTATACTGTCACAAAATGTTCCTCGTTTATAAATCCTTCCTCGGCATACAAAAATATTTATTGAGTTTTAAAAAAACGATTATTGAGTTAAATGTGTCAGTGAGGTTTTTTATCTTTGACTTTTTTCACTTTGCTTTGCGGAAGAGTCTTGGATCCGGCAGACGATGATTGCTTCTCGTTGGGTTTTCCCCCTGAATTCGGTTGCTTTTTTATCCCCATCATTTTGTTGACGTTCGATTGCCTCTATAAATTGTTTTTCAGAGATTTGTGAAATATATCTGAAGTACTGTACCTTATCGTGTTCTTTCTTATGGACGTGACTTTGACGTTTCTTTCTATTTTCGTCTGTCTTCTCTTCTTTTGCTTTCAATGGATCCAGGGAACCGAAGAAATTGAATGTTTCAGGTACGAGAAAGTTCTCTCCGTCGGGAATTTCTTCGTGTTGAACTTTGCTTCCAGGTAACTCTGAGATGTTAAATTAGAGATTTCATTATTTTAGATGAAATGCTTACGATAATCGTTGCTTCATCTTCAATTTTTGAATGAGTTTTTGGTCTCTCTGAAAAAATCAGAATATGTTCTCACTTTGATTGTGGTGAATAATCTCATTGAACACACCTACGTCTCCTAATTCTGACACCTGAGCTGCAATCCTAACTTTATCGTATTCCATTGGTCCTGATAATTTTCCATTGATTTCTCGAAGTTTTGCATAAAGAAGTTCATACATTTCGAGATACTTTGGACGACCTGCGTATTTAGTTCCATTGAGCATAGTGACAATCGGAAGGAGAGATCGAAAGAATGGATCCTTTTCAAGATATGGAATGAGACGCTCTTCTTTAAATGCTTCCACTTTATCTGGATGAGTTATTCCACCCCATGGAAGTGGAGCATGCATTTCCATCAACATGAAGAACCATGACCAAACGTCGTCGACTCTTCCAAGTTCTCTTCTTCTATGCATATTCAAAGAACAGTATCGAACTGTTCCCCGGAATTGAACTTGTTCTCTTCCACGTCTCATATAGGTGTTTCCATTGTCTCTTCTCACATATTTTCTGGCCATTCCGTAGTCGAATATGTAGACGTGGAGTGAGTGAATATCGAAGTCAACAGCGAAGTTGCAGGGTTTCAAGTCACGATGAATATAGCAATATTCATGAAGAGTTTTGATAGCTAGTAGTGTTCGAATACATACACGGATGATTGTTTCTTGACTGAATTTGTTGTTCATCTGAAACACTGTGATTGAGGGAGGAGACATGTGGACCCCCAATAGGAAATGATCAGATTAGAATAAAAACCATTTTTCCTCACCAAAATAGCAATTTTTTCGAGATCCAAACCGCACAACGTCATCACAATAAACCGATATTCATTGTATACTCCGTCGTCGTAAATATGAATTGCTGTTGGTTCTTTTTGCATTGCTTCCATGATTTCTCTTTCGATTTTCAGCAAATTTTCTCCGTCTGTGATTCTTTCAATCTTAATTTTTTGTATTTTAGTTTCTAAAATCCCTCCTTATTCAATTAGAACCTTTAATGCAGCTTCTTTAGTTCTAGACTGATTGATAACATGATAGACAGTTCCAAATGCACCTCTTCCTATTTCTTTTATCGTTTTCCATTGTTTATCTTTGTGATCCGAATCAGAAACTATCTTCAAATTAACAATTTATCCTTTGAATTCAAATTGAAAAAGAAATTACCGTTCCGGGTTCAAGATGTACACTTTCTAACTGTCTTTCCGGATGATAATCTTCTTCACTCATGATGACAACGGCTTCTTTTCGACACAACCTTTTTGAATGTTCCAAGTTTTAATTGGTTTAGAAAAAATGAATATTAATTTCATTATTTTCAAACTTTCCCTTATCCACATTGCTTGACCTTTTCAAAAATCAGAGTTTTCACGTAATTTGAATCATTGACTAAACAAAAATACTTTTATTCACAGCTACGTATACAATAAAGAAATACAAATCGAGTTATTGAAAATGAGAGAAAAATGGGAACATTAGACGATTGAAAAAAATTAATACTTCCAGTAAAAATTTAAAGTTGGAACAGCATCTTGATATCAGCAGTTGTTAGCTTGTTCATCTTACGAGTAGCGGTTCCATCCAGAATATTAGATGCAAGTGTGAGTTTTTCCTTCTGTAGAAGAGCAACACGTTGCTCAATTGTCCCTTTTGTAACTAATCTGAAAGAAATGCATATTATTGAAGCATAAAAAATAGTAAGCAAACCTATGAATAAAAACTGGTTTCTTCTGTCCCATCCGATAAATTCTGTCAAATGCCTGTTGTTCGAGAGCCGGATTCCAGTGCAAATCAATCATAATCAAATGGTTTCCACCTGTCAAATTGAGTCCAACACCTCCAGCAGTGAGCGATAGAAGCATGACTTGAGCACCACCAAATTCACGATTGAAACTGTCAACCCTCTCTTGGCGATCTTTGACAAGAACATTACCAGTAATTGTGGTATAGTTAATGCGATTTGTTTTGATGTGTTGCTCTACCAAATTGAGTACTGATGTCCATTGAGAAACAATAACACTGAAAATTGAGTTCGAATTTTAAAACTAAAGACTTAATAAACTAACACTTTCTCATTCTTCTCTGTAATCGTTCCAAGTATTTCGAGAGTCTTTTTTATTTTGCAGCTGAGATAGTCTGGCTCGAATATTTGAGAAGATCGTTTCTTGCGTCCGTGACGGTCGTCGTCTTCGTCATCACTTCCATCCATCATATGCATTGTTTTTTCCATCAAATCTCCCAATTTTTCGAGGTCCACATCTTCATCGTCTTCCCCTCCAATCAATTTGAAAGCTTCCAAATCCATACCACTTCGAGTGATATGAAAATGAACACATGCTTGACGAAGGCGTAAAAGAAACATCAGAACATGTGACATCTTTTCGAAATTCGAACCGTTCTCCAAATTTCGTGGACCAACTGCAAAATCATAATTCAATATATGACAAATACATTAATTAAACTTACAATTGAACGGGTTCAGAAACTCTTCTTCGCCTCCTTTTTTAGCACGGCGGCGACGTACAAAACCAAGATTTCTCATGTCATCTGACTGTTCTAACATTTTCTTGACGAACTTTCTGAAAAATAAAAGTTTTGTGAATCCGTGTTCTGAAAAGTCTTACTTGGCCGCTTCCATCATAATTTCGTATGCTTGCGCCTCCTCTAAATCGAATTCTAAGTCGTAAATCTCAACCGTCTTCGGTGGTAAATCCACAATCTTCTTATTAGTGACGGCGCATGTTTGTTCCTTAGTACGACGGAGAAGCAAGTTTTTCATGAGCAAATTGACACGATCAGCCATGATTGGCTTCATTGGCATGATGGATTCTTTCCAATACTTATCCTCACTGAACGGGAGAACACGCAAAAATCGAATAAGACTGTACAAATCCCACAGGTTGTTATGTATGGGTGTACCCGAAAGGCACCATCGAGAAAAAGCGGAGAGGCGGCAAACTGCTTTCGAGGCAAGAGACAAACGATTCTTGATAGCATGTGCTTCATCAAGAATAACTCTTGCCCAACAGATTTGGGCGAGAACAGAATCATCTTTGCCTACAGCTCTCCGAATTCCATGATTACTTTCATCTGATTCTTCATCTGATGACACATCGGCCTTTGACTTAGTTCTGATCTTCTCGATTAGTTCATTTGCTACTAACGTATAAGTAGTAATAACAACATCATATCTGGCTAGTCTTCTGGCTTCAATATTTCTTTGCTTCTTCGTTCCATGGAACATATACACAGAAAGAGCATTATCCTCGAGTCTTCTTTCGATTTCAGCCTCCCATTGATGAATAAGACTTGCTGGTGCCACAATTAAAGTACAATTAGTTGGAACCAGGCCTTTCTCCTTGACTAATGCTCTTCTATCCTTGTCAACTTGGTTTTCGCCTGCCTCTTTGCGAGCAATTCGAGCCGCTTTCTGATGGGCAATCAACGAAATCATTGACAATGTTTTACCGAGTCCCATGTCATCAGCTAGAATTCCTCCTGGTTGTGGTTGTGTTTCTCTCCATATCATCCATGTCAAACCACCTTTTTGATGCGGCATCAATTCAATTTTGAAGCCCTTTGGAGTATCAGTTAGATCTGTTTCGGCTGGTATAGTATGAGTGGCACTGAAAAATATTAAATAGATATAATAAACTAGTAGTGGAACATACTCTGCTAGTTGTTGAACAACACGATCCGTAATAAGATTGACATTTCTATACTTCTGATCTGTCATCTTTCCGGCCATAAGCTTCTTGTTATTTCTATCCAGTATTGCGTTGAAATCCATCTGAACGGCTGGAACAGGATCTACGATACGTCTCGTTGGAAGAAGTCCATTTTGGGTCATTACTGATCCAGATGGGAAAATTGGAGCAACACGTTTCGGCTCCTCGTCTTCATCATCTATTACAATTATATCATCATCGTCATCCTGATCAGAAAGAATGTCTAATCCAAGATCTTTTCTCCGTTCCACTTCATCATCGAGGTCTTGGAATTGACGTAACACACGTTTTCCTTTGTCTGGTAGATGTTCAAAATGAGAAATCAGTCCCATAACTTGGTTCTTTTTCGCAACCAGCTCTTTATAGGACAGTTTGGAATAATCTTCTTTTTCTGGTGATGGTGCTCTCGGCGGTGGCTTACGTGAAACAAGCCATGGCGGGTGTTCCTCTTCTGGAACAGCAATCCGCTGAGGTTTTTGAGGAGTCACATCGATAATATCGCTGTCATCGAGAACAATTGTAACGATTTCTTCTTGGACCTTATTTGAGGTGGATGGCTTTGCAGATTGTTTGTCTGGAGTCTTGTCCACGATACCGCGATTATATTCCTGTTTCGTATTCCCAAAAATTCGGTTTTCCAAACGATCGTCGTCTTTTTTCGTATCTATTTGTTCCTGAATGCCTCCACCAATATCATTGATGGCAGTAGATGCAGCAACTTTGGGGATATTCTGAAAATAATGAGTTTCCAAAACTATTTCTGTAAACTACGTACCACGAAAGTATCCGAATCAAATTGAAATTGGCGGGGAGCTGTTCTGACGATGGGCGATAACACAGAATTGAAAAGTTCGCTTGATTCTGGTAAACTCTCAGTAGATGCTGAACCCCATGCTCCAATACTATTAGACGAACATCCTCTGTTAGCATCATCATCTGGTTTCTTCATTGCTTTCCGCAAAAGACGTTGACGGAGTAAGGCTTTAGATCTCATATCAGTTGCTTGTGTCAACTTTTTGGTGATTGGTGTCATGGGTGCATTTTCATCATTCTCGATGAAACTACGGCTGCGATCATGATCATTGTTATGTGATGAGCTTTTCGAACTCCCATACGATGATTCGATTTTCGCCGAGGCTACAGACCTGGATTTGGGAGTTGATGTGACTATACTGCGTGAGAGATTTGAATGAACTCTAAGCGAACCGTTTGCTTCTGGTGTTGTGGGAGAACGGATTGATCGCATAGATTCTTCAACAACTGAGTCATCAGCATCAGATGGAAACTCAGGAATGTTGGTCGACATGTTTTCTTCTAGTTGACTTCCCGTATTTTGTTCAGATTTGGATTGCCCACTCTGAAAAATATAATTTGCAAAAGAATCCAATATTTTTTCACCTTTTCTTCATCGTTCGATTCGTCTGATGATGTGTCGATCATGACTCGAGTTCGTCTGGTAGTGCTCATCCTACAGAAGCAAGAAATTAAGACGTATAAAGCAACAAAGAAGTGAATGAAATCAGAAACGGTAAGCAATGACAAAACAGAGAAATCGAATAAGGTGTTATAAGTTCAAAGATTTCAAACTTCACATCAATATGTTCTTTTAAAACAAGAAAGCTGGGTCATCGCCGAAATTTGAATAGACGGGCAAAAACGAGGGAAGGCCGTGACCGGAGGACTAGCGATCGATTGCGTTTAGTTTAAATTCGTACCAGACGGTTGTCAGTAATGTGAGCAATGCTTTCGCTTTATGTGCATGAAAATGATTATGAAATAAAAAGTCTCACTAGCTGAAAAATTGTCAACGTATACGAATTTCAGAACATAAATTCTATAACCTTTGGGGTTTCTAAAAGAATGAATGCAAAAAAGCGTCAAAAACTGGATCAATTTCAGAGATGATGAAAGATTATAAAAGAAAACGACCAATTGAAAAAGGCTCATTCAGGATAGTAAATTCCAGAAAGGAATTTCAAATTATCTTCGCGGGTTTTCTTCGCGCGTTTGAGCCCGCGAAGAAAAATTCACAGTAGGACCGTTGTATATTAGATGGAATGCTCCTTTAAGTATTACAGTAAGAAAACAATTTTTTATTATAACATTTTCGAACAAAAAAACCCGTAAAAAATGAAACCGAAACCAGAACTTAGAGATCTTTTTTTGCCTTAGTAACCAATTTGAAAGGCAAGTTTGTCCACAAAAATTTTAGCGCAATGTAAGAAAGTGAACCAATGACTGCATACGAAACAACAACAGCTACATAAATATCGATAAAGTTTCTAGCGAAGAAATTCAAACTTCTGCCGAATGGGTCCATTTTTGGGAAGGGTCCATATCTGTAATAAGAATAGTTATTCACTTATTTTCACACGTGAAAACATACTGTGCTATGAACTCTGTGTGTTTGATAACAAGGTCCTTGGGTTGATGTGGCTGATTTCCTAAGATATCAGCAAGACGTTTGGCGTTGCGTCTATATTTTTCATCGTACAAAATTGAATGAACCGCTTTTCTGACCACTCCAAAATCACCTAGATCGTTCTTCCAAACAAATATAGCTCCTTGATGCCGCGCAAGCATATTGGCATTTCTAACTTGATCTCCGAATATTGGAATCATGACAGCTGGTTTTCCACAGTGTGCCAATTCATTTGTGCTTCCAAGTCCTCCATGCGTCAGGAATGCGGTTAAACGATCATCTCCCAGAAGAGCAGTTTGTGGAACCCAATTGGAGAATACAACATTATCGAGATCTTTTGCGAATGAAGTATCATTTGATTCATATTTCCATATGAAAGTAACATTTGGTTCAGATTTGATTACTTTCAGAATATTATGTTTCCATTCAGTTGGCATTTGTGATGATCTGACCATTGAACCGAATGAAATCAGCATGTTATGGTCTCTTTTGTTAAGGATTTCATCCCAGTGAGAATCCAATTTCTGAGATTTAATCTTTTTCATATTTACTGAAATTCCACCGATGGGAACTGTCTTCTGAATTACTGGACGTGGAAAATCGAGATATGGATTTGAATTTGTGAAGAATAATGAAGCAGACGGAAGTAGTTCTCGCCAATCCGGAAGATCTTTTCCAAGATAATTTCTATATATTTTCGTTTCTTCATCAAACATCTTATCCATTGTTCTTTTCGTTTCTTTGGAGAATTTGTAGTTCTTATATCTTTCATAGAGACTCATTTGATCACCAGTTTGGGATGATAATGCTGAAACGAGCTTCTCAATTATTGATAAATCTCAATGAATCACACTTACAAGGTACATAACTATGTTCTTCTGGTTCTCCAATATCCGGAAGAATGAAGTCATAAAGAGAACAAGAAGAAGCCAACACAGTTTTCTCAATTCCCAATTTCTTAAAGAATCCAAGACCACAAACAGAAAGTGGCTCCAGAATCGCCACGTCAAAGTTCTTTGTCTTCATCAGTTCGAATACTTCCTTGTTTCTCAAAAAGTTGGCACATGACAATTCCATGATCCGATTGAACCACGAGAACATCTGAAATTAAAAAACTGATAGATAAGAAAACCTGAAATTGAAATGACCTCCTCAAAGTTAGGTTCATGTGTGTCAATTGTCCACATCAAATCCATGTGATCATCCACAATCAATGCCTCTTTTGACATTATTTCGTCTTGCTGGAAAATCAAAACAGTAAACTTCAGAAGAAGATTAGAAAGCGAATACCTCAACAATGACAACATCTTTTGTGGATTTGACTCCAAGTTGATTCTTTCGAGATTCATCAGCAACAGGAATAAGGAACGTCTGAAACGGAAATAAAAATTCCTTCAAAACTTCAAAAACATTTTTTAACTGTTAAAAAACGATGAGATTAATGTCTTTTGAATTTTTTTTATATATCTAGTATTAGAAAAGATACTCACCACATTATGTCCAGCTTCAGTCAAAGTATCAGCTAAATGAGCCATGAAGTTCATATGACTTCCTCCGAAAGCTGGGGATAACACCAATACATTTATAGAAAGTATCGGAACGATAAGAGAAAGTAAATTCAAAAGACAGATCATTATTCTGCCTCTCAATTTCTTTGGATTTGCCCTTTATATTTATATTTCCATCTCCAAAGTCTCCGCCCACAATGTACCCGAATACGAACTTCCCTTTCTTTCAAAAACAAAAATAAAGATCAAAAGACGATGGGATGTTCTTCTGAAAGTGTGTAGTATTTGTAGTCTTCATAATCGTGTCACAACATTCTATGACTTAGAAAGAAGTGAGTGTCATGAACACATGATTACTGATTACACTAGTTATGAAGCTGTTAGCATTCCTGTAACTGTTCTTTGCCAAGTCGTCATCACCTACAAATAATCGTGTTTTTGTGAACTGATATCTCGACGTCTTCTCGTCTTTTTAAAACTGAAGTCATCATTTGTTCACATGAATCTCCTCAAAATGTAGTATTCGTGATCAGTTCTTATGAAAAGAAAGTCTCTCTTATGGTCATCTTTTTGCATCGATGACGGAAGGTTTGATTGATTACTGTCTGTGAAAATATCATTTTTCTCAATTATGAAGAACATCAAATATCTGTATGAATGATATCAACAAGTGATGTTTAGCCATGGTATATTCTATACAGAAGCCTTTGGGTAGCAAATGAGCTTCGTCAAAACTTGCAGCGCAGGAGATTTTTTGACTTGAAGCAATCGTTTAGGTACCCGCGGCTCGTTAGAATTATTCTCATAATCATTTGATTGTAATGTTTTGAAGAAGAGACGTTTCTACAAATGCTTACATTTCTTCATCTTCACTTGCAGCTGCTGTCTTCTGATTTACACTTTTGGAAGAAGATCAAATTTTGATGAAAAGGACATGTCTAGACAAATGTTTTTCAAGAAATTCACCTCGTTCAGTCTAGTGTTATCAATCTCTTGTTACAAATTAATTAAATACCGTCGGCATTTCTTGTAATCTCACCTGGCAATCAAGAAACACAGCTTCCGAATAGACTGTATCTAGTGTTGTCATAACAAGATTTTCTTCAAACTTTTCATTCAAAACCAATCGGGGTAATTATCTATGCATTCAGTGTTCTCTTCAATGACATTTGAGCTGTCGGAGAAGTGATATTCGTGTTGCTTCCAACATTTGGCAGTTTCTGTTCTTTTACATTGTTGTTTTCTTTTGAATCCTTCTTCTCTTTTGCATCTTTTGAAGTTGCAATTGGAGTTGGATTCGTGACTGGATGAACATCTTTCAGTGAAAATTTCACTTCATTCCGGAGAACTGATGTTGCATATTGTCTTCCAGCAGCACAATCATTCTTTCTAAAAACAAATAAATGACTGAAAATTCATAGAAGTCAAACGAACAAAGCTATTTTATACTCTTCAGGAGTGATAACTTGTGAAACCATTAATCCATTTGAAAGTGTACATTTGGGTCTAAAAATGAAACTATTTTGGGAATAACAAGAGAAAAAAAAACCTACGTGAAGATCTGATCAAAGAAAGAATGAGAAAGAAGTTTCGGTCCATGAAGACGTTCTCTTGGACGGTACCGGAGGATCTCTCCAATAAAGTCTGCCCATTCCTGGCTTACATTCCCGAGAACCTAAACGTTGTCATTATGAATTCTCTCAAAACCATCCACATACCTCTTTTAGTCCCTTTACATGCACATCAGAAGCTGGATCAATCATTTTCGTAACTTTCATATAATCATGGTCTCTTGCTGATGGAAGTCCAATCGCTTGTACAATCAATTTGAGCATCATCTCTCGAGATGCTCCCGGAAACAATACTTTTCCTTTCATCATTTCTCCAACACAACATCCAGCACTCCATACATCAACCATCCAATAATACTCCTTTGCATCCAAAAGTAATTCTGGAGGTCTATAGAATCGTGTCACTTGATATGATGTTGAATGACTTCCACGTTGAACTATCTTTGCACTTCCGAAGTCGGCAATCTTCAGAATTCCTTTGTCAACATCGATGAGAAGATTCACTGGTTTAATGTCGCGATGGACGATCATGTGCTGCAAATCTTTGACTTGAAATCGAGTGAAACAACTCAACTAACCGCCTGTAAATACCGTATCCCTTCGAACAACTGCCACGCGTAAACCTTCATTTCAACTTCTGCTAGACGAGTCTTTTTCAGTATATTTTGAAGTGTGAATGGCATGAATGCAAATACATACGATTCACAGAACTGAAAATCAAACGATAAACGACAACAATAAAATAAAACTCAACAGCTTTCGTGGCTTCAAGTCCCTGTCCACTTGTAGTCGTTCTTGAAAAGGCAAACAACATTTGGACAATGTTTTTGTGAGGTTTTCTTTTGATTCCAGACAAGAAGAGCAACTCGAAATTACGTTCAGGTGTTTCTGAAAGTGAATGAAATAAGCCAGTTCTCGAAACTTCTATTTTCACTTGGCCATGTCTTTTTGATTGCAATCTCTTGTTCTGTTCCAGGTGAAACAAGTGTTCCTCTATAAACATTACTGAAAACTCCCCAAGCATGAAGTCTGAGATTCGCTATTTGCATGCTGACTCTTTGTTGAGACGGTAGCTCATATCCAATCTGAAACCTCATTAAGTTTTGGAGAAGAAAACTGAAAACTGACTTGAAACACGATTCCCTTATTTTCATCCTCATTCATTTTTATTGTTAGTTACGGTTCGAATTCTTGGAAATACAATTATCGAAACAATATGCTTCACGGCAGTTTTCGAACTTTGAACTGTTCTAATATTTGAATTTCAAAAAAAAAGAAATCAATTATCTTATCAAATGGAAATATCAAATCAATTCTTATTTCGTAATCAAAATGAGTTTGCCACCAGAACAACTACAAGAAGTCATGAATTACTGTAAGTTTTCAGTCTTCTTGAGAGATTCAAAGTATTCTATTTGACAGTATGTCTCGCTGCAAGTGCTTCCATTACTGGAGTTATTATTTCCATTGGATGTACTGCTGGTCATCGGGAACATCTCAGAGGAAGATCCCGAAAATCTAAAAAATCAAAAAGATCCAAAGATCGAAGTGATAAAGGACAGAAGTCAAGTTCAAGAAGAAAGAAAAAGTTGAGAAAAGTGAAAAGTGACAGAAGCCAAAAGAAAAAGAAAAGTGAAAAAAGTAAGAAAAGGAATAAAAGTCGAAAGAGTCTGAAGAGCAAGAGAGAGAATGAGAAAAGTAGACGTGAAGAATCATCGGATAAAAGTAAAAGAAACTCCAAAAGAAGTAGTTCAAGATCTCAGAAACCGATTGGAGGAGCTGATAAAAGAGATGATGGATCGAAGAGAGATAGTAAGAGAAGTAAAAGATCACAGAGAACAATTCCATTGGAAAAGAATCGTAGTAATCGAAGTTTGAGCAAAAAGAGTTCAAGAAGTAACAAGGATCGAAAGAGTTCTCGTGGTGAAAGAGGTGACAGTGAAAGAAACGATTTGAATAGAAAGAAAAGTAATAGAAGTAATAGAGAGAAGTCATCGAGTAAGAAAGGAAGCTCCAGAGGACAGCCTCCAATTCCATTGACAAAGAAAAGCTCACGTGGTAGAAGGGAAGAAGATCGGAAAGGGGAAAGGAGCTCTTCACAGAAGAAGAATATTCTTCGAACACTAAAAAGAAGAAGAAGGATCACCTCGCCAAAGATCGTCTGAACAGCTCAAAAATCTGC
>GL379922.1:310689-327873 GCA_000143925.2 Caenorhabditis brenneri | reverse complement strand
AAAACATTCCCTCGTTAGCTTACTGTAGTTGTTTCTGACAACAGAAAACCAATTTTCAAATTTAATTATTACGAAATACTTTGTTCTAATCCAAAAGTTTTCCAAAAATTTTTAATCTTGCAAATGACGTATCCAAAAGAGCATAAACAATTTTTGACCGAATTGCGAAATTCCATTTTTAAATTTGATTGAAAAACGAACCTCATTGAGTGCTAATCGTCTCTGAGAGCTATCTAAATCATACATATTTATTTCTTTGATGATAACCAATGATGAATCCTCTCTTCGACGATACAGTACTGCCGATCCGAATGCTCCTGAAAATGTTCATTTTGGATCAGAAATTTTTCAGATTGTTTTCAAGCACAGGATTTTTAGCAACGTGGATTTACCAAAAAGTTGTGATCATAGAATGATTTGAAGATACATTTCGGTCATCAGAACCATTACAGACCTTTTCTAGGACAGATTTGTTAAAACCCCAGTTTTCAAATTCACCTTTTCCCACAGTTCGAATTCTTTCATATCGATTCTGAGCCGACGTAGCTCTTCTATTTGGATTTGTTATCATTATGTCATTGTTGATGTAAATATCTACTATTCGTCTGGAAAAAAAGAAGTTTTTTTGATTAAAATACGAAAAAGAAAAGACACACGAAATACGAAAATGCTTGATTTCATGCCACCCAACCCTTGAAGAAAACAAAGTAATCAGTGATTTTAAGAAAGCAGGTGGACACGAGGAAAGGTGTGTACTAAACGAATGAAAATGAGCATTGAAGCAGTGTGCTCATTAGATAGAAGAGACTAAAAAAGAGAAAAAAGAAGAAGAAGAGACGAGATCTGGTTGCTAAGAAGCGCCAAAAAAAAGAAGAATGAAAAAGAGGAGGGATTCATATTGAAAAAAAAAAAAATGAAAATAGAACACAAAACACAAAACAAAACAAAACGACTGACCTGTTGTGAGGAGCTAATTCAGATGACAGAAATCTACTGACAAGACGAACAGAGATCTGGAAATTAGATGTTGATCAACAGAAAATAGGTGGTTTTTAGAGGAGGTCTTGTTTCACAATTGTGAAGGTGACCCTGGATCTGATCTTACATAGGCCATCTGTCAGTATCAAAAAACATTTGAAGGATCTATATCTTTGTAGAGTTCAAGATTTCTATTATTTTTAAAAAACTAGAAGTCCTACCAAATGAATGAATAATAGGTTTTTTCAGATTCAGGCGTTTCGTTTTTTTTTTGGATCTACGGATCTCTTTCGTAAAATTTCTAGAATTCACCTAGCATGCTATTGGTTTTCAAGAAATATTACTGTTTTGCAAATGCTACTCTACAGTAATCCTTCTCTTTCATTCACTTCACTCACCTTCTTCTTGCTAACACATTGAACTGCTAAACATAACTGTGATGAATTTTCGATTGGTGTCGTTAAAAGGAAGTCAATGAATGCTCCTTCGATCAAAACTTCCGTTATTAGCCATCGAAAGAATTGAGAAACAAAAGATCCAACATCTTCCAATGACTCTTTTGTGATTTCCTGAATTCTATCTGAATATTTGAATAAGAGAAATTATTCAAACCATATCATCTAAGATTCGAAGTTTTGTATCACGATTTTGAATATGAAGACCTAAATTGCGAATTCTACCAGAAGCATATTGTTTGAGCATTTCTGAAAAGACTGCAGGTCGTAGAAAAACGAATGATGATGTCCAGTTTTTGCCAACTCTTTTCAAATAAAAATTCTAAATCTCACCTTTTAGTTCATTCAATTTAACCGAGACACTATATCTGACAATATTAGCATCGGATGCTCTAATAGCATCAAGATTCGGTGATTCAGCATGACATAATATAACAGTACTCATTGTGTTTCGAAATTGAATTTCAAGTTGTTTGGTCTCAGATACAACCTCAGTTAGCTGCTGGCCGTCGCCTTGACGACGTAACAAAACCTCTCATTCTCTCACTCACTCACTCAACCCGCCTGATTTCATTATATTCTTCTGTTGGCCGCTCTTTCTCTGGGTTTCTTTATTTTACTCATTTTCGGTATATATTACTTCAAAACTCAAACCAAAAAGAAAAAAAAACAAACGAGTCATCATCTTCCACGTACAACAATCGAAGGAGCGGTCGGTCTTTGAATGACACGACTCGCATCCGATGATAGAAGGCGTGGGAATTTGAGACGGAAACTTACCTTCTCGGACTATCGTTGACTTCCAAAAGATATTATAAAACAAAGCAAATCCAGAATTGAATGATTCAAAAGAACGGAGAATAATATCTTGTACTATCAACATTTGTTCTGATCATTTATTTTTAGCTCCATGGACAATATACTTTTAGCTCTACATTATATCATTGACACCGTTGGAATATCGGATACAAATTATACTTCTCATCATAAACTAGTGATGAAACGTACCCGAAAATAGTACAAATCCGTGAAAGATTCCATTTTTGAACAAGAAATCCGATCTTAACTATAATTCTGAGATCCGACAACACTTGTTTTTTTGTTGAAATTTTCAGATGTTCCATCAGTTGTACATTCAAAAATACACCGCGGAAGGACTCACAGGATTGCACTCAATCCCGGATGTTTTCATCATAACTAAATTTAGTTTTAAACATTCAATGAAAGGTTGTGCAAAACTTTTTCAGAAATATATCAGAAATCTTACGAAGTCCAGTCATTTGCTTTATGTCATTCGATAAATTGTTGTAATCCATTATTGAAAATAGCTCGAACTGATGCCAATGATAAGTCGTTGAAAACGAGTAATCAGAAAGAATGATTTGAAAAATGACGAAAATCATTTGATAAGGATGAAGTTGATAGTTAGAGAATGACAATCACAAGACGTTTATGAGAATGAAGAGAAAATTGAAACATGAACTTCAATCGACTGCAAAAGAGAATACTTGATACTGTGATACATTTGCAGTTTATGAAATTCAACTTACTGTTATTCAAGACAAAGCGAAAGAAAAATTTTGCAGAAAAAATCATCGATATCATGAAAAGAAAAACAAATTTTTTAAAATTCAAAACAATACTGATTCAGTATTCGCCTACCTGTTTTCCTACATTCCCATTCCAATGATATCTATTTTCACGTCTTGAATAAATAAAAAATATATCATCTTTATATTACACATAAAAAAAGAAAAATAAATAAGGAAATTGTATATCAAAACATTGAGTTATAGGAAGTGGATCAGAGGATTGCAAGAGATTGGCAAAGTAAATGAGACTTTCAAAATCGAAGAAACATGCGAAGAATATAATCAGTTCTAGAAAAAAATGAAATCATGAACAAGAAGGAAGAATAAGTATTTTGAGAAGCAATATAAAGATTATCTTGAAGTTTAAAAAAGAAAGATGCATCGAGATGAGACTAAAAATTAGAAGAAAACCGGTTGAGACATGACGATGTGACTAGCGACCAAGTAGGTTCAATGTTCTATATTTGGTGAGAGCCAAAGTAAGAATGAAAGCAAAGAGGCACTATAGGAACTATACAGGATTCAATAACTCATATTAACAGAAAATATGTTCAATGAATTGTAATTTTTTAATAATTATTTGAATATGGTTGTATGTACTGAGGCTTCCTACCATTCTTTTGTCCATGATTATGATAACCAGACTGACCGACTGGAGGACCCATGCTTGATTGCTGATTCGGAGGAGGTGGAGGAACGAATGTCAACGGAACACAAGGCGGAGATGATCCTCCACCTGGTGGTGGTGGTGGAGGTGGAAGAGCCGACAACGAGGAGAAAGGAACAGACGTGTTAGAATTTGAGTTACCAGAAACAGGAGGAGGCGGAGGAGGAGGAAACTTATGAAGCCCGAGAGCTGAGAATAGAGTACTCTGCACATTTACTACGTTTGGTGCAGAGCTGACAGGCACTGTCACAGCGGTAGCAGAAGGAGGAGGAGGCTGAGGAGGCTGATGTTGCCATGTATCAGCAGGAATGATTGGTGGCTGGTGGATAGGTGGTCCAGTACGCCAACAATCTCCATTGAAAGAAGTAGGTGGACCCGGATTCGGAGCTGATGATTGAATTTGTGGTGGCAATGGTGGTGGAGGAATTTTCGTTTGAATAGGAGGTGGAGGCATTGCAGTTGTCGGCATCGTATGCACAACTGAAATCGAATTAATGAACTTAACACCAGCAGTAATGTAAAGCTTGCCCGGAGGAATCGGCGGTGGCATAGGAGTGTCTATCCGAACGCCCATAGGAGGGGGTGGAACATTCACAGGGGGCAGGATTATCGTATCAATCGATGTCTGCGGTGGAAATGATTGATTAGGAGGCACTTGATAATGTATTTGCGGTGGTGGACCGTTCGGAACTAACGGTTGAGGAGGTGGTGGCTGAATTAAGAGAATGAAGCAATGAAAATTGGCGTAACTTACATAACACATTATGTTTTGTTGATAAGGCTGCTGCAAAGGAGGAGGTGGCGGCGGTGGAGGCTGTGCATATTGAAACTGTGTAGGAGGAGCATTGAAATATCTGGAAATGAATGTTGAATCTCTTGAATAACATTTACCAACTCACGAATACGGCGGTGGCTGTATTGGAGGAGGTATCGGTGGCGGAGGGATGACCATATGGAAGAAAGTAGTGTCTTGTTCTTCTTTCTTTGGAAGTTTTAAATCCACCGATAAGGAATCTTCAGAAACAAGCTCCATTTGATCTGATAAATCCTCCGTTCTGAAAAAAAAGTATACTGATATAAGGCATCATATTTCAATCCATACTTTATCTTCCTATCAATTTGGTTCTGCAGTTGCAGGTTACACTTCTCGAGCAACTCATTCTTCAACTTTTTTGAGCACACCTCCAGTTCCTTATCCAAAACATTTCCCAAGTTTTGTTCCACTTGAAACGGAGTTATTCCGAAACTTTTCGCAAGCTCCTCCACTACTTCTCTTTTGTTCACTGGTCCTTGATCGTTCAAATTCGAACGACTTGGAGAGCCCGGAGGCGTTTTGGGACCACGTCGAGGCCTATCAGGTGAATCGTTTTCCACGTTTTCTTCCTCTTGCTTCGGTGGTGGCGTCTGAGGTCCGCCTCCTTTTTGACTTGGGTTTTGACTAGATTCCTTCTTTGGATACGCTTTCAACCACTCAGCAGACAACTCACGAATTTCCTCATCTGACATTTTTTCATAGCCAAGTGTCCCGCAATTTTCCATTTTTCCGAGTAACATCTTATATCCTAATAGTTTGTCCACCATTCCTACTCGATTAATAAAATCACTGATTGCCGTATCCTCGTTTTTGAAATTCTTCAGATTGTTTATCGTTAATGGAAGATAGTCTCGCGCGGGTGGTTGTGGATGTTCTCTGCGCTTTGCCTCTTCCTCTCTACGAGCTTTTTTTTCTCGTTGTAGCTCATCGTGATCGTGCCAGATTCTATCTACAATATCCGTTTCTTTTCTCGGCGTTTTTACATTTTGAGATGAATGAGAAATAACTCGAGGACGTTTCCGTTGCGCATCGTCTGGCTTTGGCGTGGATTGCATTGGTTTCACCGATGATTCATGGCGACCAGAAAGCCCCGCTGAGGATTTTCTGCAAAAAAAACCGACGAGCATGGATTCAGTTGTTTTAAGTACTTCTTCAAAAAATACTATACAACTCACCTACGAACTTCAGGATGAGCACCCTCGAGCTGACCATTTTTTGGTTTTTGACTAGATGATCCTTCTTCCATGAATCTGAACTATTTTGTTCCAACAGGTCTAATCTAACAAGGAACAGAGATAACAGAGATCGGTTAGAAACCGAAAAAGCTTGAAAATCACAAACAGGGAAAAACACTACGTGTTTTATTCTGAAGGTTACATTTGGAAAAAGATTAAATTTACCGAAAATTGAACAACATGAACAATATATAAGGTTGGTAAAGAAACACCGAAAATAGTTGAAGCTATATATTGCAAAGAATATTGTAAATTTGATTATATCATTCGGTCGGATAGTAAAAAATTTTGAAGGACAAGATCGTAGGAAGGAGTAAAGATATAAAGGCACAATGAGTTGAAAAATGCAATGCATATTGAGAATTACGGGGTTGGTAGTTCAAGTTACTTGATTGTGGTCGGAATGCCAACTGTATTGGAGACTAGGTTACGAGATGGCCGATGTAGCCGTTCCTAAACCGAAACAAAAAGCGTGGTGTAACTTGAACAATAAGAGAGGTGTAAACGGTAAACAGAAAGCAGTGGGAAAAGCGAAATTCAATTAAACAGTAAAGATGTTGGTCAATGTTTCACATCTCATCCACTCAGGGGATTCGCTCAGCGGCTAGGAAATTACCACGAGCCTTTCGCTCTTTTTCTTTTACAGCATTGTCCACTTGCATAGCATGCTTGACGAACTGCCGAATTTCCAATTCCACGTCTTCTCCGGATGTTCCATCAGATTTTCGTCCTGCCGATGTTCCACGCTTTCCGTTAGAGTTTGGTTGTCTTGGTCTCGGTTGACGTGGCCGACGAGAAGAAGGCGAAAGTTTCGATTCGACATTAGGTGAACCATCGGATGTTACTTGTGCGACAAAATTCGAAGGCCGGGTGTTGATCATAAGCTGTTTCAGTTTTTCGATGTCATCACATCCGTGGAAGAGCGCATCTGAAAACGCCTACTTTAATGGTCAGTATTTAAAAATTTAGTATTACCGTTGTAAAGCCGTAAAGCGTCTGGGCCTCCAAGCATTTTTAATTTTTGTTCTTCGAGAGCAATACTACTTTCCATATTTGCAAGATTAGTAGTTAGTCCTTTGTGATGTGTAACGATATCTTTGGACCCCGCAAGCAACTCTGTCACATCTGACACATTGTGCATTCCCAACTTGTCAAGCCTATCCTTCAATGTTTCGACTCCCTTAGAGACAAGTTTTTCAATTTCAGCGCTCGCAGCTACTGTTGCTTCGTTTATCTCGTTCCTTCTCAACTTTTCGTTTTCGATGTCTTGTCTCAACTGGTAGGTGATTTCTGGATCGCCATTCTTTGCCTTGTTGTAGAAATTTTTGAATTCGAAGTAGTAGTTTACAATGATATTGTACAACGGATCAGTGGGTGGGATCATGAAGGTATGTCGTTGTTCAGCAACTAGCTCGGAATTAGCTGGCATTACAGTCGGAACCGGTGGAGGTGGGGCCTGAGCAACAGGAGCAGATGGATAAATGGGTACTGGTGCGGGTAAACTTGGAGCATTTGTATAAGATGTTGGGAGAACGAATGAGGTTGGCGGAGCAGACGGAGGACCAGATTGACTGAGGACAGAGTCGATCTGAAATTTATGAATTAAGTTTGAACATAATCTTCACCCTCTTACCGCATCCTGAATTGCTGCAGCCGAAGCAGAAGTATTTGCAGCTTCTCGGATCGATTGTATTGCGCTTCGCATTTTTGCTGAAAGAGTTTAGGTTTATCAAATGGTTCTATTTTTTCTACTCACCATCCAGCGGTTCTCCGTTTATCATTTCTGGAATACCAGTTTCATCAGTCCTCGACTTCTGATTAGCTTGTTGCTGAGACAAAATGGAAGGCGGTGGAGCTGTAGCTTTCGGCTGGGATGGTGTCGAATGAGAAGCTGCGGTAGTTGCTCGAACGGAATCATGCTTTGAACTTTTTGGAGTCTGAAATGCATTTTTCGTCTATATGAAAAATCTATTTGCAGCATGTAGTTGTTATTAAGCCAAGTTTAACACTTCTCATCAAGAAACATGATAGGTTACTTGGGTGTTAATTTCAACAACTCACTTTTGTTGTTTTCGAAACAGAAATACTCTTCTTCTTCTTGTTTAGATCTTTACCAGAAGGTGTTGAAGTAGATGGTTCTCGATGTCGCTCACTTTCCCGATGTTTTTCCTTTTTGGGCTTTTTGGCCGGTGGAGTATAGTCTGTATCAGGCTCGTTCCATTTTGGAGATTGCTGCGAGGCAGCGGCTTGCTCTGTCTGAGAGAATCGAAATAAAAACTGATTTTGGAAAACAATACCACCATTTATTTTGCGCTCGTGAGTTTTGCATGTACACACACATACACACACACTTCTTAAAATGTTATGAGGTATTGCTTTTGAATTAAACTGACCTGTGCTTTCCACATTAATCTAGTGGTACGTCCAAAAAAAATATCGCCTTCGCCAGAGTGTACTGGCTCTGACTGTTGAAATTGATTTAGAACACCGCTAGTAGACGCCGTGTTCATATTATTGTTATTAGAAAGGACAGACTTTTCAGCCCGAATATTATCAGTATAAGAAAAAGAAAGAGAGGATTCACGAGCCTTTTTTGGGGAATATTCCATCAAGGATCCTCAATCAATACTTCATAAGGCTGTTGTGTTGCGCACTCGCTCTGGGACGTACTCGCTAGTGGTACACTCGCTGTCTCACGTCTCTTCTGTGCACGTCTGTTTGCTGAGACACTTGCTTTCTTTTCTATCTCTTTTGTCACAATGCAACCCAATTCACCAGCAAGAGGCCAAACGCGCCGACGTTGCGGGCGGGAGGAAATATAAAGGGTCAGTGGGAGAAGGATAGAGGATAGAAATTGAAAATATTAAACTAAGTATGCAAACTCTCTAACACTAAAACAACACCATAAACAACTAAGCAACTGAAAACGAGTGTGCTTTCCTGTTACAGAGTGTGGATTTCGAGAGAGGTGACTTCATTGATGTGCACGAACGGAATATCGAAACTTGGGAACTTACATTTATTAATTGTTCTTAATGGTTATTAGTATCATTGATGAGTAATATAGGTTGAATGCAATAAAATAAAAAGTTTTACATCTTGAAATGGTGCTCTTCAGATGTTACCGAATTTCAACACTTTGAAGCATGCGAGATGAAAGTTATCGAGATTCCTAACATCTAATTCAAATGTGTGAAAAACAGTTGTGCAGATAGAAAGGCTTACACTAAGCGACAGATTCAAAACCAACCAAAAGGGTGCAATATAGAAAGCATGCACGTTCAGTCTTGGGACCTTTGAGCAGCACGTTTTGCCCTCCCACTCTTCTCGGGACTATTCTCATACTTCCGCTCTCGCCTTTTTGTTCCGCGATTTAAAGCATGTAAATTAACCTCATAAAAATCTTCTCGTGGTGGTGGTTTGTAGTTGGGGTCGTTCTTCTTCTTTCTCTCCTCCTCGTAGTATCTTATCAACTGAATGTAGAATTTGAAGAAAAATAATGCAACACGAACACTACCTTTGTATGATCCATAGTAGTAACATAGAACTTGACCGCCTTGGCAGTCCAGGAGACACCTGATTCCAAGGAGCAAAGTTCGCGGGTGTGGCTTATTGCATTAATATCTGAAACCACGCCTTATAGAAAATGAATCATCTTAGAAACATACCACTAATGGAACGATTATTGATATCCTTCTTGTATTCACCGAACCTGAAAATTCACAGATATAACATTAAAACTCTTGTTTTGCTTACGGTTTCGTGGTCACAATTCTTGTGCCATGCTTGAGATCTTGCAATAATTCCGTTTTTATCCGGAACATCAACTCTGGCGAAAACGCGAAGTTATTTATAAACAGGACTGTGGCTTCTTCACAAATCAGTTTTTTATATTTGGGATTCAAGAAGTCTCCTCGGAAGTGCTCAAATTTTCCACTGTTCTTTCCGAAGTGACTCATAAACCTTAAAGAAAATCAAGATGTACAGATTCAAATATGACGGTTTTTACCTTTTGAAGTAGTCTCCTAGATTGGCAGCAATATCGGCAGGCGTATCTGAGAGCTCGATTCCGATGCTTTTCTTGCACTTGGCAAAGGCTGCTGTGAAGCAAACCAATTGACCAATTCCGCTGCCAAGATCTACAAAAACATCGTGGGGGCCAACACCTAGTTCTTCTATAATGCTAGCCATTTGCTCCAGATTCGTTTCTCCATAAGTCTGTAAAATGACTTTGGTTTTTTTGATTTTCGTGATTTGTGCAATTACCTCCGATGTGAAGCTTTTATAGTAATGATTGAGGTGTTGTGGGCGTGGAACGGCACATTCATATGCATAATATGTGATATCTGATGCAACTCTGGCATTGCAGTTGGGCTCACCCCATTCTTTTAGCACGTCTGTGTTGTAGGATCCACTCCACTGAAATGCGATAGAATTAATCAAGGCGAAACTTGTTTTCAACATATTTGAATAGTGCCAAATATGAAAGTGACAATACATACGTTCGCCGCAAATGGTTTCGCAACCTTGTTATATTTCTCTGTAAAATCCTTAATCTCGCCACTCTCCGCATGGTGAATTGAGTCCCATTTTCTTGAGCCGAGCCTGGCCTCCAGGCCTATTTTCAAGTCGGGCACTGCGGCACACACGCTGTAAAATATAGGTTCAGACGTTAAACATTTAAAAAGTAAAGTCTTACTTTTTCAAAACACGAAAAGCTGCGTTATAAATGTGCTTATTTCCTGCCGGTATTAGTTTCAGAGTTTTTCCGTTATAAAAAACGGAGTGAATCGTGAGCACATCGTCTTGGCCAGCTTCCACAGAGGGGCTCCTTCTGTCGATTATTTGGTTCGGTTGTGGCTCTACTTTTACGTCGGCCTCATTCACTGGTGTTTCTTAAAATATTTATAACTTAATCAAACAAAAGCATTAGTAACTCACCCTCTTTTACATCTCCCTCAGCCACCGACATCCTTCTGAAACACTCATGATAAGAAGCAAAAAAAAAAAAAACAACGGCGAAAAATGAAACGATATGGCAAGTACTTTGTTTTCATTGTTTTGTCAACTTTCAATTTAATAATGCCAGTAATGAATATGATGTTATTTTCTCGAATTAAATCGAATAATTTCAACGAAGCGTTAGCTTTATAAAAATTATTCACTTTCAAATCAGAAAAAAAATTGATTTTCGTAGTCAAAAGGTGAGTCATTTGGTGAAACATTTGGCGGTCAAATGGGTCGATAATGAACGAGTGAGGCTGCGGCCTCCCAGGTTGTGCGTCATTGCGTGGAGGTGTTTACGGACCAATGGGTTAAAAATTGCGCGAGTTTTAATTGAAAAATTTCAAGTTTTTGATTTTTCATTTTCTCAGATTTCATTACTATGTTCGTTTAGAATCCAAACTTTTCTCAAAAATTTGAGTTTTTCAGAATGTCTCTCAAGCTCAACGATTTGCAAAGTTATAATGAACAAGTGAAGTCATGGGTGGATGGCGAGGAGAAACCAACTCCTCTTCTTTTGGCATGTTGCAGAAATAATAACGCCTTGAAAACTTTGATTTTCAGCTCAATAAATATCGCGTCCGGCTTATGTCAGTTTCCTCCTTGCCCTTCGTTTCGAACTACTCTAACATTTCTCAACTGGGATTCAATTCTGACGATATTCTCGTTGTCGACTCTACAGTCGAACTCTTCCAAAAGGAGAAAAGATCGTCGATTTTAGACAATGCGGAAAAACGAAGCAACATAAAAATTGATGATTCAATGGAAACTGAAGATTTCGAACAGGACAAAGAGAATAACACCGTGGATGGAGGACCACTTGTAACATCTTTTCTTACACTTGACAAATTGCAGAAAAATGCTGGTATCAATAGACTAAGTCCATTACCCGACGATAATGTTTATTTGCAGTTGACGATGTGGAGATTGTTGGCTTGGACTGTGAAGTTCAATTTTTCGATGTAAACCCGATTCCCTTCGCGGATGGCATCTCGATTCAACGCTAGTAAAAAATTAATCTCAATATATCTGCATTGAATGTTCTTTTAGCCTCCGTCTCGAAAGCTCAAAACACTTTTCACCGGCCGTTGATAAACTACCAGTGTGGATTTCGACGATCAGCTCGCACTTCCCTTCAGTCTGTTGGCTTGCAGCCGGCCGAACCACAAAAAATATTCAAGTTTCTGGGGTCACTCGAGTTCTTGGATATTTCAATGAAAACAGTCAAAAAATTGTAAAACAAATGAATGAGGCATGTGGTGCAGCTCAAGTCAATCGATACCGTGCGGTATATGAAGGCATCCGCAAAATCGCAACTCCAACTCGTGATGCTCCTGGAGAAGTCATAGTTGACATGCGCTGGAACACAAAGGTTTGGATAAAACTGAAGGTTGTCATCAAATGTTTCTTGATTCAGAGCAGCCTGGTTCTATTAGAACAGCCAGACAATGCTGCAGATTGCACCATCAAAATCGATCTCGGCTGGAGAGATAAAAGATTCTTTATTGATGAAGCCATTTTCGAACAGCTCTTCTTTGTTCTCAACTTGGCTGATGTGCTTGCCAACCCAGAAAAGGAAGTTGTTTTTCCATCAGAGTCGGCCAAATTTGATGATCTTGTTCAAGATATGAATGAGTTGGTAGACTCATGTTCACAAGAGGACAACGTGTTTGTGTCGAATGAGAAGTGAGTACTGCTGAAGTGGTTACACAGCTGTTATTTGAATAGTAGTTTTAGATTATTAAAATTATGATTCCAGAAGTGAGGAGGTCACTGACAAAGTTTGGAACATTGTTCGCAAATGTGGAGATGTCAAACACGCGACGATGCTGTTCAAAAATTTCCTGCAAGCCTTAACTTATGGAAAGATCAAGTCACATGTTCAAGAAGGAAACAAAAGCCATTTGGCTTCTTTGATTCGGGCATCGAAAACTTGTGACTTCAGAATGCCGATACTCGAAAGATTGAGTACAATTGAAATGATGATGGAGATTGGAGTAGAGAGTCTCAGAGGGTAGCTTAATGATGTTTCAAACTGATTTGATTGAACTCATATTTTCAGACGAATCATCAATAAGTTCTCGAGCACTCTTCAATTCCCAACTGATGAACTTTCATTCATTCTCAAAACATGCGAGAATGACTTGTCGACTGTGGAAGATGCTTTGAATGCAAGTGTCGTTTCTCTCCTTCCTATCGCTATGGCGCTGGCTACAGTCAGTCAAATTTTTGGTCTTCTCAACGAAAAGGACCATGTAATTTTGCCAGATCTTGCTAGACGTGTCCTAACTAAATTTACTAGTGGTATGGTCGAGAAAGCAAAGAAAGGAGAAACAGAAACTGAATACACATTTGAAACAACGCTCCCGCTTCTTCGTATGAGTAAGGAGAATTTCATGGACAAAAGACCTAGAATTTGGACATGTGAGAACACAAATACTGTTGGAGCTAACGTTCAAACGCGTATTATGACTGCATTGGAATTGGAATCATCAGTGGAGCATGTGAGCCGTATCGTGAATGCATCGCGCCCGGTTCGCGAAATGAAAGAGGAAAACGAGAAGCCAACAGCCGAAGAGCTGGATGCTGATTACACTGTCTCACACACAGTTTTCTCCTACCTTCCAAAAATGTAAAGATCTCATTTTTTACACTTGTTTTATTCTCTTCCGGTTTTTAACCTTATTGTCCCGATTATGTGGTTTTCCTGTGAATTAATTCGCCCCTCTTTAACTTTTTATCGATGCCAGCCGGTTTTTATAAAGCTTTTCAAAAAGTCAGTTTTCAGTTTTACATGTTTAAACTTTAAAGTGATCTAGACAGTATTCAATCAAATGTGGGCACTCACTGTTTCTCTACTCTCTTTCGCCTTTCTCTGTAGTATCTATACGACAATTGAGACAGCAGGAAAGTTGCCCTCATGGCGCAATTGGTTACTTGTTTGCGCAGCAAATTGTATGCAGTGGTTCGAAGCCACTCTAAAAGCGATGACGAATGATATCTGCTCTAATGAGTCTGAATACCCATGTTGAGATCTTGTCTGAGCTCTTTTTGTGATTTCCGGTTGCTGCTCCTTCTAGCTCATTCATTATTCATGACTGTTCCGGCCCGATCATTGTTAGTGGTTTGGGTGTCAGTGGAGTCAGGGTGTATGTGTCAGTAATACATCACACGCCTTTTGTTTTGGCTCCAATTTTCGAGTTTTGCGAGAGCGGGTCGGTCGAAGACATAGAAACAGAAGCAGTCATTCGTAGTATTTTGCGAAGAAGCAGGGGGTCACTTGTTATGGCTTGAAAATTGAGAGAAAGTCATAATAACTTTCGCACGGCTATCTGATTTTGTTGCTCCGAAGAGCTCTTTCTCAAACGTGTACCCCTCCCACGCCGCTCCGTCGATTTGCATATAAAACCACTTTTTTGCTTCTTTTTACGATGTGACTCGTTGACCTGCTTACTTTGTTGCTCAAGACGTTTCGGATGGATAAATAATGGAAAACGGCGAGTTCAAGGGTGTTGAATTACGTCTTTTTTCTCTTTTATGATTCGAGTTCATTCTGTCAGAATCACCATTGTTTGCCATCATTTTTTGTACTTCCACCAATTTGTAGAATCCTTTTTTTTTACTCTGAACTATCCTATTCTGTTCTTACCTAACATAATTTTCTTGTTTTCAAAAGAAAAGAGTGTTTGAGCTAAGAGGTAACTGATGATGGAATAGGAAATGGGTTATTTGTCACGTTTCCCATGTAAACGCATTATTTTCGTGCTGAATAAATGTTATTGATAAAACGTTTATTAGTATAACACTGAAGTATAAACCGAAATCATACATTCTGGACCTATTCGATCTTTTTGAATACATTCATACTTCTTATTCGGAGTTTACTAATGAACATAATTGCATGTTTTCGATGGAATTATGATTCTCGTCTTTCGTAAGAACAAAACAAATATTTCTGATTTCCCAGTTATCATGTAGCTACCGTATACCTGTTAGAAAACAAATGCTGCAAAGTTTCGGTTTCTAATTTATCAATTAATAAAAAGATATTCTTCAAAAAGTTCCTATATTTAAATACGACTTTCTTCAGAAAAACAGAGTAGTAAAAAGCGATTTTCAAGTTTTTGGATATGTGTATTTTGAAAACAGGAAATGGGTTTCCACTTTTCCAGCAAAAACATTTCTGCAAAATAAAATGCTCAAAGATTTATTATTATTTCCAAAAAACACTTGTAACTCTCTTCCTCATTTGTATTTCCCTTCCGAAGACGTCGTTTGATTTTCCTATTCCCTTGACCTCTTTTTTGCTCTGATTTTTCAAATCAAAAGTCTAGAATTTCATGTCCTAATTTTTTTGGTTTTCTGCATAAAAACCATTTCTTTCTCCTTCAGAATGTAGCACTCTCTTGGGAGCAGAACAACCACGTCGTCTTCACGCTCCGCCCCTTTTTATTGGAGTTGTTTTCGAGCCGTCACTCTCCCCCACACAGCCAAGAGCAGCACTTTGGTTTTCACACATTCCGTGTTTTTGAGAACGAAAAACTAGAAAAAAAAAGCTAAGAAAAGATAGCCAATTAGAGTGAAGCTCTCATTTGGGTTAGAAAACGGTGTTGAGCTTCATCGTCTTCTTCTTCTTTTTTCCCTTCATTTCTTAGTGAGCCTCTTTTAGGGCGGACCCCAACTTGTGTCTCAAATACACATGCATTCTAATCGTCCTCTTCCTCCTTTCCGCCTATTTGTCTCTTTTTTCTGACGATGTTTCCGCTGCCACTCATTTCTTATTCCAATGACATATAGATATTTTAGGTTGAAAAGTCTAGTTGTTCTTCACAGTGATTTTTGAGCTCTGAGAAGAATGTCCAAAGTAGTTACAGTATCCCAAAGGTGGATTCTCATCCTTCTAGATTCATGTATCCAGTCCTACTAAAGCCTTTTTTCCAAACATGTGGCTTCAGAATCAGTAATATATTTTTTTGGAAGAATAACTTCCTTCGTCAGTTCTACGATCTGAAGACTCTCCATTCATTTCATTTGCTGCTCAAACTAACGTTGTCACTTTCGAAATTCATAATACTCTTAACGTCATTTAGAATGATTTGCAGTTCTTTGTGTATATATTCTGAGACAATCAAAATGTTGTAGCGTTTGATGCTGAACACTATCATCGTTTCACAATCTGCTCATCGTTTTCCAAGATCTGTGTCAGCCTACACCAACATTGCCACTTCCTTTGACGATGAATACGAGGAACACGTTGCAACATCGACAAGTTCTTCAGAAGAAACTATTGAGGAAGAAGCCGTTGAGAAGGAGACGTTAGAGGTGAGCAACGTGAAAAAAAAAACGTTTCGTTTTATTAGCATTCCACATCGAAATTTCTCGTTTTTCTTTCCTTTTCCCATCCATCCATTTTGCCGCCTCGCGGAGCTGGCATGGAAATGACGGACGCCTTCATTTTCTGTCATCTCGTTTTTCCAATTAGTCAGACTCTCATGAGAGGGACGCTGAGCTATAGTCTGACGGGGGGAAAAAGGAAGACAAATTTAAATGTCAGATATGGAAGAGAAGCAATGAAGGCGGAAAATGAATGGCATTTGGTTTTTTTTTTCGTTCTAGAATTGAGAATTATAAAACAAGACAATTGAAAAGATTCTAAAGGCCAAAACTGGAATAGACATCGTATTCAGGAGAAAATGAATCTAGCAGCCGTCAATTTGATGTTAACTGGGGATTTTAAAAAGTTATTCAGAATAATGTAAACACATTTCACTATTGACGAGTTTAAAATGGAAACAAATCGAAAACTTTTATAGGTTAATATTCCACGTGATTATGACCAACCAAATGGAATGGCATTCCGAATGGTGGGAAGCAGAAGTCGTGGCATTTTCATTGACTACGTACATTTCGATTCTCCTCAGGTAAGTCTTTTTTTGGATAACGATCCTTTTTTGTTATGATCTCCCCTTCATCTCTGCGATTCTTAAAGTTTTAGAAAACATTGCCAGTAGTAATTGATTGAGTACTTGTCTGAGTAATAGGTTCAGCACTTCCAAAGACGTGCATGTAGGAGTAACCGAGTACGAGTACACATAATTGGCAATTTTCTTAGTGTGCATTGAGAATGGAAGGGGAGACTTATAATTCAGTTAAACTCGCAAACAATGTACTATTTTCAGAGTGGACCTCTTCGAGAAGGTGATCGATTATTACGGTGTAATAAGATTTCATTACGAGCAATATCCGTGGATCAAGCGGCTAGCATTTTTCGATTTTGGATGAATCGAACAGACTCGTTGACTCTGTTGATAGAAAGAAGATCCGACGGAGAAAGCGTTATGTTAAAACGTCGTCGACAAGCCAGACTGTCGATGTGTAATGAACAAAGGGAGCAGACAGGTCAGATAGTACCAGGAAGGGCCACTGTTCGACTGACATC
>GL379922.1:264074-276848 GCA_000143925.2 Caenorhabditis brenneri | reverse complement strand
GTTTCACTCAGAACTAATCACATTTCATTTTTCAATCAGTTAGAGAGGAAAAGAACACACGAAGAGAATGATTTCGACTACATTGAGGTGATGAACTTTTGAAAAAGAAAGTACGGTCAATCAAAGTAAAAGGAGAAATTCTCAAGAGACTTCGGAAGGAAAAAAAGTGAATTTAGTTGATTAAAAGTACAGTATCCATTGTTTTAGTTGGTTTACATTTTGAAAAAAAGAGATACATTTACAAAGAAAGACAACAAATTTTAAGGCAGCACGAACTTTTCTGAGAACTCATTTCCAGAGAAAACACTTGTTTATTAGTCATTTTTCTCTTCCTCATTTTTTTCTAATCGAAAAGAAAAAAAGGAAAACTTGACTGTGACCGATTTCATTGATATTTTCCCAGACTGAAAGTGAGACCGCTTGAACAATCATAATAATCACGATTTGTTAAGGGGAGCTTTATTGAAAAGAGAGTGGATAAAAAGAAAGTTATTGTGGTTTTGGAAGGGAGAATATGACACATTTCTGTTGGACACTCATTTGTTGTTTGTCTGGAATAAATGTAAGCTCTTTATTTTGGTTTTTTTTTTGAAACCTGGATCATTTTGTTATTTATTCTGCTTCAAGTTTTATAGTTTTAGAAGAATTCTAACACTCAAAAAATTCTTAATGAAAAGTTTAACTGGAAAGTAGATTGAATTCCCAGTTAGATGATGGACACCTCGGGCGGATTTGAACCTGACGACAATGGTGCTGAAGCTGAGTCGCACTGTTGTTCTCATTGAACTATGCATTCCCTAAAACCCCGGTGAAATCATTCCCTCGTTTTTTCCACGTCTACATTTGACGACATTGAAAAGGATCGTCTTCAAAATCATGCCATCTCATTAGTACGAGAGTATCCTTATACTCTTATTCTTCATCTTCTCATTTATCCATATTCTTCTTATGGCACCTTCTTCTTCTTGATTCTCGAATAACTTTCTTTGCATCACACGTTTTTTTTTCTCTCATTAGACACATAATGTATCCTCTCTCCTCCCATTCATCCAGAATAGAAACTCTCTTCCATTGTAAGTTTTAATGAAATCTCTCAACTTCTTCTTCTTCTTCTTTTTTCTCTTTTAGCTCGTTGACTTTGACACAATCTCCGTTCACTTTTCCATATGTTTTGAAGCTCTTCCAAAGAGAATCTTTTCATTTTTACTCATTTTCATCTTGATACTTTTACTACGGGACTCTCTTCGTGTGTTTGTTTATTTTTGAACATTTGTACTTCTTCTAAACTTTTTCAAATGTTTCTTAAACCCTGTCACTCTTGATTTCAGAAAAATCGTAGGATTTTAGATGCTCTAGATGTCTTTCAAAATCACAAGTAATGTGAAAAACTTGAAAACTTATAGCTTTTGACATTCAGTTTTCGAAAAAATCTTTTCTTCCAGTATCTTTACTATTAACAATCACCGCTTTCTGTGTGTCTGTATGTATGTGCCGCACGCTAGCGCAACTCTCACTGAACCGATTTCTATGATTTTTCCATTTTTCGAAAGAGAATTTCACCGCGGTGATGCCCGTTTTTTTCATTTTTCATTTGGAGCTCTCTAGAGCCCTGTGCTAAGATAGGGCTCACAAAAGGCTGGCTGGCGGAATAAGAACTGCTAACCAACGTGAACTGGCACAATTGAAACCATCACACCCATCGGAATTGAATTATTATTTTTCCCCTTATCATTTCTCAAGAACACCATTTTGAGACTGAAGTTCTCCCAAGTGAACTCACCTGGCCCGTGTGAAGCAAGAAGATTGGAGCCGCGAAGCGTCGAAAATCTTCTTGTATGACATCACTCTAGAAGTCATACTGTAACAACAATCACTCATACAAGTCATGACTCAAATAATCGAAAGGAAAACTACAGTAATTGATTCCCAGAATTCTCGATCTTTCTGTCTTGTCCTCTTGAGTTAGTCATGGGAAAATTAGAAATGACTTCTGATTGGAAAGATCAATAGGTTTGATCAAACCGAAAGTATTCTGCTCAAAAAAGTTCCGCGTTGTCTCCTCAAAAATTGTTTTGTTTCTCTCGTAAAGCAGTCTCACGTTTTGAAAAATGAGAATGACTTTTCTCAATTCAAATCCCAATGGAAAAGTCAAGTTTTCGCAACAATTTGGAAAATATTTACACATGTTTCGTTTCATGTGACTCTAAAAAGTCGGGTCAAAACTTTGGAAAATAGGTTAAGCGAAGGGAAGAAATTCCAATTGGACATATCATACAAAGTGTGGTGTTCCCTGATAAGAGTAATTCTGTACAACTTGAAAGACCTAGTAGATTGGGATCCCTAAGGTTTGAAGAAACTCCTGCATGAAACTTTCTGGTTCTGAAAATAATATTTTGAACGTGGCGACTTCTATTCGTTATGCTGCAACAAGAACGTTAAATGGTTTTCTTTCGAATCTCTATGATCATTTCTGTTGAGCTTACAATTTCAAAACTATCGATATTCCTCGCTGTTTGAGCTGATTGCTCAAAGGCATCGTTGCACAAAAATCCAGAAGAAGTAGACGATTCCTCAGACATACGTCAATCCAAAGATCCTAAACTTGCACCCAAAAGAAACCTGCCACGTCACAAAATACCGCCATGCTGATGGCATATCATGCTCAACTCTTGGAGCTTAATCCGCTAAGCTTTTGCCTTTTTTGCTTCTTTTTGCTCTACGTACTATTGGATTTCACCCGGCACTTCCTTTCCTTTTCCTTCTTCTTCCCTCCTCCTTCAGTATCTTCTACACTTCGTAGCCACGTCATCTATCTCTTGTCCATTGGCTTCTTATTCTTTTTTTTTCCTTTACAATCTTTATTTCAATTCCTTTTTATTCCACCCTCTAACTCTCGTTTTCACACACAAATTATTATTATTTTGTCTCTTCTCCTCCTCATTTTGTTCTGTTCACTGCAATTGACACCATTCCGTAATACATCCTCATTTTCTCTCAAACCAACCGCCTTCTTTTCCGTCTTCGGTTTTGGGGGCGTGGCCATCAGAACAGAATTTTTTTCGGTGTCGGTGTCGTCGAGCCAAGAAGCTCCGCCCATTTTACGCAGCAGGCAGAAAGAGAGAGGCACTTTGAGTTGATAATAAACGAACACACGAGGTCCTTTTCTTCCTTCTTCACTTCCTTTTTAAACATGATACTTCCTCTAATACAATTGCATTTTAAGATCTCCCATATCTTTTCTGAATATCTTATTTCATTATGATCACTCTCTCTTCTTCAATCGTCATTCTTGTTCTTCTTACTCATCATAATGTCCTTTCTAGGAAGATAACCCAAAAAAACGAGTAATTTTGAGAGAGAAGAGTTTTTTTGGAATTTGCATAAACTCGAGACGCGTTCTTTTTTTTGGGTGCCGCGTCGTCAAGAGTTTGTTTTTTTGTTGGCTCTTCCTCCTCAGCCAGTAATTTAATTCAAGTTTTGGTCTGTGTGAATAAGGCACAGAAAGATTTCTTGGGGGATGAAAAGATTTTTGGGATGACGGGAAAGAAAAAGGTCAAAAGAAGAAGAAGCAGATGAAAGAAGAAGTTCGGCGGTAAATCTTGTTTTTTCCATTTTTTCGAAAGTTCAAACAACTTCTTTTTAAATTCATGTAGGCCACACTAGTGAAGAGATATAGAGTCTGTGATCTCATTTTCTTGAACTCTTCAGAATAGTAACCTGAAAGGATGGGAGTTTTAATAACTGATCTGAAGCTGGATGTTAGACGTCTAAAGAGTTTTTGTGCCGAGAGGTAGAATGACCGTATGACCACTAAGCTACGACGGCTGAAGGATATGTGATCTAATTGAAATCGCAACACGCTAGACAAAAAGGTCATGAAATCTGCACTAGATCCATCATATCTCCTCTCTATTCATATCAATTTCCTATTCCAAACTCAGCATGTGCTACATGTCCTTTGATCCCATTTTTCAATTTCCGATATTCCCGAAATTCCAATCTCTTTTACATCGTCATACACCTACTTCCGGTCATTTCCAATTTCCGTTTATTTTTCAGACCCAATCCTTCTACCGTACTCAAAATGAGTTGCATGGGTCTCAACTCGACGGAGCTTCAAGAAGCAAGAGATTACTTCAAACAGGTGAGCAGTCAGTTTCCATGTGTTTTCTGTCTTTGAGCCATTTCATAAGAAATTCGTGTTCGCATTTCCTACACCTAATTATTAGATTTTTCCTCTCATTTCGCATCGCCGCACACCTCTCAAGATCTTGGTTTTCCCTTCTCCTCTTCTTCAGTTTTTCACACAGAAGAATGGTGAAAAAACATGCGGGAACACCACAAAATATACATTAATTATCGGTCTGAATCATATTTTTCCTTCTTCTCCTTCGCCTTTCGGTTTTTTTTGCTTGCTTCTCACGACATCATCAGCCATCATCAGCTCGTTGTTCTGTTGGTGATGATGATGATGATGTCGAGTTCGTTTATTATGGAAATGGAACTGAACAAAAAGAAAATGTGTTGGTGGTGAGCAGTGAAGAAAGAGGAGGAAAGATCAGAGTGAGCTGATGCGGGTAGATAACTTCCGGTTGACTTGGAAAACAGAATAACATCAGGGAGGGGAATGCTGGGTATTAGAGAATCTTATGGATCAATGTTAGAATCATGACGTAGCTCTGGAAACGTGGGCTTCAGGAAATCTCCACCACCAAACTGGAAACTGACCTAATGCATTCTAGTTCATATTTTCTAACAGTACGATGTTCTGAAAATCTGAGACCACATCGCCAGATTCTCTTCCCATCACTTCCCAACCTTCTATTCCCTTCCTATCACCTTCGAATTGCTCTTCCGGCCCCCAGAACCTTGAACCCGAACAAGAAACTTTTGGAGCTTTATCTTCTTTATTCGCAAGTACTGCGCAACAAACTAAAATCGAATCATCGACGCTACGGAAAAAAAGAGTAGAAGCCCTTCGAAAAAAAGAACACACGGTGCCCCGAGTTGAGTTTTTTGAGAAGATAGAGAGAGAAAAGCAACACATCGTCCTTTCTGTTAGAATGAATGTAGTGAAGACATAGGAAGGATTACTCTGAAAATGAAATTGGAAAGGACATTTTGCAAGTAGAGAGGTCACACTGACACTGCGGTCTCCATTTCCAAATTAGTTAGGGGGAAAACGGGATGACGTGCAAAAACGCGATGTTCCTTTTTTGTAGGATTAGCATCACCATATAGGAATGGGGGAGGCGGTGGATACGTCAGAAGAAAACAGTCATTTGTTTATCTTTTTAGCACAAAAGAGAAGGTAATGAGACAAAAGGAAACCAAGAAGAAGGTCTAGAACTTTCACACGGAAAGTGCTAGTAAGGGATTTGTCTGGAAGAGTCTTCTCTTTGAATTTTGGATAGTCCAAAGACATTCTTTTTTTGTAAATAAAGATTTCAATTTTGGGAAGTTTCCAGAAGAAATGGACTTGCCAATAGATTTCTATCTATCTGTTTAATAGTCCGCCGATCAAGGACAGTTGTCATTAAGAACAAGGGTAATTAATCATTTATAATGATAGCTAAATAAGATATATAGCTGTAATTCACAAAGCTTACGTAAGAAGGATTACATCGTTTCCTCAAAGAATCGCCTAATTTTTGAGTGATCTTCGAAAGTCTAATGAATGTACTTGTTACCCAAAGACTTCGGTTCCCTCTATTTGGTTTTCAAAACAAAGAAGGTCACCCAAAGTTTTTCGAGACATTTTGTTGTTTTGACGTCGTCGATAAGTTCAAACACTATTTTCTCAAGATGTACCGATCTGTAATTCTTTGCTCTGAACAAAAAACGAAATGAGAAGAAATGAAAACAACGAATCCATCATTTTTCCTTCTTCTTCGAAAATAGAATTCCTCCAAAAACGTTTTCTTTTCGATGGTTTCTTTTTTCTTTGCTCTCTCGGGACAGTTGAAAACCTTCCTTATTCCCTCACTTTTTTCTTATTTCATACTCAAAACGAGTACATATCAAAATAGAAAAAATCTTTTTTTACTGATTTACAAATTCCAGTGTTTTTCAAAGAATAAGGTGTGGGACTTCAGAAAAAGGAAGAAAAAGAAAAAAAGGATCTGGAAGGAGAAGAAGTGAGAAAATGAACAGATGGATAGCTGTAAACATTTTGAACACCCAGTAGTTTGTGTATACAATTTGTCTTCGTATTTTGGAGGGACTGAAAATGAAAGAATGTTTGATGTAAACAATGAAAGGTCATGGACTAATGGATCGACGTCATCAGAAATGAGTTTTCTGAAAACTGAGACCCTATTACTAATTGGTCAGAATAATTGGGTTTAGCGGGAAACGATGTGGAAATCGGAGAATTTATGGATTTCTGCCTTAATTGTGACTCGGACTTTTGGGACATCAACGAAAAACGGGAGGGATGAAGGGATCTGAACTTGAATAGGTTGAAGTTTCAATAACCCTTTTTTCAGCTCCTGCTCCCATTCTCTTCTTCATTCACAATGTTTCACAACTACATCTACGTGTTCCTATGTGTTGTCGGAGTCTTTGCCAACATTTCCATCGTCGTGGTTCTTCTACGGCCGGCAATGCGGAAGTCTCCATTCAACCTTTTTCTGGTTGTTATCGCAGTTTGTGATGCATCTCTGATGGCCACATATTTAACATATAAACACGTCGAGCTGTGTCATCCGTGGTATTTCTCATTTCCATGGGCAATTTATACCAAATTCTATGCGATTTTCTCGGTTTTCGTGCACTCCTGCAGTCTGTGGCTCACTGTCAACATGGCAATTTTGAGGTAAGAGTAGGTGGCGAAGATTCATGAATTATAAAGGGAGAACTTGTAGATTCTTGGTTCTTTATCGAGGAAGTCGATCGGATACAATCATTCCACAATGCAATGGATTTGGTGCTGCATTCACTGCAATCATCCTAGCATTTGCTATTGCTTGCATCGGATGTCTTCCAATTTTCATTCGATATCGGATAATTGAAGGAGAAGTCGGACCAGTTCCTGATCTGTGTTTGGAAGGAAAGTATTCAAAGGATTGGAAGCCAACAGATATGATCCGTTTCTATGGATTGAGTCAGCCGCTTTGGTGGAATTGTGATTGGGAGAGAATCAATTATTGGATGGCTGGTAATAATCAGATTTCTTTAAAACATCATGAGAACACTTTTCTTAGTTTCATCCTGGTTTCTTATTTATCAAAATGATATAGGCTAAAACCTACTTTTCAAAGAACGAATTTCTCGTTTTTATTACTTTGAAAATTATTCTGGCATCTTTGGAAAAAACGTTGGTCTCTTTAGTTTTATTAGTCTCCATTCTAAATTTCAGACGAAAGAACAAAAACAATGAGTCACTCTCTTTCAATACTTCCAATTTCAGCGTTGATCCTCAAACTGATTCCATGTCTTCTTCTGACAATTTTCATGACTCTTTTGGTCCGAATGCTCATCGAGGCTCGTGAACGACGATCTCGTCTCTGTGGTGGAATGGGAAATGGAAACTCTCAAGCAGAGAGAACGACTGCAATGTTGACTGGAATTGTGGCAATCTTCTTGATTACCGAACTTCCCCAAGGAGTTTTGACATTTGCCGCCGGTGCGAATCCACGTCTCACCTTTTTGACTCTTCAGATGAACAATGTTTTCGATCTACTCTCCCTCATTAACAGTGCTGTCAACTTTGTTTTGTGTGCTCTCATGTCACATGTTTTCAGAAGGTTTGTGTTTTGAACAAAGAAAAGATTCTTGATATTTCTGTGTTGTTATCATTACTGATTCATATTTGCAGGGAATTCCTTCAAACATTCGGAGTCTGTTGTCCACAGTCATCAGAGAATCACAGTGGAGCACCAATTAACAAGACTTCAAACCGTTCGGTGAGTTCTTTTTCACTCAATGTATAGTCTAAAAAAATATGATTTTCATTTTAATTATACCTTCGAGTTTTCAGATTCTGTCAACATTCAGTAACATTGCCAAACCGAAATCATCAAAGAAGAATGGATTCCTGCCAGTGCCAACCAACTGCCCAGAAGACAAAAACACTGTTCAACTGGCGATGAATTGATAATTGTTTCAACTAGAATCCAATTCCTTCCCATGCTTCCCTCCCTTAGGTACCTGTTCCTTTTAGTGTTGTGATTACTCTTCAAAGTGATTGTTTTGATCTATTATTCGATAGAGCAACATTACTTTACGAGTGACTGAAACAAAATTAATAGATGATATCATCACACGTGTGTGACTCTTCCTTTCTAGTCCCGTTTTGAAATAGAAACTTGCCGATGTTCTCCGAGATGCCAAAACTTTTTCTTCCCGCCCATTTCTTCTCTCCTTCCCATTCTTTTTCTAGATGTCTGTCCCAAATTGTTCGTATCGAATAATTTATGCATCGTTTTCTCATTTTTCGCTTCCCTTCTAATTTTCTCATATAAATAAGTACCGAAAGAACCATAACATGAAGAATTTCAGACCAACAAGGAAAGAATTTAAAACAGAGAGATGGGGTTCAAGAGGCAAAAAAGGGAGAGAAGTGTTTTGGTTTTCACTTTTTTCCGGTTATTCTAGATTTTCAGTAAAAAGAGAAAAAATCTGGAAATTCTGAAGAGGAATCGGTTTGGAAGTTAGAAAAGAAAACAAGTAAAGATACGGAGAAACTAATTGAATTGAGAGGTTTGTACTGGATTTCAGAAAAACGTCATAATTTTTTTTTGAAAATAAAAAGAATGTTGTTAGGATCGAACAAAAAGTATATCGAAAAATGCTATCAAAGCTACTACTCACCAGTAAATACATTCTTGAAAGTCTCACATCGATTGTAGGTTCTCTTACTTTATGATGCAGTTTTTCATCAACCAAAACTACTATCAACCAAAACCAACTGCACAAACAGTTTCATCAGTTCTATGTTTTCTAGTCAGGGTAATCATTCTTTTCTTCGCAATCTCTGTATCAGATTACCTCTTTCCCTCACTTTCCCCTCAAGTTGCGCTCTCATTTTAAAGTCGCACATTTTTCAGACTGCCCGCCCTGATGGCCGAGTGGTCGAAGGCGTGAGGCTTATGTCCTCAATGGGTGACACCAGTCGCGGGTTCGAATCCCGCTCAGGGCAAGGATGGGCTTATTTTTTGTTTTTCCTTTTTCTTAAAGTTTATATGAACAAAGCAATATTTTAAAGCTCTGCTGCAATAAATCAAGACAAATCAAACAGGCGATTTCTCATTAGAAAACAATCGAAAGCGGTTATGAACAGTAAAGCAAAGAGGAGAATTGCATTGCAGCCTAGAACGAAACTTGAATCTACTGAGTTTTTTTTTCTGTTGGTTTCAGATAATAAAATCCTGTAATAAAATCCTGTAACTGAAATGAAAGAATATGAAAAAAAAATATATAAAAAAGATTAGTCATTCGAACCTGATATATTGTATTATTCGAACAGTGTTGAGCTTACGTTCTATGAAAAACCGCAGAACGAAATGATATTTTCTTGAAGATGATCGATTCTGTCTTCAAAAACAATAAAATGTTCATCTGATCGTAATCTTCGTATCAGAAAACCTCTTTCTCATCGTTTCCCCCTTCTTTCCCCTCAATTTGCGCCTTCATTTTGAAGTCGCACATTTTTCAGACTCGCCGCCCTGATGGCCGAGTGGTCGAAGGCGTGAGGCTTATGTCCTCATTGGGTGACTCCAGTCGCGGGTTCGAATCCCGCTCGGGGCAAAAGCAATTTTTTCTTTTTTTAAACTTAATTATAAACCCATTGAACTTATCTGATTCTATTTATGCATTGAAAATGAATAGAAAACGCATCAAAAGACCAGGCAAAACAACTTTATACTGGGTTTCAAATAATTCGAAGAAAATACTTATCGACATTCTATCATGCATAACCAGTCATGAAAAGTCGAATTTGCCACGAGAAAATCAATCCAGCTACAATTCCGAAAAGCAAGAAGAATGATGCAATCATTCCAGCCATTCGTTGAATTTTCGGATCTTCATGTGATCTTGGTGCATACATCATGATTAAAGAACTCAAGTAACCGCTTGACAAGGCAAAAACACAAATGTTGATAACAAATAACCACGTGGAATGGAACATGACCGGATAGGCACGAGCAAAGTCCATGGGATAGTAGTTAGCTGCAGGGAAGTAGAACATGAACCAAAAACGAGCGACGACTGGTATCCAGATTGTTTTTGGTCCGGGCTAAAGTTCAAATGGCTTTTCTGTATTTTGAATTGTCCCAAACTCACAAATCTAACCCAATTGGCCATCAAACTACCGAGGAAAGCAAACAAGTTGAAGTTTAGGAAAGTGGCAACGTCCATATAATACTTTTCTGAAATATAAAGTTCTTTTTATAGCTATCCAGGATAAATTAACTAACCAGATATCACAAAATTATATTTCTCTCCTGGTTTCCCATCTCGTACATACATGCAAATGTTCGGAAACAATGCCAATGTGACGAAAAACAATAAGAAGATATTGAGAAACTGCATTTTGCTCTGAAAAATGAGCACTTTCCAAAGTAATGGATAACAGTACTAACTTTCGAAAATGCCTCCCGAATGCTCATCCATACACTTCTTTCTCCATCTTCAACACTCTTACTTGACGGCTTGAATATTCCATACTTTCGATAGAAATTGAACTTTTTCAAGAAATTCAAAAGAATGAAGCAGGTGATAACAGCAATTGAGGAAAGTCCAAAAAAGAGATTGACACGCATTTGCACATCATCACTAGCTGCTTTTGTGAGGATGGAGAGAGCAGTGACGGCAGTTCCACAGAAGTTTTGTCCGATGATAACGGCGTTTGTGTATTTGAATGGGAACGAAGAGGCAAGACCAAACATACTGAAACATCTTGGTAAGGAACGAACTGGAGGATTATTTTCAAAATGTTTAAAATGATGAATTACAGTAAACGGGATGACAAAAAAATACAATTTTAGATCAGTTTTCTTATCATAATCAATATCATACATCACTCATAAGTATACCTGTTTTGGAATAATCCGTTTGCCGCGTTCAAGACCACAATTGAAATCAAAGTGATAACGAAGAACACTCCGATCCCTGAAACCCTCAAATCTTATTTATATATTTTCTTCTGATTTCTCTAACATTGGCTTGTATCAATGTAAATGAAAACAACAGTGACAACAACCATGGATTGAACTACAATCAGGCAAATTCTCATTCGAATTGTTAGATCTCCTCTGAAAGTTTAAATACTGCTTTCCAGAAGAAATATGTCTCCCGAATCTCACTTCATGGCTATGAAAATATTTATGACACCAAATGCGAGACTTGGAATCTGAGCACAAATTGTCATGGCGTTTTGGAAGTTGGATGAATACCAATTGGGAGTTCCTCTTGACTCGCGAAGTTTGAACATTGTGTAATACTGAAAATAAGATGAACGACTGGGTTTCGATAAATAATTATACATCAAAAGCGATATTGAGAAACATGTTCCAGGGAAGAAGACAACCGAATCCAAACATGAAGAAGGCGAAGAATACAAACTTTCCAACATCCTGAACTCTACACATAGTAAAACAAAAACAAAGTGGGTTACTGTACCTTGACCTCCTCTTCTTCTGTTGTCTCTGTACCTGGTTCTCTCTCTGTTGTGGCTACCGAATCCAGCTCAACATCAACGAAAGATTGAGAGTCTGGATTTGTAGAACGTTGTAAATCTTGATCAGGTATATTCTGAAAAGAGTGTCAGAAACTGGAATTGAGAATCTCAAAAATTAACCTCACTATAAACGTCTTTTTCGTTTTCGACTTCACTCATTTTACAACGAAAATAAACGGAAACGTATTGACAATGCGGAGATGAATGTTGGAAAATAGTCTGTTCAGAATGTAGAAATAGAACAGTCGAAGGATAGAGTCATTCGAAAGTTCACGCTGGTAGTCAATGTCTCTAGGAAAAAATATAGGGGTTTTGTCCGTTGATGCTCTTTTTGATAGACTTTCTGCGTTTTCAGTTACACCAGCCTGCCCATGCGCCTCCGGCGCATTTGCAGTCTGGACTGTTCGCGGCTACGCCGCTCACAAAATTTCAATTTGATTCAGCGTGCTCACGTGAGCTTTCTTTTATCTATTTCTTATTGCTCTATAAATTTTGTGCGGGTTTAGCGCAGTAGGGAAAACACGTGAATATCGTTCAAAAGGTCCCAAGTTCAAGTTTTGCTCGTGAACTTCCTCTTTCTTCCTATTCCGCGGACATCGCGACAGATCTTCGGACAAACGGACGGAATCCACGGGCGTTTTATATATAAGAATGATTTCCGGCGAGCGGACACTTTGCGAGCCTGTATACATTGTGCACCCCAGCGGTGCACCAAAGAAAAGTCAGTTTTCGGCTAGCCACTTTATCGGAGATAAGATAGTATATGTGATTGTTCAGAAGTCTAGATCGTGGAATCGAAAGAAGAGCTCTCCGGAAAGAAAAAAAAAAGGATCTAATTTTAAAAATATTTATAGATGTAGTTTTTATTTTCAAAAAATAAAGTTCTTCGTTTAGCAAAATCACAAGCGACAGAAAAGGCACAATAGGGTTTTTTTTTATATTTCCGATATCCTTTGTCTAGTTTGCGATTGTGTTTTCTCGTGCGGGTGCCAGAGGTTGAAATGTGTGAGATACACTCAATTGTTTTGTTTCTGCTCACGAGCGACACGATCCTTTGAAACTCGTAATCTATATCACGATACGTTCTGAAA
>GL379922.1:230058-245903 GCA_000143925.2 Caenorhabditis brenneri | reverse complement strand
AAACAAAAACAAAGAAGAGAACATTATTATGAAGCAAAAAGGGCTCAATATCAAGCAAGCCAAAATGGAAATTCTAACTGCACATATGTGCACAATTTCTTCGCTCGAATTCCATTCAGGTATTCATACTTTTAACTTTTCAAATATTCTCACTTGAGCTCTTCTGCAATATTTATTGTGTAGTTTAATCATTCATCAAATTTCATGTGTAATTCCTTTGGTTAGTTCATTGTATAATGTTTCTGATTCTGCTTCCAATTATAATCCATCTGCACTATTATCTGTATTTGAATAAAGGAATGAAATCTGAATCTTTTTTTCATACTCTCCTTATTTCAAGTAATTTGTCTGTGCAATACATGATATTAATGAGGTGCAAAAGTTAGCAGATCCCTTTCTTTCGGAAAGTTCCATAAAAGTTAATTGGCTCGAATGCAACAAGAAATGAATTTAGAGATCAACAGCAGAAATATTGCAGGCTAGACAGGATTTCGTAGAAAGTCCTAAAAATAGTGTGTAAAAAATAAAACTGTAATTGTGTTCAAGCTCCGCCCATTTTCGCCTGAGTTCTTTCCTCCTGTAGTTTTCTTTCCGTGAAAAATTCCCCGGAATCGGTGGGCCACACGGGGTCAAGTTTTCCTGCTTGGAAGCATATGCGCTCCAACGCAAGAAGTAATAGCGGAAAAGTTCAAGATTAAATAACTGCTTCTTTTTGTTGTTTCAATTAATATCTCGTGGTTTTTGGTAGAAAAATGCTTGCCTTGTGCATTATTATTTTGAATTTATATCATCAGTGTTTATCACTTCTATGAATTTCTGCGCATCATAGCTGTAATTTTTCAGAAGAATGAGCTTGATGGAGGAGCCTTTGAAATCATCTGAAATAGATAGTGCTATCGACTTTAATATCGAGAAGTTCCCTGTAATGTTCAAAAGAGCAGTATGTATTCATTCGTCTCTTCAGTTCGTCGACCTTTTCATGCAAAATCTTATGTTCTCGTAAGCGAATCGCTGTTACATAAATCCCAATCAGACAGTACCGAATCTTCAGGCATGGTTTTTCATCGGCTCCCATCATTCCAAATGAGCAAGACGATTCAGAAAATTTGTCAAAAACATTAACTTCTTTCTATAAGGTGAGTTATCAAAAAGCAACGCGTAAAATTAGAGCTCCTAACTAATTTTCCCAGATTCGAAAAGAATTTCGAGACATCTTTCGCTCCCATCACAGAAATAGTGTGTCAGAAGTAGCAATTTTTGTTGGGACATGTCCAGTACGTTCAACCTACTCATACCGTAAGTCCCTATTCTCAATTCTGACTACTTCATTTCATTTCTTGCAACACAGGTGTTCCTATATGCGTATGTGAAGCAGAGGATTCTACACATAACAGCTGTGGAGAGACATGCGCCGAACTGAATGATTTTGAACGCCGAAAAATCAATCGAGATCTGTTCATGTACAGTGCAAAGGAGCAAAGCACCAAGAAACTGTCGAACAAAAATCATCGCCTATTCGTTTTTGTCAAGGGATCGGATAGTATGGTAAACGAAGACATCGAGGAAGAGTGAGTTTTAGAATCTTACTGTAATACAATTAGTTCTTCAGAGAGCCTCCATTCGGATCAACCCCCTGCCATCAATACTCATTTATTCATGATAAGTGCAATTGTGAAGGAGCTCCAGTACCTCGCAAAGACGGTAAATGGCTCCGAATCGTACCATTTATAGTGCACTCTAAGAATTAATATACCATTTATACATTCAATTTAGCTCGTTTAACCGAATACATATTTATATCATTAACTCCATTTTGACTTATTTTGTAATTCTGATCTCATTTCGTTCTGTTTCCTTTGTTTCCTGTGATCTTCACATTCACTTTTTTCCAAATGAACCATCGATCTTTTTTTTATAAAGAACTACGAGCATTTGTGGTTTTGATCCAGTAATTCTGACTATTTTGTTATGATTGCGTTGTATTCTCAAAAAAGCTCATTGCAGTTCAATATGAACGGGGCCAGTATGAGAATCAGAATGCCAACATCAGTTGGTATTTGCATTTCTGCCATCATATTTATGTCAATCATTCCACTGACTGGAACAAGTACTGCAGCGTAAGTTGGCAAGATCTAATGCAACTATTGAATCCATAATTTCAGTAAAGAAGTAAAATCAAAAAACTGTGACGGACTGGCCGGCCTTGCCTGTAAGTTCCCTCAAAATTGCCGAATAGGAGAAACAGTGACCGTTAATTGCACATCAAGAAAAGGGTGTCCGAATCCGATTAGCAAGAATAATGTCGAGGCTGTCTGCCGTTTCTGTTGGCAACTTCAAGAATCTGACTACGATTGCGAACCTGCTACGAACTGTTCGACCAGTAGCACAAAACTTCAGCTTACGAAATGTTCTGTAAGAGAAATGTATTTATGCATTAATTATTTTCTTTATCATAGGCACACAGTTCGGTAGTTTGTATGGGTCAACGCCAGTTTTACAAGCGTGTACCGTGTAACTGGTCCTCCGGATACAGTTGGACCAAAACCATGATTCTTTCCGTTGTTCTCGGAGGTTTTGGCGCTGATCGATTCTATTTAGGACTTTGGAAGTCAGCTATCGGAAAGCTTTTCAGCTTTGGAGGTCTTGGCGTCTGGACAATTGTTGATGTAGTTTTGATTGCTGTTGGTTACATCAAACCGTCTGACGGATCTATGTATATTTAAACCGTTAACCATAACAATACAATTTTTTTTACAACGGGTACTTATCGATCATCCAGTTCTGTTTCTTCTTGTCCAAATTGCTATTATACATTTTTATTCCCATCTATACTCGTGATCAATAAATTTTTTTGACTCGAATTCGTCATTATCAGAAGTTGTGTGTTAATAAATCTCTTTAATACTTTTCCGCCACAATTTGTAAAAAGCTATGTTTGACTCTCAGCCGTCAGAATGCTCGGTAAAGTAGCTGGCACAGCTGCAGTCGCTGGTCTCTCATTCCTGGCTGGAAAATATTCAAATGACGATTTCTCGATATTCCGGAATGTTCAGTCTGCTACCAACGTTCCAATGGTATTCAAATTTCAACGCTAATAGTGCACTTTTCGATTTTCAGAACCAAATTCAACTGCCAGCAACAACAGAAACCGCACTGAAGCCGTCAAGTTTGAACCCAGACGCTTTGGGTCCATCTCGTTCAGCCGAAATCATGAAACATGGATATCCGGGATTCACAAACGTTCGCACATATGAAGACTTCGTGCTATCCTACGATTATAAAACCAAAACGGCTCATTGGGTAATCAAAAAACTGAGTCGAATTGTGTTTTCTATAGTATTTCACAGGTATGCGAACACCTAACTCCAGAGAGGCTGAAACACGCTGAAGGAGTCGATCGGAAGCTTTGCGAATTCAAGCCTGATGTCACCTTCCCACAGAAGTTTCTCTCTCAAAACACCGATTACAAAGTAAGTATACGTCTGTTGAGATCGTAACGAACACCTAGATTTAGGCTAGTGGATTTGATCGCGGACATTTGGCAGCTGCTGGAAACCATAGGAAGAGTCAGTTAGCCGTAGACCAAACATTCTATTTGAGTAATATGAGTCCACAAGTTGGAAGAGGATTCAACAGAGACAAATGGAATGATCTTGAAATGCATTGCAGGTGGATAGTCACATTAAGAATGTTAAATTGTTAAATTCTTTCTTACAGGAGAGTTGCGAAGAAAATGCTGAACACTCATATTATAACTGGTCCTCTTTATCTTCCTAAACTGGATAGTGACGGAAAAAAATATATCAAGTACCAAGTGATCGGAGATAACAATGTTGCCGTGCCTACCCACTTTTTCAAAGTTGCACTCTTCGAAGTTACTCCCGGAAAGTATGAACTCGAATCATATATCCTGCCGAACGCCGTAATCGAAGACACTGTAGAAATCTCAACATTCCATGTTCCTCTTGATGCAGTCGAAAGAAGCGCCGGACTTGAGTTGTTCACTAGAATCGACCCAAAGAGCATTACCAAAGTAAATGGAGTGAAAAAAGGAGGCTTACTTTGGTAAAAATTATCTCCTTCTTCAATTTAGTTTCTTCACTTTATAGGTTTAATAAATCCGTTGTTGATTACATTTGTTTCAAACAAAGAATAAAATTATAATTTAATTAATAGTAACAAAAATTCATCCAAAACAAAAAAATACTTTAGAAAGGGACTTCATACAAAAGTGTACCGAGAGAAAAAGAAACCCCAACTAGATTCAGATTCTTAGTAAGAAATGACTATAACAGCAAGTTGTATGAAGTACCAATCTTTTACTGAAAGAGAAAAGAAAACGGAAAATAATTATTTTAACGAGTGGATGAAACGGAACTCAAAGTTCTGTCCTTGGTGCCCATAACTTTGTCTTCCGCAACGGCTTCAGCAATGAATAACTTCGTAATGTTCTCGCTGGTCACTGTCTTTGAGAAATCGGCAAGGGCATTAGTGTCGAAACTGGCAAGAAGTTCATCAAGAAGTCCGTTTCTCGTTTGGAGTTGAGGTGCTTTGATTCTCTTGATGTCGTCCATTGGAAGTAGTGGGTCGCCACGAGCTTGGCGAGATTCGTTCTCTTGTTGCTGAAATCGTAGTAGAATCCTAATTTGCGGCAAAACGGTTATATCTTACTCTTTTTTGGGTGAGACTGAATACCATATTATCATGTCTCTGCTTGTCGATTGTATACTTCGTGAGGGATTGAATTGACTTATTCAGCTCATCAACATTAGCCATCATGGCACGAACAGATTTTTCAAGTGATTTTTTCGATCCCAAATCGAAATGTCTGGTGGAATACTTATCCGACGAGTACGACTTTGAGAGTGCAAGTTCGGACATGAGAACATTGTTAAGGTACGAAGATTTGATAATAATCGGAAGCTCTTCAAACATATTTTGGTATGTCAGACCTGCGGCTTTCACACTAAAAAATTTTCGATGAATCTAATAAACAGTTTCGAATCATACAGTTCTGGTCTCCAATCATTCTTTGAAGCGAGGTCGAGAGCTGCAGTAGATAGACGCCAAGCGCGGAGCGAGAGTTGTCCTTGACGAGTCTTGATTGGATCTGATGATAGCAAAAGCTAATTCAGGTGAACTTGATCAATCACTCACCGTAGATTAGAACTACATTCTCTGGGCCCATTGCTTGGTAGTCGAACATTGATTCAACAAGATCCTGTAATCTGAGGCTCATCATAAAAATAGTTCTCGTTTTCTTACGTGGGAGAACCCAGCTCCGAATTGATGAGATTGATAGAAACCGACAATTTCGTAGTCAATATTCATCGTGCGGAACTTCCGGAGCATATCAAGCATCTCTTGTTGCTTTTGCTCTTCATATTGTTGAGCTGCCTGAATTTCATAACTAGTATATAGACAATGATAGATGATAATTACGTTGGCGTCATCATCGATAACTGGTTCATTGCGAACGGTGGGGAAGCAATTGGTAATTTCCAAACGAGAATCATCGAGAAAAACGAGGCCAGTGAGAACTCCGGCACATGCGTCTCCAGAGACCTGCATTTATGAGATAGTAATGTATTAACGGAGAATTAAATACCTCGCTGATACCAGCATGAAGCTCGCTGTCGACGTGTTTCACAATTTTTATTACCACGAGGGAATCCAGAAGGATATGCTTGACGCTGGGCGCTGTTATTGTCACTGCGGACGACATTTTTAACCCTGAAATTAGAAAAAAAAGTTTGAAAACAATCAGAACGGAAAGTGACAATTTTGGAATAATTGTGAATGTTGGCAACCTGACTGAAAGAACCGAGAAAAAAGAAAATAGGTAGCTCCACAAAGAAAAAAATGAAAAAATTATTCTGTCCGCAACTGCGCGTCGTTTTTTGAGTATGCACAGATGTCGACCGTATTCGCGCGTGGCTAGCTGGTTTCAAATTCGAATGGGAAGATGAGCTAAAAGGTGCCCGCTCCAGTAGCTTTTCGGAAAATAAATTTATTATTAAGATACACTGACGATTTCCAAGTTTTCAGATGCAATCTGCTGCATCCAATAAGGCAAATGAACCGAAGCAAGATGGAAAAGTACAGGTAACAAAAAAGGAAAAATCAATAAATGTTTAGCTATTTGGCTTTTAAGGCATCCTTCACTCAACCAACTTTATCACGGGGGTTGAAACGAATGATAGGAACCAGTCAACTAAACCCGATAAGTTCCCGATCACCAATTAAGGTAAAAATCCTGATGATCATCAAATTCCAAAAGGGTCTTTCAGAAGCTACAAACCATGACTCCATCGTTTTTGAGTCATTCTGCATCCATGATAAACTTGAAGCTTGATACAAACTCATTCTCAAATACTTCACAAGTGCCGATGAGGCTCAACGGTGATGTAGATAATATAAGTAATATGTTTCTGAAACCAACTATCAACCACGAGTTGGCACGCACTAAAACAAGCAGTACAATACCATTGAAAAACGCTGTTTTGAACGAGAAGCGAGGAAATCCAGTGAAAATACACCAAGAAGATCCTCGAATTACTCCCATCCGATTTAAAGTTGAGAGAACTCCTGGAGGAACCATCAACAAAGCAACGATCATTCCAAAAATGCAGTCCACATTATCCTTCGAGAAAATGGAGAATGAGAATGAGATAACACCTCCAACGCTTAGAAGGTCAAGCAGCGGGTCAATGCTACTAAGGCAAACTCCGGAAAGAGTTCGGAGACAGGAGGAGGGAGAAACTTCCCCAGTGAAGAGAATGAGAAGATCAGGGTCAATGCCGAAATCAGTTTGTCGCGAAGATCAGACAGTTCAAGAAACTATGAATGAAATCAAAACCACACCTGTTTTGAAAAGGAAAAGGACTTCATCATTGACTGTAATTAAATACTCACAAAATTCATTAGAAACATACGTTTTCAGGCTTTGATTTCTTTGGATATGCCTACCCTTACTCCACAACGTTTTCGTCCTCGTGGTGTTTCAGAAAGTAGATACGATGGGGAAAAACGAACACCCTTAGTTTCTAAAACAGCTTTAGTTACTTCACCTATCAAAAAGCGGAATCGTACAGAATCTGGAAGCCTTCCTTCAAGTCCATTGAAGAAACGCCATGTTTCGTGTGCTGCTTTAAAACCAGCCGAGAATGGTAAGTTATTTGAAAATAGTTATATTCCTAATTTAAATATTCAGTTGTATTTGTTCCTACTCCTGTCATTACAACTCCAATGCGAAAAATCAAGTCGACTATCTTTAACCCGAAAGCCATTACTAAGCGTATAACTCAGCAATACGGGGCCGGAAACACGTGGACAACTCCTTTGGTATGTTTTGCCTTCAAGCTTTTGACACTTCAATTTTCAATTGATAGCACTTTTTAGACGTGTTATTCCATTCAGGAAACCTCGACAACGTCCATTGTAAACAATATGCCCCCGAAACTTGTTACCAGATCCACTTCCGGAGACACTTACTATAGTGTTACTGATGGAGGTTTGACCCTTTTACTAGTATAATCGACCGGTCGTTAACCATTCTTTATTTTCAGAGGAAAGTTCATCATTGGAAACCCCAATCGATCAAATTCTAGGGGCGATACCATCTGATAGTTTGCTTCATAATAGTAAGTTCATTTTATTGTTTTTTGAAATCATAGAAGTGAATGATGATAATGTTATTGTTATGGAACGACGGAAGTGTCGTTTCAAATTATGCGCGCATCTTCTTTGGACACTGCCCATTTTTTGTCTTCTTCTCTTATACTTCTATGTAATCTCTTTTGAAAAAAAAAAGAAACAGAATCTTTTCTCTCGACGAACACAACTGGACTTAGACGCACTCGTTCTTGTGTTTTTGAAGAAAAAGACGAAGAAGATTGTGAGAAATGAAAAGAATATGTCAGTGACAGTTTTCTCGCCGTCTTTGATACTTCATTATTTTATGAAACTGAATTATATCTGTGTTGTGACCATGTTTCATAATTGTGTTCAACCGTTTCTTTTCTGTGAAAACCTTGTGTTCGACTCATTTCAATCCTAAACAATCGTTACTGCTTGATTTTCGAAGCATCACTGTTGAACTCTCTCAAGTGAAAATCTGAGCACATTTGATATTAATACAAAGTGTTCCATAATTATGAGTGAATTTATTCAATATTCAAAGATACGAGCAATGATCTTTGAGTTATAATTTTCTTTAGAAAAAAAAAGATTATTTGCTTTTTAGATTAACTTTCCTATTCCCTCCGTAGCGTCGCAGTCTTCACGTTTGTCCGATGTTGTTCAAAACCAATTTTCTTTGAGGAGAAACTGTGTGCTCCACCGCAGTCTTATCATTTCGTTCTACTCTTCCTTGTCCAAATATAGTTATTTCTTCATCGAAAACAAATTGTTTCTCTCTTATCAGTTGCTCTGAATCGTCCGGGTTTCTCTATCTTTTCAAGGATCGTAGAGCTGATAGGAAATTTTTCATTCTCCAATTATTCTCTTTCTGTCTTGTTTCTTCAAGAAATGTGCCTCCAAATTTATAGAGGCGCATATTTATCCTGCATGTCGCGGAAATTTTTGAAACTCTCCATTCTTCGTGGAGCTTTGATTAGTTTCTGTCCAAGAGTCTCTAGGATCTTTCAATTGTGCACTCTGTAGGCAATGACGAGCCAAGATGCTGTGTTTGAATAATTTTCAGTAGACGTCAGAGTCGTGAATTGATTGCCTGTGTCAAAGTTTAAATGCTCGAATGATTTCTATTCGGTTTCTCCACGTAAAAATAAACAAAACAACGGCGCCGCGCTTGCTGGTTCCTCTATTTATCGAAGTAGAGAGCAGGAGAGCAATGCTCGATTGTGCGTTCCGACCTGAAATACGAGATCACTCTTCCTTCTGCCTTTTACGTCTTCTTTTCATTCCCGTCTCTATTTTCTCCGGACCGCCCGTATTCATTCTCCGAAGACATGTACATCTTGCTCTCATGGCTCAATATCATCTCTATTTTTCTATTTCGCATTGCTTTTTTTCATGCTCTTCATTTTCTTCACGTCAACAGCCGACTCATGGATCTCTAGTTTGCAACCTAATGATCATTAGAAAGCAAAAATGTATCAGATATAAGAAAGAGAGAAAGTTTTTTATTTCTCCTTTCGTATATGTTTTTGACTCTTCTCCTCTTCTTATTGATATCTGATGCAATCCTGGTGTGTATACTGTTTGCTGGTGGTGACCATGGACTTATGAGACCCGACGCTCGTCTCTCATATTGCATCACTATTCTGTTGCAAACTGTTGTCCAAATAAAGGAACACAGAGAAACGTGGAAGTTTGTGGACATTTTTCAATTTTGCTAATTAAAGCAGAGTGGTTTTGAACTATATTTCTCTTAAAACTTCTCCAAAAACTATGAGTTCTTCGTTTCTCCAGTCGCGGAAAACAATAATGGACTTTTCTCGAAAAACCTCCTCTCGAAATTTGGAATGACATTCTATTCGTTTTTTCTCGAACAATCTGCGTCTTAATATCATTGACGAAGAAGCGGGAAACAACAGCAAAAATGCAGTTAGGTGAAAGTAAGGTTTTTTTCAGTCGCGAGAAATCAATGTTAAAATGGGGGAGGAAGAGAAGTAGAGTGATCTTTTGAGTTGTTTATTTTTGTGCTCTTTCTCTTCTCCTTTGCCTTTTGACAATCAACACAATGCTTCACTGTTTGAGAACAAGGCGTGCTTCGATCAATGTTTATGTTGGTAATTCACTAGATCAATTTCACACGTTCGATGCTTCGTTGCCAGTAGTTATGTGGTAGGACGTTTAGATCAGTTTTTCGTTGATTATAAAACTTCGTTTTACTTCGTCGAAAATCGAAAACATCTCTTGTTTGTGAAGTGATTAATTGATGACATCGGTAGCACAAGAATCATTTTTTTATTTTCAATTTTCTAAAATTATGAGCGCTTTTAGTTGCGCAAGGCTCTCGCATACGGGTGTTTTAACGGGAAGCGCAAATAAAAAAAAGACGGAAAGATAGGGAGAAGAAGAGACCAATCAACGTTCTGGGAAAAAGTTCGACCGGGGGCGGCCAGTCAAGTCCAAGCAGGAGGAGCACGGTCGAAAAGTTTGTGTACAAACCGGGTGGCACCATTCTGTCTGGTAGGAGCTCCTCCCGAATTCTCCAAGGGTGGCCGACTTCTCGGTTTTTCGGTCTGTTCTTCACGTCGTGTTCATTACACTTTTATGCCCTTTGCTCCACTGCCTCGTTTCAACTTTTCTCATGAGTGGAAAGCAAGTTCTCGTTTTACTCTTTGCGTCATTATCATCATTATCTTCATCATCATCAAAACAACTTGGCGCAACATCATAACAAGTCATTCCATATTCCAGACGAATCAATGGTACCGTTGGTGAAAAAGCAAATGTCAATTGACGAAAAAGTATTAGAAGACGAAGAAGATGAAGGTTTCGGTGATTCTACAAAAACTATAAAGCGAGGACAAGGTTCCCATTTAGCACGAAGTGTTTCCCTAAAACTTTCGCCAAGAGTTGATTTGCCACAGCCACTTGGAACGACGACAGAGGTTAGTGAAAACATTAGGGGTTTTCTAATGATAAATTCGAATCCAAGAAATATAGCGCCGAATATCGTGACCATTACATGAATTAACACGTAAAACAGCTTTCGTTGTCATATCTGCAACAATCATCTAAACTTTAACATTTCAAACAACATAGCATATGTTTGTAACGTGTACATGTGTTTTGTAAGTGTAGTTTTTCCGCTCTGATCCATAAGTTTGGACCTTTAGTTCCAAATTATGTTGCTGGCAAAATTAATCCCAATTTCTGACCATCACACGCTCTTTCATTTTCCAGAAATCTTGCTCTACACCATCTCTACCAACTGCTCCACTTCTCAGACAGTCCTCTACATCATCATTGAGGTTCAAAGTGTCCCCATCTACATTTTTGAAACCAGCTAATATCGCACCACTTGTTGTTCCTGCTCCACCTCCAGTTACTCAGGTTGTCCATACGGACCTATCTGAGCCATCAACTTCGAAAGCTGGGGAAGAGCCAGAGATAAAGACTACTATGCAGAAGTCTGCTTTAAGAAAACCTTCAGTTATTTTCAATATTAGAGACGATTCGCTTCCTGGTACGTTTTCTGTACTTTAAAAACTCCTGAAAATCTGATTTCAGATTATCGCCGGAGGAAAATAAAATTCAGTGGATTGAATGTGCATTATTTCGATCGGAGACAAGGTGAATCCACTGTTCCAACTGAAGGAGATGTTTCCTTGGATATGCACAATAAACATCACAGTCATCGTTATTTTCCATTATCATCCGGAAAACGGCCTCAACTTAATCTGAGCTTCTATGAAGACGATGAACTGTCGGAAGATGAAGTAATCTATCCAGATGAAGACAGAGATTATGATGAATATGCATCAGCTAAAACTATTCCAAGGATTAACCAACGACACCGAATAAAATTATTGAAGAAAAGTGGTGTTAAAGTCGAGAAGAACGCAATGGCAATAGATTACTTGAGATCCATGCGCTCAGTTTGTGGGTGTTCGTGTGAAAATGGTGTTTGCCTACCAGATACATGCGAATGTGCTCTCGGAGGTATCAATTGTCAAGTGGATGGTGGTGAATATCCAACGATTCCATGTAACTGTTTTGCTGAAACTTGTACAAACCCAGAAGGACGGATTTTTTATGACCCTGAAGCGGTTCACCAATTCCGCCATAGGACAATTATGAACTGGCGCGCTTCTCAAAAAAGCGGAATATCGGGATCACCGGTTGTCAAAAAATTTGTTGATAGCGACGACGAAGAAGAAGTTAATAAACATAAGAGTTGGCTCCTCAAAAAGGCTATTCCAATTGTGAGTAGTGCTCAACACTTTTCATTTCAATAATTCTTTCTATTGTCAGAAGTTGGAAGAGTCTCCAACAAAATATCCTGTAACTCCAGTTTATACCCGTCGGTCTCGATCGAGTCTATCTGATATTCGTGAAAGCACTAGCGAAGGCAGTACTTCAATAGCACATTCCACTTCGCTGTCTGAACGAATCAAAGAATTACACCATCTCGATAATGAAGTGTGCGTTGAAGAAGAAAAAGAGACATACGTAGACAAGGTGGGTTTCATTTTTCCTTACTGCTTCGTCTTGAACCCCAACTTTCTCCATTCTTCATATTTTGCAGGACGAAACTGTCTGTGAGACTGACATAACTTTCCAAGAAGTATTCGTAAGACACGAAGAAGTTGAAATCAACAACGATGCAGAACTTCTCGAATCAGCATTGAGCCCTGTGAAAACGACGCTGGTCGTCTAAAATCGAAACAAGAACAGCAATTAATCTATGTAAACTATTATTGATAGCACTCAACATTCAGAGCGTATTGTACTCATTATTATCAGCAACCACAATTAGTATCTTCATAAGGTCTCAGGATTTTTCGTTTGTCAAATTTAACGCATTACGGTCTATTAAGATAAATAACGGTCCTTTCTTTCCCATTTCAACATTTGTTAATTTAGTTCATCATTTAACATTTTCTGTCCTCTTTACCATTTTCTGTAGGTCTAGTTAGAGGATTTACCTCAAACCAGAACTCTCTTTTTTGACCTTGGTAGTAAGCGATTATCCATTGTGTCTGTCCGCACTGCCAACCCGACCATTTCCTATCGATTTACTATCTTGTGGCCAAGAAATGTTCAAAAAGGCTTCTCTATAACTTTGTCCTGTATTGTAAACCATTTTTTGCTTGTTATTAAATTTTCCGGTGGTTGCCAAACGTCTCTCAAGCGAGGCCCATTCGTAATAAAAAAAGTCGATATTCTTGCCCTCACAGCTGTTCAACCTCGCTTTCCACTGCATCACGTGATTAAATGCGGTGCTGTTTTAAAATGCACTTTCCTTCAAAACGGAATTAGAGAATAGAGAAAAAAGAATTTATCGATAAGAATTTTAATTGTTTAAAAATACAATCAAATGAAATTCACACTAAAGTTTCCCGCAGAGGCAATAAAAATGATTTCTTCGAAGACATTATCATGAGAAAAAGGAAACATTTGATCATGTAGTAGTTGCAAACAAAAGTCAATTTCGCACTTTACGAAGTTGGAATCACTCCAAATAATGTCCAAGAGCGTTCAAACGAATCCTGATCCAACCGGTTCTCGAGTGTATAAAACAAGAACCTTCGGTCTACAACTTTTCCCATTTTTTCCCTTCTTCACAAAAAAATCGATCAATTTTTTATTGTTTGCTTTCAACAAACAATACGGACCGTTCAAATGGCAGATTACGACGACGACGTGCTCTTAGGTATTTCTATTGCGAAATACAACCGCCTCGTCGTCTGTTCCTTCTTTTTTCTCCTTCTAGAAGCTTTTTTTTGATACACAGCATTCTTATCCTCCCATTTTCTTTCTGCTCCAACCACCTGTGCTGCTCCGCCTTTTGCTCACCTTAAAAAATCCTCCAAATTGATGCATTCTTTTTGTTCATTTCAGGTAATGTGATTGAAGAAGATAGAGTTTTTAAACCCCTCTATATGTCAACATCTGTAAAAACAACAACATCTTATGTGAAGTTAGCCATTCCTGGAAACAAGAATGGAAACGACTCTCACATCGAACTTCAGAAAGGTCTTCTGCATATGGTAAGTAGTTCTGAGGAGTTTTTCCATTTCAAAATATATTGGTTTCAGTTGGTATCACATTGGTACCAGGAGGTGAAATGTGATGAAGAAAAGATAAAGGTCAGCAATGATTGTGAGGATCCGTTTTACGAAATTACTTTTGAGGTTTGTGGTGTTTCTTCTGGTTTTCTTAAGATAGCTGAGCAATAGTAATTCGAGATTCATCACTTCCAAATGAAGAAAAATATTAAGAAACGCTTAATTAATTTCATATTATTGTGAAACGAATGATTCATTTGCCATTCTCTGGCTCTGGAGCTAAATAAAATGAAATGAAATGATTGTGAAACATTGAGTCTACAGTATGTTTCATTCTTGCTCCAAAAACCTGCCAATCAATATTTAATCCATACAATCGTTGTTTCCACTTCTTTGCAAATCCTACTTACATTTTGATTGTTCATACAAAACTAGTTACCTAAAATACCATAAGCCGATCTTACCAGCAGTACCAAATAAACTTTGGATTACTGTAGTTTGAGAGACCATCGCGAACAGTTGATCTAATTGAAAATCACTTGTTCATACCTAAGGTCATTTGTTCAACCACATTTGAGACAGATCATATGGCATCCTAACAACAATTTCGCCCTATTGCTAACATATGAAGCGTGGATGGAAATATTCTTTTTATAGGTTAAATCGGCAGAAGGATTCACTCATAAATTTTTCCACCTGATCGCAGATTTCCTGACTATCCTCACTATACATCAGGTGATCAATGGAAGATTATTATTAATAATTGTATCCTAAAAATTTGCAGAGTATCCCAATTCCTTTAAAAAGTTCAGTCATCCTAACACACCTGGATCTATTTGATCAAACACTACTGTAAGAGATTGCAAAAAATATGTGTTAGTGATAATCTTCTGAAACAATTTCAGGTGTGCAAAACCCGACATACCGACAGAATCTATTCATTTTGGAAACATCTGGAATAATGAATTCTATGATCATTGGAATGTTTTCTTTCCTGCGGAAATTCGAAAAGCAAAGTACCGTGATATAACACTCAACAGTTTGAAAACGAGCTTCGATTTTGACAAAAGTTGGCCAGTTACTATAGCATTCAATGTCAACGAAAACTTTGAAAAGTTCGGATTCGTCGTCTCGAAATACCAGTTATCCATAGAAGGACCTTCAATTAGGCAAATAATTGTTGATCCTTTTGGAGAAGACAATCAGGAGAGACGTTTCCAACGACTGTACTTTGTTCTCAAGTATCCAGTTGTTATCAGAAGATCGATCGTTCATAAAGATGCACCGAAAGGATGTCTTCGAGTGCTCCAACTTCCAAGTGGAATCAATACAGACGACAAATCAACGGAGAGAGTGTTGACTGAAAATCGAGTATTCTGTCTGGAGTTCAACAGGCGTAAACTAGACTCTCAATCGATGTACACTATCATTTCTCGGCTCAGATGTCGTTGGAATATCCCTGTGGAGTTAGCGAACTACACCACTTTTCGTTTGAACGGATTACCAATAAGCACTGAGACACCGAATAGATCTGTATACTTTTCCAAGAACCCTGCTTACTACACAGAAACTTTTTACAAAAACTATTTGGAACAAATCTTCCCCTGGCCTAGATACTCTCAAGAAAAGCGTGTCAGTGATCGAATAAATGAGCGTAAATTCGCTTATACTTATTTGATCGAAGCGCTTTTTTCAAGGTAAGCAGCTTATAAATTGTGATTGATACGCGAAAGACATTTTTCAGAGGAGCTATTGTGAAAGATCAACTTCTGATTGATCAGAAAAGATGGTGGAGGTTTCTGGATATCATTCCAAGACATGTTAACGATGATATAAACAACGATGTATTTCAACGACATTGTGTAAGTCTCTGGCCATTTCAATACAAAAGAAATTTCGAAATTTTTTGACAAAATGCTTTTTCTCCTCGCTTCAACTCTCAAAAACCATTTTCAGTTATGTGAATCTGCATTAGAAGACCTCCTAAACCACGTGGACAATCAACCAAGAGTCGGAGACTTACTTGACGTTTTTGAGAGACTTTGTGAAGCAAGAAAGAAGTCAAAAGAGAGTAATCAATTAACAGACGAACAGTGGGAAAGAAAGGATTCAGAAAGACCAGAAAAGCAACTCCTCACCACC
>GL379922.1:214705-228876 GCA_000143925.2 Caenorhabditis brenneri | reverse complement strand
CCAAGTTTGGACAATAAAGCAGACTATTTCAAAGATATTAACCGTCGTGGTCTTATGAGAAAAGAGACGAACAGTGAAGAAATCGATTTGGCGCCGTATACGTTCAAATGCCTTTTCAGAGAGAGTCAGATGAAGTACTTTAGTTCACATTGACAATAAATATCCTTGAATTGTTTTCAGATTCCACAGCAGCACAGGAGGGAAAGATAAGTGGCCAATTGAACTTGTCAAATGGTCTTCTCCAACTCCCGTCACACTAAACAGACCGTTCATCAATATTCTTGATCAAGTCTCAGCTCTTCAATCTTTGGATTGCCACAAGAGAATTTGTGGAAGAATTGAAGAGTTATTGGACATTGAAATGGACTCTTTCACCGATTGTATCATCAACGAAGACAAGTGTCGATCAAAGTTGGAAGGAATGCCACGAAGAGTTCATTTTCCATCATTATGGAGACGAAATGGATTCTCATTGTGCACTGAACCGTTTTTCCGTGCTTTGATAAAAGCTGCAATTGACTTTTCAATGAGTGAGTTTTATCATTTCAAGAAGCAATTATTTACTGATTTATTTAGTGAGGCTATTGAAAAAAGTCAACATTCCAATACCGTCGAATGTGGGACGTTCAATGTTCGGAGTAACGGATGAAACTGGATTACTACAGTACGGACAAGTGTTCGTTCAATACACGGAGAACGTGAATAACAAACATCCATCGGGAGTTTCTGGAAAGATTCTCAAAGGTAAATCTAATTTTCTGAGTTTTAAAATTCAATTTATTTCAGGACCATTAATGGTTACAAAGTTTCCATCAATGTGCGAAGGAGACGTCCGAATGTACGAAGCAGTCGATATTCCGGAACTTCGTCATCTGGAAAATGTGATCGTGTTCCCACAAAACGGTCCAAGATCAATGCCTGATGAGATGGCTGGATCAGATTTGGACGGTGATGAATACGCAGTCATTTGGGATCCATTTTTGTTCTTTGAGAGAAACGAAACAGCCTTTGCATACTGCAATGATAAGCCAGAGAAGAAACTCAATATAGATGAAATGGATGAAGGAATGAACGTATTCTACGCAGAATTTATGAATCAAGAAGATGTTGGAATTACTGCGACCAATCATCTTCATCAATCAGACCAATATGGAATCAATTCGAAGGTTTGCAATATCTTGGCAGAGAAAAATGCAATGCTTTTGGATTATTCGAAATCTGGAGTTGCTCCATCACCATTAACATTTAACTGGGACAAACATCCAGAGACCAAGAAATGGGTTCCTCCAGAAAAGTCTGAAAGAAAACCCGACTTCGCGAATAATCGGTTCTCAATGAACCAAACCTATCAGTCATCACGTCTTCTTGGAACTCTTCATAGAGAACTTCGATCCGTAAATGATGTTGTCGCGACCTCAGCAGAAAAACAAGTTCCATTGGTTCTTGATGATTTACTCGTCTGGACCGGATGGGAACAATATAAAAGTGTAGCTGAAGCTCAGCTACTTCGATACAATGGGGCTTTACGTTCCATTATGGAAACGTTTGGCGTCAATACAGAAGCAGAAGTCTTCTCTGGATATTATCGAGAGATCCGTAATCGACAGTCGGATAAAGAACAAGACGATATGAGTCAGTACTGCACTGAAAATGTTATCGAGACCCAAGTCACTGCTTTGTATAGAAAGTTTAGAGCAGAGTTCTTCGAAGAATTCGCTGAACATACTCCCGATTCACCTGCCTATATGCGATTGACAGTACCAGAAAACGAGAGAGTCTGGGAGGAGAAAGATGTTTTGAGAAGAGTGTGCAGAAAACCGAGTAACGCAATGATGGCAAAAGCTGTCGCTTATTACAGAACATGCTATCGTAAGTGGATGTAACAAAGGAATACATATATTTTCTTCTGATTTTCAGAGAACGCAGTTGAGAAAGGAGATAGGAAACTGTCATTTGCATGGCTTGCATATGATATTTTGAACATTGTCCGAGGAAAAAAACTTCTAGAGACAGAGAGTGTAGCGATCCGACGTATACCTCAATTTCAGGTAACTAACTGAAAAACCTTTTTGATTATTGGTAATCTTATCACTTCAGGAGATAAGTGATCATAGAAACACTTACATTGCGGACTCGAAAACGAGAGGTACTTTTGGCGTTTTCAATACAAAGTGTACTGAATCCATTGGCCCGACGAATAAACTTCTGAATCAAGAGATACAAGCGAGAAAGATAATCAAAATGTATATCAAAAAGAATTTGAAACTTCAAAAGTGTCTCTTCATTGTTGATTCCTGGGCAAGAGCAAAGGGATTGTTACGGGATGAAACCGATTTGAAGAAATGTGATAACGGTATTTCGGCTTTATGTTTCATAAATATACCTAGTCAATTTCAGAAAAAGAGAGAGAAGATACGCTCAAAGCATTGTCTTCTGGTCTCAAATGGTATCATTTGTCCCTCATGGTCATCATGGTGGCTACAAATAAACTCGGAACACTTATCGATGAAAACCAGAATCGCCTTGGAGCGAAGGTTTTCAATTATGTAAGTGATGGATAGTTGCAATCAGAATTCACCAATTTTTTTTAGATTGACCCGGCAGATGATGGAAAAAACGAATCCAAACTCCCAGATTCAGAACTGGATCGTCTAACATTGTCGTTTTTCCGATACCTTTCAAGTAGAGACTTCCGACGCCTTAGATGTCTTAACTTTGGCCCTATCGGTCTGAGCAGCGTCTTCATACGTGGAGAATGGCTTCCATATCACACGGCAGCTACTCAAACCTATTTCAATATCCTCTTGAATTTGCGATTCGATGAGCTTCCAATTTCAACTGAACCTATCTCAGAGAGAAGAGGAATCGTTCGAGAAGGAGATCCATTCTTTGTGATGTTACCAGTTGGAGTGAATCACGAAGATATTCTAAACAGCTTCAGAAGAAATTCAAAATGCGTTGAAATCCAGGGAAGAATTCATAATGGCACGAAACCAAATAAACCAGGTGAGATAACAATTAAAACTTTGATTTTTCTCAGCATCTATTGTTGTTCTCCATTATCTTCGTTATATCTTACATTCAAAAATCCTATTCCAGCTACACTCATCGTCTCATGTCGCGGAACGGTTGAAGCAATCAATGAACTGCGTGATTTCGCATTTGTTAAAGTTCGTTTCAGTGTTCAAATCATCTCAAAACTCTTCTAATTTAAGCTTCCAAGATATCAATGGCAAATGGATGTCGATATTGAGGATCCAAGAGAAATTTCAGAGGCACTGACGGGCTTGTTCTATTACGAAGTAATGGGATGTGTATGGAAACGTCCTGTAGAAACTCCAGCAGAACCCCAAAACAACAACAGTTTGACAAGAAACAAGCCTGGTTCTCGGGGAAAAAGAAACTCAAATCGTCATCGAAATGGTTTTCGAAACGAAATAGGAAATAACAATTTCCACCAACCAAACCAGCAACACTACAGAGGAGATGTTCAACAGTATCGAAATGGAGAGGCACGATACAGAGCACCACTCAATCAAATCGACAATTATTATCCGTAGTGATTTTTAAATCTTCTTCCAATTTTCAAAAAACTCTCCTCTCTTGTTCTCCATCACATTCAATTCACCGATGCAGACGTATGTAGAAAGTTGACCAAGTGGCCATGATGACTTTACGTATAGAATTCTAATCGACACTCTCTGAATTCCACGTCATTCTATCATATCACTTGGCGGTATGCTGAATCGGAACTTCCTGAATCAGAACTGTCCCATATCTCGAAAGTTGGCGGAGCTAGAAAAAAGTTCTGATTCAGCGTACCGCCTATCACTTTTCTACAGATTTCTGCATCATCATCACTCCCACATCTTTTCCTTCTTCCATTTGATCGTTGTATTTTTATTATTCCACTTTGTCCCAGTTTTACCAGTACAGTATGCCAATTCACTTCAATATTTTTCATGTTCCTCACATAAATATTATTCGAAAATGGACTGTTTTCTGTCAAGTCGCCACAAACAATCATAAGAAAGACATAAAAACAATAAAAATGCTCGATTTCCATAATTCGATTACGGTAGGAGGCGGGCGAGAGGCGACAATCGAGGCCCTTCATTCTCACGAAATTCATATAGTTCCATTTCGTCGTGTACGAATCGTACGATGAAAATGAAATTGGTACTCTCCTGCATTCTATGCACTGCGCTTCTTCTTCTCGGCCTGATCGTTGTGATTGCCATCTTTGCAACCAACCACAGAGATTGGTCTAATCACCCGCCACACCGTGATCACCCTGTAAGTTTTCCCTAGGTGGTAAATTGGGCTTTGAGAATAATATGAATATATCTTTGGCATTCACTTAATTTCAGCGCTACCTCAACAGCAATCACACTGCCGGATCTTTTACCACTTCGACTCAAACCTCTTCTACCGTTATCGAGGATTACGAAGACAACGGACGTTCCTTCGATGGAAACGCGGATGATGACACACTGAAATGGCCTTCACGTCCCCAAAAACGTCATGTGACTACTGAATCTCCGGATGAAGAAGAGGACTCTGAAATGGATAAGGCTGGAAGTGACTCATTTGAGAAAACAGGCGATAAGAGAATTGGAGCTGTGAAGGCAATAGAAGAAGATTCAACCGCTATGATGGATAAGAGATCAAAGGATGATTCATCTGCAAACAACCGAATGGTATCTGGTTCCAAGAAACTGTCTACTGCCGCAACCCAGAAGCCGTTGAAAACCGCCGAGTTGAAGAAGTTCGTGGGAGGATCCGATGAGATTATCGAGGAAGAAGAAGAGGAGGAAATCGTCGTCAAGAAGAAGCATTCTTCTTCTCATGATAACTAATTCAACTGTTAATTCTTTCTTTGAAATGAATAAACTGTGTTAAAAGATCTATTGTTTTGTATGTTTTAAAAAAATGCAGTCCGTTTCCTACAACCACAAATTCTCTGGTCGACCATTACAAGTTTCTTCACAGAAAGAAGAAGATTAATTTTCCCGTTGTTTTCCCGGTTTGAAAATTTTCGGAAATGCATTTTTTTTCGCAGACCTCTCTCGAAACCATTCACTCAACATGCCACTCTATCTTCTCTTCCACTCCACTCGTCCCTCACTAATGTGTACACCCTTAGACTAGTTGACGAATGACGTCCTGCTGGGCGAGTGGTTGTGTTTGCGGTTTACGTTTGGGCGACGCGAGTTCGACTCCACTTGCTGGCAATGATTGAATTATCATTGAGCCAATCCTTTTCTGAACTCCATGAGGATGGAAATGATAGGTCTGAGCCAAGTTTTGAATTTTTAGTGTTTAGTTTGTACTAGTTATAATTTTTTTCAAAAATACCAGTTCGAAAATGAGAAAACAAGGGTTTCTTTCAAAAAGGAAAACATTTATGAAGCGAAGAGATTAAAATTTGAGAATTATTCACCACATTCAGACTCAGACTTCGACCACTGTAAAAACCACAGATAAAACTGCTCCACCTTCATTCGATGTGAAAAGTGGGAAAGCAGTAAAGTGATTTTTCACCTGAACCGTTGTAAAGTGATCGGAAGCCTGACGTGTTTTTGCGCACGACTGATTTACAGCCACCTTCTAACATCGTTGTGCTCCTGCCCTCATTCCTCTCCCGGCGACAGAAAGTGTGTCCCATTTATTTTGTTCCGGTCACAACCATGTTCTCATACCTATTGTATTGACAGATAACATCTCGTCAATCTTCTTATTCACACTAATTGATTTGCCACACAATAACTCACGGAGAAAAAGTTTCTCACGATGGATCCAAGGACAACTTACCTCCGAGATTACTGTGGTTACACACACGTGTGCGGCGAGGCGAATTGGAATTCGGAGGTGTCGAGAAGAATGGTTGGCATAATCTAATTAGTAGAAGGGAAGATAAGATAATTACAAGGTTAGTTTTCTTAGCTAATGATGAATTATGCAGTGATACTTCCGATAAAAAACAGCTCCCAGCTGAACATAGATCTTCGTTTCAAAAATTACAAAATTTCAAACTTTGAAAAGTGCATCTGGAGTTTATGATTTCATTGAAAATGATCCAATTCTCTACTTTGAATTCAATTTGTGATTCACAACAAATTTTCATATGAAAGGGCAAAGTAATTTTCGGAAACCCTTAATTATCAGCAACCTAAAATTCGCAGACAGAAGTGCTCAACCCAAATGTCCTTCTTCTTTTCAAAACGTTTAGTTTTCAGTTTTATTCATTTTTGTCGAGAACGAAATCCTTGCAAAAGTAATCTATCGGGATAAAGTTATTATTCAAGTTTTCTAACATCTTCTCCTTCTTATTCTTTCCCTTCTTTTAATTATTATTTGCGCGAAAATGTTTATGATGAGATGAGGAAGAGGGTGGAAACTGTTTATGCTCCAGCTCATCGTCAACGCCTTCTTCCGTTTCTCTTACCCTCATCTGACGTGCTAATCATTGGTTTGGAGTCGACACAACGACATCTGTTGAGTAAATGTTTAGATAGAGGAGAACTGTTGAATGTGATGACATGAATAAACAGACAGTAACTTCTCAACTGATCAATTATTACAAAAAACTCTTGCGAGCCGCTTCCCGTGTATGATTCATTTCTGAACCAAATCGAAACTCCCTTTGATCATGTTTTATGTTTTGAGAAACATGATTTCTCCTTTCTGAAGTCACATGAAGATGAGAAGAAGGTGTTGTATGTTTGTATACGGAGAGAGAGGATTACTCGGAGGTCACACGTGTCTCCATATTAGTACAAGAGATGTTCATTAGTCAGATGAACATGCGAGGATTACTGTAGGAACACACAGGTGGCAGTAATATTAATCAAGGAAAGAAGCACTTCGGAAACGCATCGGTTTATAGGGGAAGGAGAGAGCACGATGACATGTTACGGTAGCAGTGCAGATAACTCAAGAAAATATAGTCAGACAAAAAGAACAAGGTTTCGGCCGAGTAGTGTAGATGGTTTAAATTTTGTATTTTTTGTTAGTTTGTTCGTGAAATTCTATTGAGAAAGAATGGAGTTGAAGTTTAGAGATAATGATGTATTGCATAACTATTATGAAAATGACTTCAGAATTTTCTGAGATTCGTTCGTGACACTTTATTTTCTAGTTCTGAAACATCAAGAATCTCAAAAAATAATTCATTCTCAGAATGATTGTTCACTTTTTAACATCTTTAATCTCAGTTTTTTCCTTATTTGGTGATGCTCCAGTGTTCGGAGCTGTCTTCTTCTTTGCCTTCTTTGTCTCCTCACTTGTATCCTTTTCCTTTGCATGTCTCTTTGAGAAATCCTTCGTTGATGCACCTCCTTCCACTTCCAAATCAATAACTTTTCCATCTCCGGGAGCTTCAACCGGTCCATAGTACGGACGGTCTGGATCCCAATCAATTGGATCAGTATCCTTGATTTTATTGGCAGTGGCAGCATGTTGGACACAATAGTAGATGAATTTGTAGTCAGGAACTGCGTAGTATCCAAGACTATCGACGTACTGAAACAATGTTTTCGCAGAAGAATCTCTCCATGAATAATCACCTTGAGAATTCTGGTGAACTCTTTCTTCGGACAATTATAGAAGAAGTCATCCAGAATATCGGCTTTTGTACGAACATCTTGCTTATACTGAAGTACTTTTTCTCGATCATGAGCTTTCAATTTCCTCCATGGAAGACCTCCAGAAGTCCACTCAACAACCATATAAAGCCACGATTCAATATCATCTTTTCTGGATTGATCCTGTTGAAGCATTGCAGACAATGGAGCATAACGAGTTGTACCTCGGAATGGAGCAGTACTACGTGGAGCTCTCATATCTTTTCCTTCAGCTCTTTTCACAAATTCACGGCATAAACCGAAATCAAGCATGAAGATTGTATGATGCTCATTCGATTCTTTTCGACCTGCGGCAAAGTTTCCGGGTTTAATATCGCGATGGAGGTAACCGAACTGAAAAAAAATTGATTTTTCTTTTCAAGAACAGAGCATGAGATCTCTTGAACTTACACTATGTAAATGTTCAATGGAAACTAAACATTGAGCAGCAGTCTTCAAAGCAGTTCCCAAAGTGAATCTTCCATCAGGACGATCTTGTCGAAGATCCCATAAATTCTTTCCAATCAATTTCATGACCACAAAATTGAATCGATCTTTGACATTGGCACGATCCAAAACGGTACAAAAATGACGACTTTTAATCTGTGTGGCTCCTTTCATCACATTACAATCCATCAGAAGAACCTTCTTTGCCGCAGTCGCCTTCTCACATTTAATTGCAAACTTTTCGGAATCACTCATCCGAAGAACCGAATAGACAGCACCGTATCCACCTTTTCCAAGAAGTGCGATCACTTTATATTTGTCTTTTTTCGTTTTGAGCATCTCATCTTCTCTTGGAAGAACGTCGTCTGCCTCATCCGAAGACATCATCTTTTACAAAAGTTCAAGAGAGTCGTTCGATTTGATTTATCAAATTTACAAACTGATCCCATTTCAAATTCTTCGGGAATTTATAGTTTTTTGATTTTTATCAAGATGTAACAGAAACCTCTTTTCAAATTCACGTTTAATCAAAGTGTTGATGATGATGGAATTTTGAAAATGAACGTTTGAAAGGAGGGTGAGATTTTGAGAAGATCTCATTTGATTGTTTTCAAAAACCGGCTAATTTTGAAAACAAAATTCGAAGCTTCGCTTCTTGCTATTCCGAGTATCTTTATTTTTAACTCTTATTCGAAATAATTTCTTTAAATCTTATCAAAAATGTGGGTGTGGGTGAGAGCGGATAACTGAAAGGTTTAGGCTGATCCCTAGTATACAACACCTCTTCTTAACTTATTGATTGTTCTTTCGGAGAATCTAAAAACGTATTTCTTGAATTGATGATGATGATGGTGATGCTTGTTGACTGTGGATGAGCGAATCCATGCTCATCTAATCCATGAGAAGACAACGAATCGATCCGATTACCTTGGATTACCTCTTCCCCTTCATAGCTCCCACAGCTTCTTCTTCTGGCGCACATTTTCGAGTTTTTCAATTCTTTTTCTTTCTGAAAATTCCGTTTTCTTTTATTTTCCAAACGGATTGAAAGACATAAAACCATGGTGGTAGTGTTAGACAAGAGAGGGGGAGGTTCAACCTAATAAAATGAACGTTTCGACTCGGGGAGCCAAACCAAATGAAACCAATCTTTTTGAGTGCTTTGACTTTTTGGAAATGGACAATCAAATATTCTTTTGGTGAAGTTATACATAACCATTCATAGAAATTCATACAGTTAAAAAAATTTCACATTGGTTAGAAATTTTCTATTAATTGCTGGTTTAAAAGTAGATGCTTCTGTGAGTGGATTCTGAAATTCACAGCCTTACTGGAGTCTGAGAGTTTGAAAATCTTAATCTGAATATCTGGTTTGCTCCCCTTACTTACAATTATTGACGTGGCAATTTAAGATTAAGATTTCCAGACTCTGGGGCTCCAGTGAGGGCTAAAAATTTCAGAATCTACTTACAGAAGCATCTGCTTTCAAACTACCAATTTATAGAAAATTCCTAACCCATGAGAGAAAAACATTCCCTTGTGAGACCCCAGACCTCAAATACCAAAATAATGCAGTTCATTCGCTATCAAACTGTCCCAGTCTCCTATTTACTGAATCTTGAACACCGGATATCATTTATCAGAAAACACTCGTTGTGATGATGTTTTTTGATTTTATAGGAGGGAGATGGTGATGTAATTTCTGAATTTTGACATCATCTCAAGGAAGCAGGTGGGAAAATATAACAGAAAATATAGCTAGTTTCATCTCAAGGTTTTAGTTTTGCAAGCAATCTCCTACAGAGTCACATCCTGTTCGAAACATTAGCTCAGCTGTTAATTCAGATACAGTATGAATGTATCGTGCCTTTTTATTAGAGGTTTTTCTTTTCAAGTTTTGAAAAAATCACAGAGGTACTAGAGGAGGGAATGTGAACCTACGTCCCTTATTTTAACTAGTTCTATTTCATCAATTCTTGGATTCAGCTTTTTTTTTGAAAGAACATGATCTTTTCCTACGCCTTTCCATGAGTAATACTTGTTGTTACTATTCTTGATCATTACGAAATTAGAAAAAAACCAAAAAATCAAATCCTGCAAAAAACTTGAACTTCTTCCTGAGGAGTCCTCAGTCTATTTCACAACTTTCTACGTGACTGAAAAGAGTTCTTTCAGTAGAAAATCTTTTCTGTTCTTCAGATTTTGTTTGTCAGGATTGGGAAAAGATGTATGTCCGTCAACTTTTCCAGATCTGGGTTAAGGATTTTTAACGACTTTTCCTTTTTCCCGTCGTAGGAAATCTTATTCTTTCTGCTAAAAATACAGAATTATAGGATTGAATATAAGGAAAATGACGTAGAGAGAACTCCGATAGTGATCACGGAAAGTTTGAATCGTAAACATAAATGTGTCTATAAATCTAACGTCATTTTTCTTTCTTGATTGTTCTTGATCGGATTCTCGGAGATCCTGGATCGTGCTTCTTCTAGGGGTAATCCATAACCTACCAGAATATTCTTATTCCCTCATCAACACACCTTAAATCTTGTTATACCCTTGTATGTAGTATCCATCCCTTCTTTTTAAGAATCCTTTTAATCCAAAAGGATCATCCACTCCTTCTCTACTCACTGACCATGCCGAAATAGATTTCCCTGATCAAAATAAAGAAGTGAATGACGGAGGAAAAAGAAGAGTGTGTTTGCTCGAAAAAGAATCTTCTGAACCTTGTGCTTCTTCACTTTTTTGGAGAGAGAGAGGGTGGATGAGGGTGAATCAGTTTGTGGATGATGCCGTGCACACATGCACATGTGTAATGCGGATACGTTCAACCAACAGGCTGCTGCTCGGGTTTTCGGGGTGTGCTCCTCCCTCTTTTCTACAGCACAGCGCCAAATGAAATGGGAGATGTTTTGGGCGGTCGTCTCGGTTTTCACAATTGAAATTTTGGTTTTGTGTCCGCCCCTTTTCTCTCTATTCCTCAAATTCAGTTCACCCAAAACTGGATAGATACTCTTCCTTCATAAAATCCAAACTTTTTTCCAGAATCTTCCATGTGAACATCTCTTAGCCACGCCCACAAAAGACAATCATGCTTCTGATGAGCAATGCCACTCATTTCTTCACTCTACCAGGTAATTCTCTTCTCTCCTTCCGCTTCGATTCTTCTTCTCAATTGTCTTCCTCCTCCAAATAGTTTGGTCCGATTGTTTCTTCTTTGATTCCTCTTCTTGTTTTCTTTTCATTCAAAACTTATTCTTTTCTTATTATATACACATTGAAATCTATTTAGGAATACGTTCGGATATTATGGATGATTCCGAAACTTAATTGTATAGAGAAGTTACATTTATGTGATGTGCCACGATGATCAGCATCATCTCTGCTCTCATGTTCTTCATTCTTTCCTTTGCATATTGACGATAGAGCAACACTTCGAACTTCATTACTGTCAGTTTATTCTGAGTTTTTCTGTGTATCTTTTTTAATATCCAGAGGGACCTTTTTCTGGAACTAAGTTGTATTTCTTGTGAGCAGAAATAGATTTTTATAGAGTTACTTTCAAATTCTCGAAAAACAGTTTCTGATGTTTCTGAGAATTAATGTCGTTTCTTGAAATCCTGTTCACGCAGTACCACATGTTCTGAGCAGCATATCTCGATTGTCTCTAAATATTTCAAAAAGTGATCAACTAAAAAAAGGTTTACCAATACAATTCAAACGTTCTATTGATTGAAAACTTTTTGATGACTCTAAGGCCATCGAGATACGCTGTTCTGAAAATACAGTACTGGGCGGGCCTCTCTGAACTGACAGTAAAAACAGAACTGACCATAAAAAGACACGGAAACTGTTCAAGTTCCATTTTTCCCAAACCACAATTGTTCTCATGGATATTTCGGTGTTCAATAAAAAAGGGCGCGAGATCGTAAATTGGCTCTGTTCCCATGAACAATCTAAATGCCAACCGCCGTAATTCAAATGTTGAATTGAGAGTTTTGGGAAAATTAGCCTGTGAACAGTTTTGAACTTACCGAAGTTTGTCCCCTCTCTTCCGAAAAAATATGTCTACCTGACACTTCTTAACTCACCAATTCCTCATTTGATTCATTCATTAAATGATTCACGTGCTCCTCCCTCATTTCCACTCTTTCGCCCTTTTGATAACTGAAAGATTACCCGGAAAGATTAGGAGATCAAAAAATACGAAACAAATTGATGAGGGGGCCATTCATGGATTAACAAAATCAATGTGTACTCTCGTCTTCTTCTTTTGTGACCACCCCCACCTCATCTTCTTTTCAATTCTTTCAAGCTACACCCATTGGCTCCATTTTTTAATCAAGCGAGCAAAAAGAAGAAGAATTTGTAAAATCCAAATTATTTTGATGGATTCAAACAAAAAAAAAGTTAAAGGGCATGATCTCTTTTGTCTGCCCCGCACCGCTGTAAACTACAACAAAAACATTCGGTTCGTCCATCAAAGACTTCAGTTCTCTTTTTGTAAAATAATACATTACAGTCGTTCTTAAGAAGACAAAAGAACCGAGAGGTCATCTCACGAATTTCTTTTTCAAAAAACACCATCCCCTGTCTAAATATTATTACCGAGAGACATTGTTTTTCCCATACCCTGTCAACATATATTCTCAGACAGGTGGCTATCATAAAACCTTCAAGTAAGTTACTATTCCCACCTATTGGTTGTCGTCAATATGACCTGGTCATCTGAGTTACATGACATGTTCTGAGGGTGAAACCAGGAGGTGTCTACTACCTGTTACTGTGTGTCTAATACTCACACAGGAAACAATAATGAGAAAGTCTTGACATACACTTAACCTCTATTGAAAAGTCATGAACTGATACTGCACCTGTAATAGAGCGAATCTTTGAATATTGTTTTCAAAGCGAGTTAGGAGTGAAGGTAATCAGAAGTTTTCGAAGAAGAAAATGCTCAAAAGCTCCAAATTATGTAAATTGTTGGAAAGCGCTCTATTACAGGTTTCCAGTTTTTAGTTAATCAGATCTAGAGTTTTCTAGTCGACCAACATTCTTGTTGGTTATCAAAGTGATCCCACCTATTGATCATAATTGGGAAACTAATGATTTTTCAAACTCTGTGGATACATCAAATTGGAATTTCTTATTCTCAAAACTCCATTTCTAGAGAAAATTACTGTTTCTTCAAAGAGTTTTTTGCTTCCTCAGCCCTTCTATTAGAATACAGTTTAGTTTATTTTTGAAACTCGGAAAGTTCCAGAACATTTTGAATGCGTATTTCTAAGACGATAATCACGTATTTAGACGATTTCGAAACTCCCTACTACGGCTAAATTCATGCAAGGATGATCCTTTACTCCCTCTCTTCTTCTTCTTCTTATTTCCATATGCTCTGCAGATTATAATCTATAATTATCACCTGAAAAACACGTGTTTTCTTCCGGAATTCCTTTGAAGAACGTCTTCAGATGAAGGTGTGAACAGTGCAATTAGAAGAACACGCATGGCTGTGAAAGAGAGAGGGATGGAAGTGGTGTGTAGGCGTCAAGAGAGACATGGTACTGTAGAGATTCCATCGATTGATGAACAAAAAATGATAAGAAGATTAAATGGATGTCAGGTTGTAGACAAGGAGATTAGATTCGGAAAAGAGGGAGGGATGATGGTTTCTTTCTGTAAAACATTCTGGAAAAATAAAGCTTTTTCTGATTCAGTTTTGAGAAACATTGGCTCACACAGTCAAGTACAGTTCTTGTTTTCTAATTGGAGTTTTGTATGCTACCAAACTCAGTTCATCAGCAAATGATCTGTAAGTCTGAGAAATTCAATTTCAAATTCAAATTCTCCTTTTTTGACAATCAGAGAACTTGTCAGTATTTTTCAAACTTGTCAGTATTTTTCAAAATCTCCACTAATCTTTGTTTTCTTTTCTCTGAAATTCAGACTGCTTTAGGATCGCAAAATCTGTATTTCAAGTCAGTATTCTCAATACGAATCAAACCATTTGTAAGACGATTTCCTCAGATTGATCATTCCAAATCCTTGTTTGAATTTCGGCAATTTTCAACATGAGAGCACAAAAACGGAACTCTGATA
>GL379922.1:187170-208918 GCA_000143925.2 Caenorhabditis brenneri | reverse complement strand
TCCATAAATACAGTATCCTTTACCATTCCAAAAAAGGATGTGTGATAATGAAAGGGTACACATTGCCGTCTCTTTCCAAAATCACGCATCCAACGGGAAAATGCTCACGTAATCACCAAAAGAGAAGCTCACCGCCCCATCTGACGCTTCTTCCGCCTCTAACGCTTTGAGACATTCCGCCCATCTGGCGGCAAAAGGTGTGAAAATGAAGAAAAGGGAGAGAGAGATGTATCCGGAAATTGCACCAATGTTTATACAAACAACCCATTTTCAGTTTATTTTCCCAACGATGTTCACGATGTCATGGAGATTTCGATAAAAGCGATTTGGTGATGAGAGCGGGACCTCACCACGTCTTTCATTTGACTTGTTTCTCATGTTTCTCATGTGATAAGAGGTTGCAGACAGGAGAGGAATTTCAGGTTAGTACTCTACCAGTCGGTGGCGCCGCCTACGGCGGCTCACCTCCTTTTTGTTCGTCGCTGCGCTCCTCAATGGGGGGGGGGGGGGGGGGGGTTAGATTGCCACGCTAAAACTCATTTTTAATCTTTGGGCAATGACGCACCTAAGCCTTCTTCTGAAATTCCAAAAATTCCTAAACTTTGAATTCCCGCCAAAATTTTTTGAATTTTGAATTCCCGCTAAAAATTTTGAAAATTTGAATTCCCGCCAAATTTTTTTTTTGAATTTTTGAGTTCCCGCCATAATTTTTGAACATTTGAATTTCCGCCAAGACAATCAATTTTTTTTACTTCCTCGAATTTTCTAGAAGTTTCTGGAAAGTTATTTATCTAGGGCTTGTCCGTGGAGATTTGGAGTACCGTAACTACCGTAATCCTACAGTAATCTCCACCATTTTTTGATTGTGTACTATTGGGGTCCCTTAGGTAGTACATGCAAAAAATGGAACAATTCTGAGCACTCTGAACCCGTTTTTAGGTTCGATTCGGAGCTCGGATTACTGTAGCTACCGTAATCCTACAGTAACCCAACCTCCAAACGGTATAGAATTGAAGCGCTCGGGGACCCATGACCATGTGCCAAATATGATAGGAAACGGTCGAGGGGCTCAAAAGTTATTTAGTGAGAAGCGCTGGACACACACACAGACAGACAGAGCTTGCCGCTTAGTATATAGAAGAGAATAGAAGGGCAGTCATTCAGAGAGATCATCTTTTTGAGTTTCACTCCTCCCTTACAGTAGTTGGTTTACAGTAGTTATACAATATTTGACTTGTAATTATGTAATTAGCTCATCCTTCTCTGCTAATCTTCTTCACAAATAATCCGTTTGCAGATCAAGAACAACAATTTGTACTGTCAAGCGGATTGTCAAGCACTTTTGGAGAATCCAGACACATCGAATTCCGTTCCAGACTTTTCGAAACTTAATAATAACAATAACAATAATGATAATAACAATTCGAGTTCAAATTTCGATGAAGATGAATGGGATGAAGAGAGATCCACATTGACTTCACTTGACAATAACACATCGAGTCCTTTAGGGTAAGTGTCTCATTCAATTCAAAAAGTTAAGTGCATTGAATGAAGCCAGGTGTTTTTTGTTGAAAGATGCTTCGTTTTCTCCACTTGACACTTATTTGGAAATGTTTACCAACATGCTTAATCTAGTGAGCAAATGCACCTGGTTGCCAGCAGCAGGCCTTTTTCTTTTTATCTTCACCGTCTCCGTTCAAGAAACATGTGCTTTTCTATTTACAGGTCTCCAAAATCAGATGGTGATCGAACGCCTCTCTTCGGACATCATAACAGTGGATCGGGTGGATCATCGAGTAGTTGTGGAAAGAAGAAAAAGGATAAACAGGCGACGAGAGTTCGAACAGTTTTGAATGAACAACAATTGAAGATTCTGAAAGATTGTTATTCGTGTAATTCGAGACCTGATGCCTCATTAAAAGAGAAACTTGTCGAGATGACTGGATTGAATGCACGTGTCATTCGAGTATGGTTTCAGAATAAGAGATGCAAGGATAAGAAGCGACAGATTCAAATATCCGATGCTCGTATCAACTCTGAAAGAGTATGTTTCTCATCGTTGAGTCCACCGATTCCAATGTTGTATTGTGATCAGCAACCGTCTCTCACTCTTTTCTAACACCTGTTTTTTCTTCAAATGTGATATTTTGAATTAGAACTGTTCTATTGAATGTCTTCTGAACCATTTCATCTACAACAGTTCTCACTCATCATATCATCTGACCTCTAATAGCGAGGCACTATGCATCTCTATTAGAGGTTTTTATTCTCCTCTCACACTGCCACCATCTTTCCCTTTTCCCCTAAATATTCGTTTGAACTATCCCATCTCGTTTTTCAATGTGATTAAAGTGATCTTTGTGAATTATTGTGACGTGGCATGTATGCATTTTCAATAAATCAGTGCTTCGCCTACGTCTTCTTCTTCTTCAACTTCCTATCATCTCTTCTTTCCAGCTTTTGGATGTGACACCTACAGTAACCCAATTAGTGGAATGAAGTCAGTGTGTGTATGCTTGTGTCTCGTAATTAGTTTTGATTGCGTGCCTCTCTTTCTTTCCGTCTCTAACTTTCCCATACTATTTCTTCTAACTCGATTCATCGTCATGTCTCGAGCAATCCATCAGTGTTAATTCGGAAGCCACCGCTTCTCTTTTCGGGAGAAGAGGTGAGAGTTTGAAAACTAATAGAGAGGATGAGACCACCCAAAATGAGAAGAAGAAGAAAATATTTGTTTGCTCCTCCTTCCGTCCCTTTTCGGCGCCATTTCTTCCAGAAAGGGAAAAAGGAACATCTGTCTAATTTCGGAAGGGAGCTCCCCCTCTCTATGTTTGTGTCAATCCAATTTAAAGAAAAAGAGAAAAAGGGATCGGTCATCAAAAACGTTGACCAGTCATAAACCATTTCGGAACAGATTTACTACTCGTTCGAGCTAATTAGGTTGTCTTCTGACTCGTCTCCTCCTCCCAGTCTTCACCGATTAAAAAGATTTTTGGAAGAGGATGGAACAGGAAATGACATTGAGGAGCAGGAAGTATAGATGAGAGAGAGAGGAACAGGGAAACTTCTTGAAAGTTTTTTATCAGAATGCAACGGAATATGGTCTTTTGGAGGTTTAGTGGATTCGAAACTGAGCTGGCTAGTTTGAACTTTAGGTAACTCTTTAGAAAACTGAAAATCTTGAATAAAAAACAAACCTTTGACTTAAACTTCGAACTAATAATAATTGAAGCTGTATTAACTTTTTTTTTTGATATCCCAAGCTCCTAAAACGCTTGATATCATATGAATCTTCTCCTTGAAGGTTCTTGGATTTTTTTTTTGATTTTATCAAAATCCAGACATGTTCCAAACTTTGGATCCAAATCAACTCTACAAATAAATTTAAAAAAAAATCTCTCCCTCATTCCAATCATAGTTTTTTTTCGATAAATCAGGATCATCTTAAAATTGCGGAAAACCCTCTAAATGAGAATTCCTTCTGATATCATTCTCTTCCGTATACACCAAAATATTTTGGTGCCAGTCACCATCGAAATCTGAAAACCAATATCCTCTTCTGAAAACAATACTCTATCTCTTCATCTCAAGTGCCGTCGCCATCCTTCTTCCTGTTCCTTTTGGCTCTTCCTTCTTCTTCTTCTTCGTCTTCTCAAATTCTGAAGAGGTGGACGTTCCAGGTCCATATGGTTGCGCGGGAGGGAAAGGAGCACTCGAAAATTGCCCACCATTTCACCAACTGTTTTGATTTTCTTTTCCAACAACTATCACAATAACCCACTTTTGCTCTCTCACTCCAAATGTTTACTCATTTGTTTGAATATCTTCCAAAAATACGGAAGAACGAGAAGAAAAAGGAAGACACCCTGCTGAGGAACGGGGGACCATAATCCTGTAAACTGAGATGTTTGTATTAGTAATAACTCGTGTCATCAGCCGGATTATTACATGACTTTGCATGTATTCTTGAGTCTTCAAACCAGTTCATTTTTCAATGAATTCCATAACTACCGTAACCCTTTCCTACCGTAATCCTCTAAACCCGTTAATACACTTTTTGCATGGTCACTGAACAAATTCGCATCGTTTTGGTTGGTCGTGTCGATTCCATCACCGCCTTTCTTGTTCTTCTTTTTCATCCATTATTATTACAGTGTCTTCTTCTTCTTCTTCTTCTTTTGATCTAATTAGTGCGGTACTGACACAGAGATGTGCGGGTGCGGTAATTCGTTAATTACTACCAGCCGCCTTCATCCTCTCTCTCGTTTTTCTCCATTCATTTCACATGTTTGTTTTTGTCGCACACCATGAAATCATTCAACTGGAAACTATCCGCTAAAAAGATGAAGAGAAGAAACAATATCTGTGTTTTCAGGAAGAAGTGCTCAATAGGGTACGAGTCAATGGAATCGGACCTTTGATGGTACAACCAGCGACACCACATATTGATACCTCACTTGGTGGACCAATTGATATTCAACATTATCAACAATGGGCAACTACTCCACCTGGATCACAATTCGGAAATCCAATGGTAAGATTATCATAAGGGATACAATGATTCCAAAGCTTCTATCCTTTTCAGCTCTTCAACTCCCCTGTCGAAATGCCACCATTCGGAGTTGCTCCAATCCTTTCTGCCGTTGCTCCATCTGTATCCCTAACATCTGAAAGTCTTGGACCTCTTGGAGCATCTGTATTCTCTCATTACTCTCCTCAACACTCTTCCCTGACAGCATCCTCTCATGGAATGTCATCTCCAACATCGTGTTCTGAATGACCCATTTCCAAGTGCAACTTGCTCAATCCTTTTGTTTGTATATCATAACGGTTCCCCGTATTTTTTTTTATTTTTTGTTTCTAGAATTTCGACGTAGTCCTCCCCCATTATCCTTTTTCTAATCGTTTTCCCAATGCCGGCCGTGCCGTTTTTCTCCCCTCAAATCTGATACTTGTCTAATAATACCTTATGCATTTCCCCCCGTTATTCTGCTCACTTATTTTCATTTTTCCCTCACATTCATTGACAATATTCAAAAGATTTTCATATTTTTTGAGTTCTAAATTCTGAATTTTGCTACGGAGAAGTCAATAAATGTGTATGTGTGTGTTCTTTTAAAACTTATCTTTTATCACCCATCCGGGTTTTTTCATTTGCCTCCAACGAAGACGACGAAAAAACGACAGTTGTGACTCTTTCGTTTACGCAATAAATCGTTTTTTTGTGAAAAAGACGGCGCCGCGACGAAAGACAATAAAAATGATAAGTTGGTGATAGTGGTGGGGTTGGTACTACCAGGACAGCTGCTCTTTTTTCGAGCATTCTCGAAGAATGTCAAACTTTTTTGAGAAAATGTGGAACATCGTTTAGTGGGGGTCTCGGAAAATAGGTAAGGGGTTTTCAAGAAATTATTTTTCATGAAACTCGTTCATACATGGGAGGGTTTACTGCACTTCGGATTGTCAGCCAACACTGCAACCACTGCACTATAGATAAAACGTAATCTGAATTTCAGAAATTGTTTCTACAAGTAAAAAATTATATTTGAGGGATACGGTAGAAAAATTTTACAAATGCGAGTCTAGGAAAATTGAAAAAAAATTTTGAAGCATATTTCACGTGCTAAAAATTTTCCACCGGAGGAACAAAACATTCACGTGCTGCATTACCACTCTGTTACCCATGTATGATTATGAGAGCTGACAACAACAAAGAATTGCAGGATTTTATCGTTAATTCATAGAAACGTTCGAGGAGCCGGGATGCGTAAGGGTCAGTGTTGTCGTCTAGACGAACAGCAAACCAAAACGAGTTCCCTATGTACGCCACCTCAGCGGTCCAGAGTCGGTCAACTGTTACTGGAACGATCATTGCTTGCGTGTTACGAGATCATATAGGTACTAGTATAGCATCTTGATGAAATCTCTTATGTGTCTTTGAGACGTGAACCCAAATATTCCAGAAGTCTGATGAATTAATATCAGTTTCAAAATCAGCGTGAAAAATCCACCACATTCCAAGATTTCCGGTTTCGAATGGTAACAAATGAACCATTTCAGTTTTGTTTTTTGCCCAGGTTTTCCCTAGCTTTCCGTTTTCTCCCTGACCTGAAAGATTCCTTTTTCCACTGGGGATTAACGACCACACCACTGTCTGAATGAAGGGTTCACATCATATGCGTAAACAAAGAGAGGACTACAATTCCCAGTTCATCAAATTCATGAAATCAGTTCCCAAGTAGTTAATTACACATTTTAATGTTTCTTGTGTCAATCTTTATGTAAAAAAAAGTTCATTTTCATCCGAAAATTATTAAGAAACGGCGGGAAAATCAAGAAAATGAAAAGGAAAGGAAGGAAAATTAAAGACAGATAATAAAAAAATAAGTAAATTAAAAATAAATAAGTAAATTAAATAAAGGGAAAGTATACGAGAACTAGAATCCAGTGAGAGGATCAAAGAAATGAAAAAAAAATGTGAATATCTTCATTGTTCCATTCTGGTCATATTCAATTGCTCTTCTGACCAAACACAAAAAACGAAGGAGCCCGGCAGAGTGAAGACAGATGCCACTTTTCCATCGGTGTCTCGAACGAGTTCTGAAGTACTTCGAAATGTAAATGGGAGGTAAATTGGATCCGCGGCTCCTACCCAATCAAGGACCCTGCAAAGTAAAATTAGTTATCTGCCAACTGAATACAACTTTGTCAATAGATTACGAAAATCCGACAAAAATGATTTTTGTTCCCAAATTCAGAAGCTTCAACAAAAAGGATTGCACTAAAGAGTGAAGAAGTGAGCTGGTCATATACCTCGAAACACCTATAATAAAAGTGCACTCAGCATTCCGTATTCAAGGTAGTATATCTCCGTTCTCGTTAAAGTTATAAAAATGTAATCAACTAAAGAAATGACTGTCTAAACATTTTAGACATTTTATCAGTTTACTATTTCTTGTTATCTCAGAAAACAACTCAGATATGATGCTTTGAACATACAATACTGGATGTACTTCTATCACAGGTTTTTTACGGCATTCATCTTCCCTTTAAAGAGAGTGATTTGCTCAATTATTATTATAATTTTATGTCTAATGACTAAATTTAGAACTTTTTAGTTCAAAACTCACTTCGACTGATACTTATAGCAAGTGGGTCTTGTAGTTTCGTCCCATCGTTTCGATGGGATCCCTTCTAGTATAGCTTGTTCATTCGACCAAAACTCTAATGGGTTAACAGACAACACTAGCAAATTGTGGTATGCTGTATTCGAAATCCATTTTCTCATAAAGACTTTCAGGTCGTTTTCATCTATTAGTGCATCGTCAAAAAATAAGCATGTTCCAGTGAAGTTCTCCAAGATCATCAATCCGTGGTTTTCAGGCTGCTTAATGAGTAAGTGATCGACTTGAAACATTTTCGAATTGACAGACAGTTTGCCGTATATTGGAGGTCTAATTAATGAACATTCTTGATTTGGATACTTTTCATAAAGATCCTCAAGGAAGGTTGTTTCAACTTCAGGTCCATCTATCCATGTTCCTTTGATACTTTGTACTTCAGGTAAGGGACCTAGATCCTCGTCCATTAAGATTTCTAATAAAGAATCAACATTAGGCAGGAAGAAGGGTTCAATGTGAGTTTGAAGAGAGGATACTAGATTCTCGGGAGTTGTTCCAGGATGGATTAGAATAAACATTTCGTCGTCTCCAACACTTGTTCTGTCTATTCTGAAAACAACAGTAATTTGACTCTGGAGGTAGTAAATGATCTGAATCTAACATGATTGGTAAAAATTTCCCACAAAAAGTTACCTGCATTGGATTGTATTATCTGCAATCCGAACTTGCTGAATATTCTGCAAATTCTGACGAAAAGGTAAACATTTGAATGTTGCCATAACGAATTTTCCGTAATATTCTGCTTTCTCAATTGAAGCTTCAACTCTCACTCCGTTGATCGAATACCTTATACACGCAACACTCAAACGAAGATGTTTCATTATATTTCGCATTTTCGATGAACACAATGACAAATGAAACATTCCGTCGTATTCCATTAGTTTGATGATAATCAATTGGACCAAGTGAGGTAGTTTTGGCAATTTCAATCCCATTCTTTTAACTTTGTTTGAAATCAAATAATGGTTCAAAACGAAAATTGAAGAACAGATTATGGAAGAGAGAAGCTACAGAAGTGTTCTGAAAACTCTTGAATACTAGGAAAATAACTATTGATCGGGTAACTTGGAATGCGTGTGTGTGTGTATTGCGTACTGGCCCATATGCATGGTTCAAGACGTGCGTCAAACAGATGACGTCGTATAAACGACATTCCGCTGTACGGTGCATTCTAGATAACATATTTGACTGCGACTGATTTAAAACAACAAAAACATTATGTTGAATTGTAAAAAGACTGCGCAAGAATATTTTCGCAGAAAGAAAACTTTTTTCGTATAAATTTCGTCTATTGTATTAAATCCTACTTTCTCGGCCAATACTGAATGGGTCCCCGATCTTTGGGGACTGGATCTGTGGGTACTATTGCTAGCGTTGCTCTTTGGGTACCCCTACTAGAGTACCGAATTTGAATTTTGGTATCTTTGCGTACCAAAAATGGGTATCTTTATCAAACAATCGCGATTTTAGCGAGAAGGGCGAAAAGAAATTCAATTCATGATCCACAAAAGCCCTAAATGTTTAGCGAATGACTATGATAGATGACTGCAATCATGCTTGTGATATTCCAGAGTGATCAATTAGTGATCAATAGACTCCCATCATGCAAAAGGTTCATATTTACTTTCTCTTTTCTCATTTTGATTGGTGACATCATGAATATAAATTTCATAACATTCACGGTTCCTTTCAATTCCTTAAAATATCATATTCCTCTCTAAACTACACAATAGAAAATTCCGCCTACTGGCCTGGTGTTTGCTTCTTCCTCTTCCTGAACTTGTTTTTAGGTTCTTTTTTTAAAGGTTTTTTGCTTTTGACCACCTTCATTTAAGATCTACTTGAATGAAGAAGGTCAAAAAATGGCTTATTAATTCAACTTTTGTGACACATTAATGAATTAAAATGCCACAAAAGGAAAATAATGTCGGTTTTTTTCTGTTCATAAATGGCTTTATGTAGAATAGGTTATTATAAATATACATTCTCCTACTGAAACCACGGCGTCCTCAAACCGGAATCTAGCTGGCGCTTTTTCTACACTCTGCTTCTCTGCGTCTCGATGATGTCTGCGTCTCTCCAATAAGTGTGCTGTCTCACTATTCTTCCAGCTTTTTCACGAATTTCAGCCGAGTTTCGAATTTTTATAAAAATCTGAGTCATACCAATTTTAAAGGACATTTTCAGCTATCTTTTGATATACAATTTGTCCGGATTGGATAGGCGGAACCTATCTAAAAAGATGATTTTATGTTTTTGCAGTACAAAATTACAGATTTTTCGCTGTTTTCTCGACAATACAGATTGATTTCAAGAAGACAAGTGAGACAGTACACTTATTGGAGAGACGCAGACATCAGCGAAAAGGGGCGTGGACCATCGTTTTGCAACCCCGCCGCGCACTTTACATGCAACGAAGGCGCAGAAAAACGCGTATTTATTATGAGTACTGGAAATTTGGCATTCAGAAAAATATATGAAATTGAAAATTATAATTATTAAAATGAATGGAGTTTGTTGAAAAAAGACAATTTTGATTGAAAATTTTGGGCGAAACACGAATTGCATCAAAAAAAATTTTTATGAGCGAAAAACGCCAAAATTGCACTGAAAATATAGGATTAAAAAAACCAAACCAAAACTAAAGTGCCTCAAACATGTTTGTTCTTTCTGAAATTTTTATTACAAATACTTCAGAACATGCTGAACAAGTGAGGGCCGGGAATCGAAACGAAATTTGCAGCCGTTTTTCGATCAGAGAGAGAGAAAAGAGAAAAAGACACGCGCCCGTGTTTTCTCTTTTCTCTCTCTCTGATCTACTTTGTCTCTGACGGACCCGCAAAGTCATGGCATGAGAATGCGGGTGCAGCTGCTGCGCACTCTCGCCCATCCCTGGTAGACCTGCAGTCGACCTGTCCTCCCAGCGGTGGCCGTGGCCGCCAAACGTTGGCCTAGAAACACAACGTTTTGGTTCCGAAATAATCACCGTGCGTGGAAACGTAAATCACTATTTGGGAGATGATGCAAATGCGCTCTACTAAAACGCTTGTGTACTCCTCTCGGAGCACGGTGTCTCCTTCGCTGTTTTTTTTCTTTTTCGAGCTTCCCGTCGTCTATTTTCTGTTGCAACAAAGAAAAAACGTTTCTTTTCAAATTTTAGATTTAAACAAAGAGTAAACGAAATATAGCGATTTTTTGAATTGGTATCAGAAAATAATAGCGCTACAAACGATTAAAAAACATTTTTTGTAACAATTAATATTCCTCGTCGGAATCTCGTTCCTCGAAATGGGTTTCTGGGTACAACTCGAAAAAAAAGTTCTCTGAACAGAGGCAACGTTTTGTGTTAAGTGTGCAAGGAAAACTTTTCAATTCTAAACTTCAGATAAAAATCTTCAAAACTGCCAAAACTAAAGAGCCGCAAATTTGAAAATTTTCAAAAAGTGAAACAATTTTGGACAAAAAACTTTCACGGCGAAACTATCGCGATTTTGTGGAGGAGGGGGAAAAAATGAACACAGAATTTTCCGAACAATAATAATTTTGAAGTGTTTCCCGTGAAATCTATTTGTTTCTTTCTTTGAACTTTGTTGTGAGCGTACGCTTCACTGCTTCTCTTTATCAGTTTGTGAAATATTTTGAGCACAAAACTCAGAAAAATTTTCAAAAACTTTCCTTGCATACGCAAACATCATCACGTCAGATTGCACATATTACTTAATTTGTCTAAATTGTCGTCTGAAACCTTTACTTCTGCACCTGAAACAACTAAAATCTTTCAGGGATTGTTCGAATGGAAATCTCTGAAACGTCGCACAACGAATCAGGACCGCCTATTCGAGAAAATGGTAAGTATCCTATTTATTCTCAATGCAAAGTATTGCGAGTTTTTACTCAAACCAATATTTGTCTTTGTGCAGGAACAGTTGAAAGTCCGGCGGAAGATGAGGTGAATGACGAGGAGTCAAATATGGAAACTGTCGATTTAGGAATGAATGATACGTGAGTTTCTTGACATATCTTAGGTTTTTTCGCTTAGGTAAAACTGTAGAAATTCTAAAGCGTTTTCATAAAGTCCTTGCATTGAAATGGGGTTTCAAAAACTAATCATTTGAATGTTTCTAGAATTAGTTTTTCTTTTTCATAAATTATTGTTTTAAAAACATTATGAAATTATATTAAAAAAATACCAAACTTCATTAAATGCGTTTCTAGGGTTTTCCTCCTCAAAAATTGACCGAATTTCTTTTTTTTTTTACATTTTGCTTCTTTCACTCGAGTTTCAATATGAATTTATACCGAAAATTGAAAAAAATGATAAGCTTTGTCTTCTTAAAGCCTTTAGTCATAGGCAGTTGGATTTTTTCAACAAAAACTAAACTTTTGACTTATTCTAGTTGGTGGTTTATAAATTGAGTAATTTCAAACACTAGTTGTAAACAACTGCTTTGAAAAATATTATTATTCCAGCAGTGCAACCGATGCTTCAAGTCCGAACGTCTTCAAGAACATAGACAATGAAGCTCCAGAAGGACCAGCAGACGTCACATCTTCAGAAGAAGCAGCAGAAGTTCAAGAAACAAATGCACCAGAAGAAAAAGTAGAAGAAATCGTGATACCATCTGCCCCAACTCCAGCGCCTCCACAAGATGTTTCTCCGACGGCGGCAATCGAATCTCTTCCACCGTTACCCGAAGGGAAAGAGCTCGAATTAGAGGTAAGATTACTCACTATTTTTCAGTTTTAATATAGAAAAACGTAAATTTATTGTCAGAAATATTTTTTCTTCGTTTTGTGCTCACCAGTTTATTCCAAAGTTCACATTTTTCTCTAAATAATCTCCTTGTCCCAGCCAGAAGAGCTCACACCGGCTCAATTTACGATTGAATACGACTTGACTCAACCACCCACACCGGGCTCACAAAGCCGCCGAGACAGTTATACTGCTGCACTTGGAAATATTTCGCGACACTTTGCATGGAAATTTTAACCTAGGATTTAGTTCTTCAGTTTTTCTCATACTCAGTTAACGATACGGGAATGTTCGTTGCAATAATAGTTAGAATTTATTGGCTCTTCTTCGGCTTCTAACAATTCTTAATTCAATAATTATCATGAATAATTTCTAGGATGACGTCACTTCATCTCTGCCACGTCTTCTTTCAAAAACAACATTGATCCATTCAAACGAAGAGGGTGCCGATGAAACCATCCAAAGGCTCGTCACAGCTCTGCATTCGAATTCTCCGAACACGGATCGAACACAAATTGTTGACAATCTATTCAATTTACTCGTCGGAGGTCATTTCGATCAAGAGTCAAAATTTGTTATTGAAGAGGCTTCGAATGTCGATCATATGCTCACACTTCTATCCCATTGTGATGCCGATCTTCAGGTATTTTTTTGAATAAATAGAAATTGAGCTATGTTTTTTTTTGCAGAATGAAATTTGGAGTCTCTTCCTAGCAGTGATGAAGAAAAGTAACCGAAATTTGGAAGCTTGTACCAGAGTTGGGCTCATTTCAAAGTAAGTTTTCATTTATTTTTTTTAGAAAGTCTTTCATCTAAAAAAGTAACTTCCAGAGTTCTCGATTTACTACCGGAAGCTCCACCACTATTGGCTGATCTTCTCGTGCAAATCATAGCTGCTCTTGTTGCTTATTCCATCAATGTGAAGCAAACAAAAAATCTTCTTCGAGCGCTGAAATCTACCAAAGACCAATGGGTAAATCTTTACGAATTATCGAGTGAAAATATTGAAAAAAAAAACTAATTCCAGTCACCAAATTCCTTAAAACTGCTTCATGTTCTGAAAGAGATGCCACAACATGACAGTGCTGATGTCTTCTTCTCATTCCCTGGCAAAGATCAGTCTGGAATCATTCTTCCACCTATCAAAATGATGCCTTATCAACAAGGATGGACATTTGCCACGTGGCTTCGAATGGAACCACTCAACAGTGTCACTTTTGAGAAAGAGCAACCAGTTCTATACAGTTTCCGAACATCGAAAGGAATCGGTTATTCGTGTCATTTCACTGGAAACTGTCTTGTTGTGAACGTAGAAAAAACGAAAGGAAAAGAGCAATCAAGGTGTATTCGAGCAGAATTGGGAGCCAGAAAATGGCATCATATTGCAATTGCCCACTGTTATTCCCGTTGGGGACGTAGTGATATCAAGTGTTTCATTGATGGACAACTTGCTGAAACTATCGAGCTCTCTTGGTAATCTTTTTTAGAAAACAATCTTCTAATTTTGTTTTTTTCAGGGTTGTAACATCACCAACCAACTGGGACCGTTGTTCAATCGGTGGATCTGCGGATGGAACAGCGAATACTGCATTCTGTGGTCAAATGGGAGCTATGTACCTTTTCGCTGAAGCACTTTCTCTACAACAAGCAAACTCTTTGTTCTGCCTCGGACCTGCGTATCAGTCAACATTCAAGCATGATTCTGAGACTAGTCTTCCAGAAGGTTACAAGAAGGTTTGTTTAAGAATGGAGAGAATTGAAATTGAGAGTGATCACTTTTAGCATTTATTCGATGGTCATCTTCATTCATCGTTGGTGTTCGCCTACTGTCCTAAAAACTGTCACGGACAACTTTGTCTCTACACTCCACCGAAAACTGTTGCAAACACTTATTTTGTTCAAATTCCACATGCCGTTATGAAAGAGGTAAGATATTCTTTGTTGGATTCAGTTCACTATATCTGAATTCGTTCAGGGAGTTGAAGTTATCACCACTCACTCCATCCATAAATCTCTTCAATCTGTTGAAGGAATACAAATTCTTCTTCCGTTATTCGCTCAAATTGACTTATCATCTTCTCATGATAATTCGATTGATGGAGAAGTTTGGTGAGTTGTTTTCTACAGTAACCTCTGTTTTTAAATCTGAAATTTCAGCCAAATTCTACTTTCCTTAATTTCACTTCTCCTCTCCAGCTCACAAAGCTCTCAACAACAACTGTTCCATAGTAAAGGATTCCTAATCATATCGTCATGCCTTCAGAAAGCTTCTCCATCTCACTTATCAATGAAAGTTCTTGAACAACTCATTCATATTGCAAAGTTCTTGCTTCGTTGTCCTGCTGGTAGTCCACTTCTCAAACATCTCTTCGATTATATTCTATTCAATCCAAAGTTGTGGATCAGAGCACGACCCGAAGTTCAAGTTCATCTTTATCAATATTTGGCAACTGATTCCTTGGCCAATAATAATTTCTCATCAATGCTTAGGAGGGTTCCAACTGTTATCGAAATGTGTCACACTTTGAAACATTTCTATTGGTTGGCACTTTCACAAACTGCTTCAGTTTATACCGTTGAGGAGAGACCAGAGAACTTTGCTACGGCTGATATTGTTGCAATCAGGTTTGATTCAATACAACACCTTTTTTCTATGTAATTTGTTTCAGAAGTGCAACCCTAACCTTCATCAATCGAATAGTTGTTGCTCCTTCTGGTTCTCCGGAGGAAGAAGAAAAATCAAGAGATCAAGAAGTTCACACTCTTCTGAATTTGCTTGCAACTGTTAGAAAGGTAATTATTTTAGTTCCATAGTTCGAAAGACAAAAGTTTTTTAATCTACAAAAATGATATGTAGATCAAATTAATTGCGGCAGTGGTTTTTGTTTTTTTAAGCTCAGATTGTTGTTATTTGTGAAACCAAGTCAATTTTGCCAAAACCGCGTTCCGTTTTAGGTATTTTTCACTGATATTATTTTTCTTTCATCTCTTTTCTATCAACCTAATTTTTTTTACTCTATAAAAAATTAACGAAATTAGCGGCGATAATTTCAGATGGAATTAACGTTTGAACATAACAATCACTTCGAGCCATTATGGATCGAACGAAACTTGAACCTTAGAGTCCGAGAGCTCGTTCGTCCTGTAAGAAACAATTGCGGGTGTTTTTGCTTACTAAAATCGCGTTTTTCAGGTGAGGGACTATCTCGTAGAGCAGGGTACCGTTCCTGCCCGTATTATACCTTGGCATTTCGGCATCCGACACGGTGAACTTGTATTCGATGCCCGACACATTGGACAGACCCTAAACTCTCTTGATCCACCTCGACAGCTCATATTTTTTTTGGTTCGACGTCATAATGAGAACCACAATCCCCGACCACATTCTCCGGAAAATCCTGAAAGAGATCCTGAAGATTCGCCTCCTCCTGGACCTCGTCAAGCGTTAAAACCACGAAACGTGATGCCCCCGCAAGAACGTGCAGTACAACAACAACAAGAACGGCAACAAAGAGATGCGAACGGTGAGCAAGACCAGTCCTCTCCACAACTCTACTCCCGTGTTTTTGTTGCTGCACGCGGAGCTGCTACTGGACGTGAGTTTGAACGTCAACCGTTGTATTAAGATTTCCCTTCGTTTCAGATGCTACCGCTCAGGCATCGGATAACTGTGTCGGTTATTTCGAGAAGATCGCCTACCGATTCAAGGGTTTGTGCTCTAACAAAAATTGATTAGACAGACGTAAAAATGAATTTTTATAGGTATTCCACTGCCAACAGAGACTGAAGCACCAAAGTCGATGTTCGATGCTTGCAACAAAGAATGGTCAGCTCCAGAGTTGCTCCCAGCAGTGCCAAATGACTTCAAGGAGCATCCAGATCGTGACTTGACCAATTACACATGTCCATCTCGACCAATGTATCCACCAAAGTCTCGTCTTCTCGTGATTCCAGACTCGTGGTTCACTCCATTCCAAAAAGTCACCGGAACCTCTGGACCATATCTTTTCTTCGGAGAACTCTTCGGTTTTCTCGTAAACAAGGAATTGTGGGTGTTTGAAGAACAAGGACACATGACTGTTGGATGGATTCTTTTCTACCTTTTGGTCTCTAGAACTGTCGGATGTAGGTTTTTAAGTTTATTGAAAACAATAGCATTCACTATTTAAGATAAAATTGACGCTGGGCTGTACAAGGACTACCAAGATCGGGTTGGATTCTTCAAGGGACTTATTCAGGAAGATTTGAAAAAGGACGTCGACTTCCGTAAAACATCTGCTAAACACACCGAAAGTTTGGCTGCTCTGAAAGAAAGCATGCCAGCTTCCCTCAAAGAATCGATGCAATTGCAGATTGAGGCTGTCTACAGGTTCGATTGAAATGTTCATCACAAGTATTCGAGTTTGTAATTTCCAGAAAGAATGTTCAAACCGTCTCGAATGAGATCAAACGCCGTATTGACTACTTGAAGGAAACCGAAGAGACCAAAGCCAGACTCGAGCGCGATCAACTTTTGAAGCTGATTAACGAAAGTGTCGAAAAGCAAGTATCGCAAAAGGATTTCCAGGAGAAGTTCCTTCAAAACATCAAAACGGCTGGTACTCCGATTACCTATGATGTCTCCCATTACCGTAACGTGTCGATTATTGCGCAGTACATTCGTCAGAAGACTGAGAATGCTCAATTCATCATCATTTCTCTGCGAAACAACATGTTCGAATTGGCGAATCGTCTCGTCGGAATCTACAAAGTCTATGGGTGCACCAAGAATGTCTCTATCGATCCACAAAAAGTTTGCGAACTGGCTAAACATCTCTCGGATCAAATGGGGAAACAGACATGTACCCTTCCGGATGAAGTGTCAAGACGGTTCAATGAAACGATTAGTCGTCAAAATAAGGAGCTGACGGCAAGAGAGAAGCAATATCCAAACTTCCCGTCGTCTTCAGAAATTTCAAAGGCCGAAAAGATTGTTTCAGTTGAAGGACGTGTCAGAAAAGAGCTCAATCATACGGACTCTTCTTCGAGACCGCAATCAAAAGCCAGTGATATGCCATCTACATCGAGAGCCGATTCACGAGCCAACCGTAATAAAAACATCACTTACAGAGGCCTCTAACAAAAAAGTAAATAATTTTCAGATTCATCGGCACCACATGCTTCAGAACGACCGTCATCACAGCGTACTCCAAGAAAGGAGAGGCATACCGATGCTGATGAGGTTTGTGGGAATCCTTCGAAATTAATGAGTTTATCCGTGCGTTTTCAGACAACACCACCAGTCAAACGGTCTAACTCTACTACTACTACCACATCAACACGATCTCCCAGAAGAAACCTTGCGGGTGGAGGAACCGCCGAAAGGCAAGATGATACGTTACCGCTGGACGGTGAACAGCAGGAACAGGAGCATGAGCATGAAGAGGAGGAGGAGTAAATCAATTACCATCTTAACACTTCTTATTTTTCACCGTTAACCTTATTTCTTTTCAAACGGGTCTTATCCCTTTTTCGCCCAATTGTCTCCCATTTAAAAATAATTGATACTCATGTCAATCAATTTCTTTAACTACCCACCCACCCTACCAACAATCTCTCATTATTATTATGTCATCATATTTTAAATGGTTTATCGTTTTATTTTCTGAAAACGATCCTCTTTTCATTCAACATCGGTTATTTCAAAATATTTGGTGTTACTTGTAGCTCATGGAATGTTTCGCATTGTTTTGAGCTTTTTGTGTCAAAAAAGAGAAACTCGGTGTACTTTTCTTCGTTTTCGAATTTGCTTATCTCAAGGTCAATCTGAATAGATCCCCTTTTTATCTTGCGTACAACAGAAGTTCTCAGTGCAGTTTAACAAAATTTTTAGCAATGACTTCTTCAACATCTTCACACACGGTCCTTCTCATTCAGGCGACTCCTCGCCTCGATTCTCGTAATTGGGCCGATTACGAAAGTGTCACCGATGCTCTTGATGGTATTTCGAGTTTCACTGAATCATCGGAAGTTTCATTTCATTTCAGTCATATGCAAAATGTTTGAGGAATTCTTGTCGAAAAAGTCGGCTGGTACTCCGATTACCTATGATCTCTCCCAAGTTTACGAATTCCTTGACAAGCTCTCCGACATCTCATTGATGATTTTCAATCGCGTAAGAGCGCTTTGTCCCATTTTGGCAGACTTACGTTGATTCGTTTTATAGGAAACTGGACAATCGTACTCGTGCGTGGATCAAGCAACAAGTATACGAAATGATGCGTGGACGGTGCCAGCATCCAGAAGGAGGAGAGAAAGTTATCGTCGGTTACTGATTGACTCACATTATCATTCATCACTGCTCAATTATCACTGATCTTTTCAAGTTTGCCGGTTCAAATTCTTTCCCAATGCTATTATCGTGTTGAATATAATATTCTGGTTTCATTGTCTGAGTTTGAAAAATGAATAAGATGACATTCCGATATTCATGTTCAGAAGTTTACAGAACAAAAAAAGATTTCTCAACGATTTCTCGGTTTTCGACAGACATATTAGGTTGACAACAACTGGGTTTTGTATTCCGACAAATCGCAGCTTAACATGAATGGAATTTTGATGAAGTTCAAACAGTAATATTGCAAGCAAAAATTCTAAAATGTTCTGTGGGCCAATTTACATTTCGTCGTTCGATGGCTTCTCTTTTTGTGGTGTACTGTTAATCAAAAAGTCCATGAAGCGTTTCATACAGAATAAGAAAATACACATAAAGAAATGCGAGGATCATTTGACAGGTATGTAAAATTTAAGTGATATTGTACGGATATCAAATCAACAAGACTATTGCTCTTGAATCTGCCAATCTTGTCTGCAAAGAGGACACTGAGCTTTCGGTTGATTCGTCGGTGCAGCAATCCATTTTTCGATGCAATGTCGATGGAATGCGTGTCGGCAGGTTCCGACAACGAGTGGACAATCGTCGCCTGGGAATTTGCAGATGTTGCAAGCCGACTCGAATTCCATTCGACAAATTCCGCATGTGCTTCACCTCCGCGCAACCATCTCCACTCACCGCACACCTAATTTTCAAAATTGAACTACTTGTTTGACCGAACACAAAAGACGAAGGAGCGGGACAAAGTGAAGACAGATGCCACCTTTTCATCTTGGTCTCGAACGAGCTGAACCGTTTACGCAGTAAATAGCTCCGAGTTTCCCTGCCCAACTGATGACTCTGCAAAGTTAGAATTGTAATTTGCCACTGAACGGTGTCCATCAACGAAAATTGTACCGAGAGTTCGCTGCTTTACTTACAAGCCAGGACGTCCATCTTCATTTACTAACGTGGTCAAAACGAATCCATCTTGTTTGCAGAGAGATTTGGCAGAAGCGATTTCAATCGGTTCAACATTGAACAGGAGCTTAACTGATATTGTTGAGTATTGTTGACTAGGTACTACCAGGACAGCTGCTCATGTCAAACTTTTTTTCGTGAAAATGTGGAACATCGTTCAGTGGGAATTTTGGAAAATGGGTGAGGAGTTTTCAAGAAATATATTTTTCATGGAACTCCAAAAAAAATTGAAAAACTTCAGATCCCTGAATAACTTTGGAACCAAATGAATTCATAATTTTTGATGCGGTACAAAAGTAGAATTATAGTTCGATAAAGTCCAATTCTTCAGCTAAAAAAGGTTTTTCTCTCGATTTCTCATGGTGCTGATTTCTCCATGGCCTTGTAATCCTTCACGAATCTTTCATAATCTTCTTTACAAGAATTAAACTTTTTGACATGAATAAGATACTCCAAAACACAGCGATGCACGTATAAATACTGCATTTCAGTCTGGATTGACTTGAATCTCTCTTCACGAAGTCTTGCGAAGAGACGTGGAACTCCAGCAAAATCTGGAAGACTCAATGATTCCAGAACAATGAAAATGAGAACAAGAGTTCCAGTTCTTCCGACACCTGCCGAACAATGAACAACAATTGGTTTACTAAAAAGAAAAATTGAGGAGGAAAAGAAACCTTCAGAATGTCTTACTGGCAACCTTTGAATACATTCAGAAGACGCAATGGAGAGACAAAGTTATCCGGGACTCCATGATCCGGCCAATTGTGCCAGTGAATATGTTTGACAGTGAGCGTCGCATCCTTATTATCCTTTTTAGTGATACGTAAAGTAGACATTGTCAATGTTTTGTCAATCTAAAACCATAACTGAGTTCAAATGATATCATAATCCATCCACTCACATTTTCACTGGCCACCTTCGTAACTGTGCACAGTTTTCCAACTTTCAATGACGATCCAACTTTCACTGGGAAATAAACTGCACTCTTCTGTTTGTCCTGTTCTTTGAATTCACATAACATCACAATATACTCAAGTCCAGAGAATATGACCATCTTCCAAAACTCCTCTATTGTCCCATTTAATGGAGCTTGAGCACAAATGTAACGACGAGATTTAGCAGAACTGAAATGGGTGAATTCAAGAACTATTGAAAATTGATAAAAACTAACCTAACGACATTGGCATGGATATAATAATTGGGATCATCTGCCAGTTTGACACGAGTTGCATCACAACAAGGAATGTTCACATAACGATTTCTGGTTGGATTATTGTGGAACACTTTGGCACTCTCCAACGATCCCTGAATCAGAGTTTGATAATTAATGTGATTCAATTTAGAAAATCTGAAAACTGACCCCGTTCGGAGCATCACGATACTCTTTCTTCAATCCTTCTATTCCATTAGTCAATAATCCACGAATAAAGTTATTGACATTCTCTCTTCTTCGACTGAAAATACTTTTGATTTCAATTCAAACTTGATATCAAAACTAACTTTTTTTCTGAAACTTCAGCCAAATCAACTGTTGGACCATCCTTTTCATGTGACTTCTTGACACCTTCCGATGGTTGTTGTGGAAGAGGCGGTGGAGGTGGAGCAAGAGGAGTCGGAGCAGTAATTGCTGGAAGTTGAGCCACTGGCCAAGCAGAACCAACTGAAGCATTGATATTCTGAGGAGCGTTTTGTGGAGGGGCACGTGGATACTGTTGATTTTGTGGAGGAGGATGATGTGGAGGGCGGGGAATCGGCTGAACAGGTTGTCTTATTGGCGAATGAGCACGAGGGGTCTGTTGAGCCTGTGGCATTTGAGGAGGATTCGGATGATGATATGGATTCATATTCTGAGGATATCCTTGAGAAGGACGTGGAGAAGATCCAATTGGAATCATTGGAGAGACTGGAAGCATTTGGGTTCTTTGTGCACCAATAGATGGGGGTTGTTGTTGCATTGGAGTTGGAGGCAACATCATTGTTTTAGCAGGAAGTTCTTTTGGATAGTTATTCACATTGTTCTTGTATGGACTGTGAGCTTGAGGTGGAAGAGGATATGGATTTATTTGATTTGGATTGACAGGTAACATTTGTGTACGTGGAGGCATTCCTCCAGAGTTTCTTTTCTGATCTGTTGGAACTTCTTCCACTGTCTGCATCACACTTCTTCCCGGATCGACTTTGCGTCCACGTGGTTTTTGCATTATTGGAACATTGTTTTCCGGGTTCTGAAATTTCAAATTGCAGCATTAGTTGTATTTCAATGTATCCTTACCGTTCCCTGTGATGGGTTCGGATCCTTTCGTTTTGTGCTTGCTGAAACCCAAGCTTTTATCGGTGTTAGATAAATTTGAGACTAACCTCGCTGTAAATTTTTGGCACATTCAGATTCAGTTCCAAAAGGCAGGTTTAATGTCTGAGTTAAAGTTTAAAAATACATAAAACTTATAGTTGGAAACCGATAAGTGACTTTTTTGTTTT
>GL379922.1:133963-182419 GCA_000143925.2 Caenorhabditis brenneri | reverse complement strand
CTTTCAGAAAGTGATCATGGGTGATGTTCAATCAAATAGAAGAGAAGAGATCAGCAAGACGTGCTTTGACACATCCGGAATGATGAAGTCGCATTTCCGATCATTTGACCGCAGAACGAGATAGCAAAGAATACTCTGTAGACGTCAATTGGTTGCATTGCTCCTTGATTCACAAAAATACTTCCAAGATAGAAAGCGACGGCATACATAAAAAAGATCAATGATTGAGAGAATGCGAATACAGCTCCATATGTATGTGCATGTCTTTGATTTGTTTTGTATGGTTCTTCCAAATAATCACAATAAGTCTGATGGAATTGTTTTTGGCGATTCAAAGAATGAACAGTTCTGATATGTTCAACAGCTTGTGAGGCCACTTTTCCAGCTTCCTCCAACAGTTCAACATCTCTAATTTGTTTTCCGAATCTCATTTGCATTTCAAAGTATCCTCCCATTACAAGAAGTGGTACCATAACAACTAGGATTAATGCAAGTTGCCATCCATACCAGAATCCAATTCCGAGAGCTCCGATAATTGTGACAAAGGAAGCCAGGACGACTGGAAGACGAGTGAATACATATCGAACATTCGGAGCATCCGTTGCAAATCGAGTACACAATTTACCAGTTCCATGTCTCAAATCATCATAGAATGCGATATCCTGTCTCAGAAGATTCTTGAATGCTTCAAATCTCAATTTCATCGTCAATGATTCTCCACATCTTCCGAGGCAATTTGCAGAAATAAAGAATCCAATGAAGAAGGTGATACCCATTAAAACGAACATTCCACACCAGAAATAAACGTCTGATTGCATTTGTTCCACTGGTTCCGAGTAAACCTGTAAACAGAGATTAAAGTTCAGCAACAGAAGTGTGTTTTGAGTATTTGCAAACTGTGTATTGCTGTCTAGGATCATCGAAACAACTGATCTTCTAAGAAATATAAAAGTTCAAAACTCACATTGAAGATTTCAGCATACACAAGAGCGAACACTGGAGTGACGGATCCAAAAATGAATGCACCGAACATTCCACCAATGAACCATCCAATCTTATCCCTGTTGAAGTTGAAGATCTTTGAGAGTGGAGTTGGCGGAGCCTTGCATTCCTAAAATTATTATATTTTTTTGAATTCAATTCCCGAGTTAATTTCGGTTGTTTGAATCAGTTGAAACGGAAACTGGTAGAAGGGATAGAAGAAGAGAGAGAGAGAGTTAAAAGGAATTGAAAACCAAAGAAAACCAATTAGAAGAAGAAGAAGTTCAACACCGTTCAATTACACTTACACCCCCGAAAGCCATATGACAATGAGCTCTTGTCATATCTTGATTTGTTTGACCGTTGAATGGGTCAACAAGCTGTAATTGTGGATTAAGAGAAATTGCTTTTTTTCACGAGATCAAAAAATTAATGAAGGTATTTATGGCTTCATCTGCTAGAGATGCTAGGAATCCTAGACACCATCTTAATATCAGAATAGTTACCTCAACTTCTTCAGCCAATTGATGAATTGATGTAGCAATTGAAACCGCACTTCTTGTCGATGATTTTCTGCTGAGATGCGAATGAGATTCTGACATCGTCTCTTCGATATCTGAGATTTCAAGTGATCATCAAAAACCTCCAAAGGAAAACTACCTCTTTCAGCCTCTTGTTGTTGTTGTCTGACAACTTGAGCTTGAGTCATATCATAGAAGATTCCTTGTTTATTCATTAATTCCTCATGACTTCCAACTTCAACAATATCTCCTGCTTTGAATACAAATATTTTGTCAGCGTTTCTGATGGTACTCAATCGATGGGCAACAATAATAGTGGTTCTTCCGGCTTGAGCAGCATCGAGAGCTCCTTGAACTTCTCTTTCAGCTTCAGTATCCAATGCAGAAGTGGCTTCATCCAGAAGAAGGATTCTCGGATTTTTGATAAGGGCACGGGCAATTGCTGAAATGATTAAGAATTCATTCAAGTGTTCACAATGAAAAACAAACCAATTCTCTGTTTCTGTCCTCCACTCAATTGTACTCCTTTCTCTCCGACTCTTGTTTGATATCCATCTGGCAATCTCTTAATGAAATCATTGGCATTTGCCATCTTTCCAGCTTCAATAACTTCATCATGAGTCGCTTTTTCATTTCCCATCATAATATTTTCAAAGATAGTTCCATCAAACAATACTGGCTCCTGGCTAACAATTCCAATTTGCTCACGAAGACTGCTAACATTGATTTCTCTCAAATCAACTCCATCCAGAAGAACCTTTCCTTTTGTTGGATCATAAAATCTTTGAAGTAAATTCACAATCGTCGATTTACCACATCCACTTGATCCAACCAATGCAATCTTTTCACCTGATTTCACTTGAAGAGAGATTCCTTTTAAAACTGGAATATCCTTTCGAGATGGATAACGGAAATGAACATTCTCAAATGAAATGTTTCCTTTCAAATCTTCGACCATAATTCCTGTATTTGAATATGGATCAATCTTTGGATGTGAATTGATAACACGGAGAACAGTTGAAGCAGCTCCACGGGCACTTCCAAAACTGGCAAGATGTGGAAGAGCTCCTCCAAGAGAAGTGGATCCAGAGAGGACGGCGAAGAAGACCTGGAAGAAACAAAATAGAGTCGAGAAAAAGGATTTGGCGAAGAGAAGGCGGGACTCGCTAATACCCAAAAAGGTATTATGAAAGTTTTCTTTAAAACAGTACCACTCACCGTGAAAATCAATCCTCTATCGAAAGTTGGATCATTGATAATCAACGTGCTACCGTACCAGAAAGCAAGAGCATACGAAGAATACATACACAAATTACTGAATCCAACTCCAATTCCCATGTAACAGTACTTAACAATTCCAGTCTGTCTTCCAACTTCCAATGCTTTCCAGAATCGATCTAATTCTCTTTTATGTCCATTCAATGAATGAACTGTTCGAATTGAAGAGAATGTCTCTTCAGCAATAGCTCCAGCAACTGCATAAGTCTCTTGTTCCACTTTCGTTCTCGTTGCCATACTCTTGCTCATTTTGGCTCCAGAGAGTACAATCAATGGAGCGAATCCCATCATAACAAGAGTCATCGACCAGCTATAGAAGAATCCAACTCCGTATCCTGCTAGAAAAGCTGCGAACATCTGAACAAGAAGGGCGAATTTGTCTCCTAATCCTTCTCGTACTCGTTCCAAATCACTGAATAACAAAACACTTTTTTTCTGTTTTTTTGTTTTCATTTATCTTACTCTGTAAGTCTTGCTGTCAAATTTCCAGTTTGCTGTTTATCGAACCATTGAATTTGTTGTCTTAATATAGCTTTCAAGTACTCTTTTCTCAATTTATGAACCAAATTCTCTGCGTAAGACTCGAAGCAAGCTATTTGAATATACGAGGTTATGAACATCAGAACACCAAGAATCAAGTAATAAATGCAATATTTGACAACTTCCGCATTGAATTCTTCTCTGAAAATGATTGGGTTCAAGTTAACAAGGAACTAAAAATAGGTGTGAAAGAAGAGATTGTGTTTCTTCTCACTTAAAATCAGCTGTTCCTACTTGTCAGACAGAAGAGAAATGAGAAGAAGACGTTATCATTTCTCCGCAGACAAACTACAAATTATTGCAAAAAGGGATCATAGTTCTCACGAAAAAAATGAGAAAGCAAATCTTTTGAAGAAAAACTAATTATATATTCCACGAGAGTGCTCTTGCAAGAGAAAAAAACAAGAGTGAAGTCTGCTGAGCAAGCATGATGAAACACCAAAATAACACTGACTATAAATAGTGCAGATCAAGGGAATTGCTTTTTAATTTATAGGTTGAGATAAAGCGTTTGAGAAGAGATTATGAGTAAGAGGGTTCAAGAGAACAACCAAAGAAGGATTTTAAAAGAGTTCATAAACTCTTCTAATACAAGAGCACTTTGAGGAAGAAGAGTCTGTTTTGAAAGCTAGCTTCAAAGAATGAACGTGTTCTTGAAAACTCAAAGATCTCTGTTTTTTCAATAATCTGATTTCTTTTCTTTTTCTTCTTCCTTCTTCAAACTAACAATGAAATTGGTTCCAATCCACTCGGATTCACATTTCCCAATCCAACAACGAATTCCGAGTTTTGAGCCCGCAAGAAGACTGTTGTCATTCCTCCAAGAACTGAAAAAAAGGATCCTCATTTTGATCAAAATATACAAGATCACAACATAAATCATTCGGTTTTTCAATTGGAAAGTGATGTCATCTTTTCTTGGAGAAAATCAAATTAATTTAATGGTTTATTGGATGCAAGACACACAGAAATCACCGTTTTTGAGTGATTTTTAGTTGATTTAAATTGAAAAAAGTCATTGTGGAGGTCATTTTTTGACAGATGTTCTTATGATGTCACAGAGAGAGGATTATATGTGTACCTAGAAAAAATACGGTATTTTGTGGTCTGTTTTTGCAGAGAACATGTTTTCGAGAAACTCATAATCACCAAGAAACAGCATCTCAAAAATCTAGAAATCCTCTAAAAAATACTCTTATATAAAGGCACTAGTCATAGGAAGTAGATATGTAATTATAGGTTTATGTTTGCAGATTCTCACGTCTGCTTTCCAAAAGTTCAAATATTCAGATTCCCTATGAGCAAACATATTTAGAGAAGCACAAATCACAGATCACATCAGCTATGATATCGATGACTGTCTGTGACATATTACAAAAGTGACTCAATTAGAATTGGAAGCGGAAAGCTTTTCAAAGAAAAAACGCACCAATAGCAAGAAGTGGAAATCCGGCTCCATGAACAACTGCTGCAATGGTTCCAGTGACTAGAAGGGCCAAATCTTTTCCACGAGTGAATGAGAATAACCCATAGTTTGTGAGTTTGACAGTCGATTCATCGATAGAAGAGTCAGTTGAGTGAGAGCTGAAAGTTGCTTCCGATTATTCTCAGGATTTTGCAATTCAATGTCTTCTAGACCCTAATTTTCAAGCAATCCCTACCGATTAAGTAGTGGTTTAGTCACCCAAGTGGGCTCCTTTTTTCCGTTTTTCATCAGAGAAAATGAATGATAAAGAAGAAGAAGAATGGAAGAATGATGAAGAAGAAAAGGGTTTCGGCTGAACTGGCTGTGACACCTGGGGCCACCTTTTAATTAAAAATATATATGATAGAGAAATGTTTTGGCTCCGCCCCTGCTTCCTTTTTCTTTTTCTTTTTCTTCGCCTTCTTCTTCTTCTTCGTCGTTCTTTCTGTTCCTCTCCTTCTTCTTCTTCTTGGTATTCGAAGAAAAAGAGTTTAAGCCAAGGACGACGACTTCTTTGAAAATTGTCTCCAAGCCAACAGAATCAAGGGGATAATAGAGAAGAAGACGCAGAACGGGAGTAGTAATTGATAGATATAAATAGGCACCACAAGATAATTTTCAAACTCAATATTTTGATGAGAATTGTATATGTACGTCTTCCAAATTTTGATAGAAGTACGCCCAAAAAATTTTACGGAAAAATATTCACTACCGGCTGAGTTATTGTCATTTTTCGATGCTCCGATTACCACTGAAAATTCCGCCTGCGCGTTGCCGGCGGCAATGAAAAAGAGGGGGAGAGCCAGCAAGGGGAGTTGAACTCGCGCCGCCAGATCGACTGGCAACTGTGTACCCCACTTCTCCACACATGCGGAAGGCGGCCGACGCCCGAGGGCCTTTATATTGGTGGGGTGTTGGCCGGCTTCGTAAGGCCTTTCGAGAGCCAAAATAGCAGTTTCAGACAAAAATAACTTTTTTTGCCCAGTACCGATTTTTGATTTATTATATGGAAATTGTTGCAAATCAGTCGTAGAATCCGATTCCATCATAAAATCGACGGAGTTTTCACTCCCTGATACCTAAATCCTCAAAAAACTACTTTTTGAGTGAACCATACCGTGTTTGAAAAAGTAAAAAATTACTTCAATCGGCTCCAAACTTTCTAATTTTTTAAACCCAAAGTATTGAAGTGTTTCTTGATGGGAATCGAAAATAAAAACCTATGGTCATCACTGAAAATTTTCTCCTGCTCTCACTTGAAGTTTGGCTCAATCTGGGCGAATTTGCCCAGTACGGATTTTTTATTTTTTAACAAAAACCATTCCCACATATCAGGAACTATCAGAAACAGAAAAAAAACTGGCGGAGTTTTCACTTCTAGGGGGAAAATATGGGACTTTTCCACTCCTCACCCTAATTTTCACCTTATTTCCTGACTTTATCAGCTGAACTGTTGGTTGTATGCTAAATTTGACTTCACCGTTAGATTCTACGTGAAAAGTTACGTACGTACATGTGATTTCGAGCCCAGTTTCGGTCCAATTCTGGTGGCTGTAAACGCTCAAATGTGCCGCAGACCCCCAGGCGGAATTTTTTTGACGCTCCTCCCCCTTTTCATTGCGCCCCCTAGATATAAATTGATAGAATAGAATAGAAGAGTAAGAATGGGACGGGTGAAATGATAATAGAATCAATTCATTGTTTTGTTTCTCGCACTTTGTTGGAATAAGAAGAAGAAGAGGAAAGGGAGACGACGTAGGAAGAAGAAGACGTCTGAGATGACCAGTTGAGAAATAGAGTAAGAGAATAATATGAGAGGGGTGCGCAGACGAAAAAACAAACAGAAAGAAGCAAAAAAAAAAGAAGAAGGGGCGGGGAAGAAACTGAGAAAAGAGTTGAAAGAAACAACTTATCTCTCATTTTCTTCTCTTTTTTATTTGATTCGATGAGTCCTAAGCTTTGCTCATTCCAAAGGTCGTCCCTTCCGTTTGTTCAGTTCAAACGACATTCAAAAAGCTGTGACTCTTTTAGATTCTTGAACTTCAAATGGTTTCTTTAAAAGTATTTCGAGGTATGGTTTGTGTTAGCTAGGAACTGATAAAGGTGTTTTGGAGATTCGATTTCAAGCTTTTGCTCAGTATATTTCTTTTTCGAGGGATACATCCTACGAAATGAGTTGCAATCAATTGTAAGTTTGTAAGTTCGATTCCTATGTCACCTGGGAAACTAAATTGTTTCAACATTCAAATTCCATCTCACAATCTAGTTAACAACAGCGAACTGTCTTCACGAAACCTGGATCTAAATTTAATTTCTCCACCTTCACCCAAATGTTTTTTCCTATAATAAAAAACAAGTTGTAACTTCCTATAGGTAATGTTTTTACCACTTCATGATTTATTACAAGAAGTTACCTTCCCTTGTTTTCAAAAACTAAGGTTTTTAGTACAAATTTATGTTATCAAAACCCTAAAAAACTTTGGGGTGACTTCAAAATAGGTAAGTAGCTTATAGGTGTACTAGTCTATTATTTTATAGAGAACACTATTTTTATTCGCACCATTTCAACTATGTACATTCTTTGAAGACTAGAAATGAGCTGCTGAATTTTCCTATTGCCCCAGTACTTAAACGTTCGAAATCTTTAAAAAAAGTGGAACCCCGTTTGCAAGCCAGACACTGCTTCTTCTTATTCTTTCTGTCTCTATCCCATTTGTTTCAAATATTTACTTTTGAATTTTCATTTACTTTTGTTAAACAAGAGATCACTAGACGCCTATTGTTGACTTTTGTGTCCTTCTCCCATCATTTTTGTTCGTTTTTCCAGAAAGAATTTCTTGTGATCTCTATTTCTATCGAAACGTTTTTGAGTGGGCTGACAAAAATCCAATCAAAATTAATGGATTTAAAAAGGCTTTTTTGTTTTGAGATCATGGACCAATAACTTGTTTCGGTGAACTATGGAACTTTGGTCTCGTTCTTGGAAAAAAGAAAAGAAGAAAAAGAAGAAGCCTTGTAAATAATGATGACGTGTGAAAGGATAAAGTACTCAATGACTTTTGAAAGCTCATGGAGTATTTGTTCAGAATGAAATGAAAAAAGAGAGTGATCCTGAAGGAGAATGGGAAGTCTACATTGACAGTGAAGAAGCTTTTCAGGGTATCCTCGTGAGGCAAAGCACGATATTTTTCTCAAAATGGATTTGCTTTTTCCAACTGTAGAAACCCGTTCCCGAGACTTTTAACAATGCTTGAAAGCTGCGTTTACCCATACCGATTTTTAACCATTTGAGAAACTATTGATGTTACTTTCCTCTCTCCAATTACCCCTCAACTCAATTCTCATAAGAAATTTCCAAAAACTCTTTTTGATATCAAAGTTAACTCTCCGAAACACTTCCCGCCATAACCAACCGATTGAGAGCGATGTCATTATTTTGTATTGATTGTTTGTTTCTCTCTCTCTCTCTACATACATAAATGAACTGATAACCAAATTATAGGTTAATGTTGCTTCGGGTAAAATGAAAATCATACCAGTGTTACCAATTCAGAAATACTCACCTGAGACTAGTTTGACTTCTCCGATCATCCAGAGACCGTAATAGAAGCGGTGTTTTCTCCGTATCCCTTCCCATTGAATGGTTATTCTTCAAATTAAAAAAGGTTAATAAAGTGCAAGAGAAGTTAGTTACAACACAAAATGAAGGAACCAAAAACATGGTTTTAGAAATAAAAGAGCAAAACAAAAAAAGAAGGCGATAGAGCAATTAAATGGACATGAAGAGATGGACAGAGAGAAAGGAATGGAATTGGTTGAATGATAACACATCGAGACACTGTTTTTGTGTACAAACTAGACCAAAGGGGAGGAGTCTCATAGTTGTCACGATAACGGGACACAAATTGGTAGTGGTGACATGTAGTTTGTAGTCTCAGGTCATTTTGATAATGCTCTTCTTCGCGGAAAGTGCATATTCAGGCTCAGAGAATTGATTTGAGCATATGGAAATCTAGACAGTTTATTTCAACTTCTCCAATTCTGACCATATTTTGTATGTTTACATAGACACAACTCATAAGGTTCATAATATAGTTAATGACGAATCAAAAGGTTCAAAATAGAAACATCAGTTCAAGAGGGAAACATACAAAACATAAATCAGAAACTACGCAAAACTATTGTTATAAACTCAAAAGTTCCGAATGTCTGATGTAAATAAATTGATATGGTAGAGAATTCAAAACTCGGAGAAATGGGTTTATGTTATCAGTGAATGAATGAAAAAGTACAATCTAGGGTTCGCAGACACATTATATGTGCTCGAGAGACCGCACGAAGGATGATTGGCAGGCAAAAGACAGTTTTGGAAAATATAGTTCCTGGATGAAAAAAAGGCAAAAAAGGCAAACTATTCTGAATTTAGACTTGTATCTATTTTGAAAGTGTCAGATTATGCTGGTTGTAAAAAACAGGAAAAATGCAGATACATATTTAAAAGCTTGATGTTTCAAAAGCCTGGATTTTCGAGAAGAGCAAGTTACATCTTCACTAGGTTAACATCCTCTTCGAATCAGGAAATCATATTCAGAAATTGTTACAGCGAAGTTTATCGAAGGAACAATTATTCAAATTTGTTCATTATTCATAAATTTCTGTTACTGTAAAGTATCTAACTTCCGAAAGGAGTCTGTGATCGTCTATTACAAGTTGGCTTCTAATACAGGAGTCACGATAATTTGAACTCCTTTGGCTCAATACATATATGGCACGAGTTTATAGAAAAAAAAACACACAGCAGCGCAGCATGCGAGCAGTTTGAATGAGTCAGCAAAACTTAACAACTTTTGAAAACAAGAACTAGTCGAACAACCTAAACAACCTTAACAATAAGGTATTTTACGGCTGTTTTGTTTATCACAACTTATAATAAAATACAGTAATAAATGCTAGTGAATGCTGTGATATAATAACTTTTCAATTCAATCAATCTTCTCTATATGAAAGAATAAAACAAAACCTAAACAATACAGAAACACGGAATGACACAGTTTATCTCGAGCACACTCCATCTTCTTTTATCGTATCTGCATTGTTTCTCTTTATGACTTGTACCCATTGTATTGTGTCGGTTTTTATCTTGTCTTCAATAACTCACCGAGTTGCATCTTTGAAATCTTTCAGAATATCTTTTATAAGTGTTTTCATAGCAACACATAAATTTAGAAATATGAAAGCACTAAAGGGAAACTGTATGGATATAGAGGGAGAGCAGTCATTGATTATTTATTCCAACCACGCATCTTTATGCTAATCAGTTAACTTCTTTTTTGTCTGATTTTTAATAGAGATAGATGACGGAAGTGGATTTATGAAGAAATAAAAACACGGGTTTGCTTGTGGAATGTGCATCAGTTCTCTGAATTCTTCAAATTACGAAAGTTCGGATAGCTTCGAAGATTCGGTGTTTGTTGAGTCTGTCTGCACAAAGTAACTGAAGACGGATCAGTGTTATCAAGAAAGCTTTCTTAAGTAGTGTCAATATCCTAATGACGACTTGTGTGATGAAGCTAGTTCATTTTTACAATCAATGAATCTTTTCTTTCCATAAAACTGTAATCTCCGTATGAGATTACCCCTTTCCCCTCTCTTTCCCCTCAAGTTGCGCTCTCATTTTAAAGTCGCACATTATTCAGACTGCCCGCCCTGATGGCCGAGTGGTCGAAGGCGTGAGGCTTATGTCCTCAATGGGTGACACCAGTCGCGGGTTCGAATCCCGCTCAGGGCAAGGATGGGCTTATTTTTTGTTTTTCTTTTTTTTTTATGTTTTATATGAATAAAGCACTATTTTTAAGCTCTTCTGCAATAAATCAAGAACAACGAAACAGGCAATTTGTTATTAGATAACAATCGAAGTCAGTTATGAACTTTTTACGAAAAGCAAAGATAATTTCATAGCAGCCTAGAATATAATTCGAATGATCTACTGAGTTTTTTTTCTGTTGGTTTCAAATAATAAAATCATTTTGATTCGGAAATAAACGAATCTGGAGAAAGAATATGCAAAAAAGAATAATCATTCAAACCTGAACTATTGTCTTGCTCGGACAGTGTTGAGCTTTCGTTCTATGGGAAAACGTGAAACAAAATGATATTTTCTTGAAGGTGATCCATTATGTCTTCAAAAATAATAAACTGTTCATCCAATCGTTATTCCCATATCAGATTACCCCTGTCTCCCCTCTTTTCCCCCCAATTTGCCCTTTCATTTTGAAGTCGCACATTTTTCAGACTCGCCGCCCTGATGGCCGAGTGGTCGAAGGCGTGAGGCTTATGTCCTCATTGGGTGACTCCAGTCGCGGGTTCGAATCCCGCTTAGGGCAAAGCATTTTTTTTCTTTTTTTTTCAAATTCTTTACAAACATTATTGTGTTTATTACTGTTTTTAGAGCTTTTCTTTGTCCTTTTACTGGAAGTATTGTCCAAATTTTCATTCGATAGACCAGAAAAATGAAACATTGAATTTTATCAAAATTAATCGATTTCTGATTGCGCCACCGATATTCGGAATTCATCGTCTTTATTGCGCATTTAGTGTTTGCTTATTCCGAATTACGAATGCTATGATAAAATTGTTGTTCGGAAATGAGGTGCTTGGCTAGACAAAGCCATTGAGAAACATTAGATTCAAATAGAAATTATAGTTTTTGAAGCTAAATTTTAGATTGAATATTATATGAATCAAGTTGTTTCCTTGAACATTAAAAAATAAATCAGACAAAAAGTTCGTCTTTTCGATAATTAAACCTGCGAATTATTTTTCGTTATCGAGTTTAGGGTTTAAAAAACATCTTCTTTCCTCTAATCTTAATATTTATTGTCTTATAATGTTGTATACCAATGATTCTCATAGATAATGTCTAGAAACTTCTCTTCGTGACTATTTCAAATGCTCCCAGTTAAGAAAAAAAATCCCTCATTGTCATTTATAAAGTCCACTTTCCCCCAGATCCCAAAGTGTGAAAGTCTAGTGTTGTGCAATAATTTTAATGTTTACACCCTGTTCAAGTATATGATCATCCCGCAAAAAAGTGTAATCCAAACATTGTAGTAGTCCGTCTTCGGGATACAATGACCTCGTTCTCGTCCATAAACCGTGCGCGCATTCCTTTCTCGCTATCCCGAGCTCTGCGTCTCTTCGTCTTCAATACTCTCTCTTTATCACCGATCCGAAAAAGTACAGGAGAAATCCGAAGAAGGAGATGACTGAGGAGGAGGAGGCATACAACCGCACATACAATATCAGATAGAAAAGTGACAGTAACCGTCTTCTCTCTTTCCACATCTCTTTCATTCTTTTTGAGAGAAATCAGGTCAAAAAGATGGAGACGACGATGATGATGAATGAAGAATGTGTCGGGATAGGAGTAGAAGAGAAGAGAAAACATCGAATACTTTCTGAAGACGATTGCAAAAACACACTTTCTTATCAAATTTATGGAAGAGAAGACACGAGAAGCTGAAGAGATGAAATCCGCCTATTCCGGATTGCTTTTTGATCGAGTTTTCCGGAAATAGATAATGAAGAGATTAGTTATAATGTTTCAGTTACTCAATTTGCAACATTCAACAATCAAATATAGTTTCCACGATCGAATGTTTCAAATTGAGAAAAACAATGAGAGCAATAGAAATCACCATTGATATGTTTGGTTCTATTGATATCGAGCTCTGAAGTGAACCTAGAAAGAAATGAGTTTAGCTTGATTCTCAAAGTACACTGATTGGAAAAGAGAGCTTTGTGGAACAAACTCGGCCTAGCAATATAGACTGCACTAGTATTTCACAAGATCTTATAACTTTTCATTCAATCTCACAATGGTTCTATTTCTCAAAAATGAAAACTCATGAGCACCTGGGCGCAGGCGATAGAAGAAGCAATGTTACTACGGTAACACCTCAAGAGACTTTCTCTCGTAGAAACTCTTTTCAGGAACCTCAATAACTTACAGATATGAAACACAAAAGCATTCAAAGTTTTGTTCACTTCTAATTTTGAGAGGTCCCTGATTATATTGGACTTCTGATCATTGCATCAAAATTAAAGGAATTCGAATGACGCCATCAAAATTCAAATATTTCATTATCTCGATTGTTGCGCATGGAATGCTTATCTATTCTCCGAATTACGAATGTTTGAACGAATACATTATTTGAAGATTCAGGGCTTGATGAGTTTGTCCTCACAAAGTAGTTGATGGCGAATCAATGTTGTCAAAGAAGCGTTCTTCTCAATGAGTACTGTCAATACCCTAATCATGACTTATGTAATGAAGCTAGTTCGTTTTTACAATGAATAAATATTTTCTTTGCATAAAACTGTAATCTCCGTATCAGATTACCCCTTCCCCCTCTTCCCCCCCCCCCCCAAGTTGCGCTTTCATTTATAAGGCGCACATTTTTCAGACTCGCCGCCCTGATGGCCGAGTGGTCGAAGGCGTGAGGCTTATGTCCTCATTGGGTGACTCCAGTCGCGGGTTCGAATCCCGCTTAGGGCAAAGCATTTTTTCTTTTTTTTTCAAATGCTTTATAAACATTATTGTGTTTATTATTCTTTTTAGGATTTATCCTGGCAATATACTAATGTGTTTTTCTCTTTTTATTTGAACTATGAGTTTTGTGAAAGACTAATCAAGTGGATACTCGGTGCTCGGAAAGTTTATCTGGAAAACGTTTGGTTTGAGTAATAATATGTTGGTTTTTAAGAATGGTAAAGCACACAAGAAATTAGAAATCAGCATACTAGTTAGTGTAGCTCTGCACTGTAGGTGCTGATGCAGTAGAAGGAAGCATCATGACTTCTGTGGCATAACCCTAGAGTCCTCATTCATTTTACATACCTATTACTAGTACACATTCACTAATCATTCACTTTTCTTCCATCCTAATCAGTGTCAATCAGTATCTTGGTGATCTTCCTCTCTCCATTTCCTTTTACTCATTGTCTGTCGCTCCAAGTTCTCATCATTCGTCTCGGAATCAAGTGTCTTGTCTCTTGTCCGTCCCCTTGCCTGTGCCACCCCTAATGACCCAATTACCAAATGTGGTGTCCCATTTATCGGTCGGTGCGTTCAAACATAACTGCTATCCGTGTTGCTTTCTCCATATCTTTCTCTCGAAGACGCCGCGCCCCACGTCTTCTCCTCCTGACCCCCTATCATTTTCACTTCAATTGGTTTCACTTGTCCATTCACTTCACCTTCTTTCAAGATGGGAAGCTTCTGATTTCTTTTTCATGTACCATATCTACCGTAACCCTATTCCAGAACCCATAGATATCCTAAAATTATGCAACATCTTCTATTCTTGTTTACTTCTCCACCTCCTTCATCTTCTTCTTCTTCTCATTATTTCACCTTCCATTCATTTATAATCTTTATCTCGTTACTCTCGGAAAAGAATGTTATCCCCTTTTTCTCTTACATATTCTAATCGCCCTTCCGTGTCCGTCGATCCAATCGTTTCCCTCTCTATCCCCTTCTTTCTTCTTCTTCATTCCTAACTCTTTTTGTCCAATGTCAATCCGATTTCTCTTTCGACGCCTCCTCCAAATGTGTCACAAAAACGGTCAACACAAATGTCTCCAGGCGCCCCATACGCAAATTGGGTCACGGTTTTGGAACATTATCTCTATCGTTTTTGGCCGACTTGATCGACTTTTGATCGTGTTTTTGTTGTCGTTTCCCTCTCCTTATTTGTTGTCGTTTCCATTACGTAATTGTTATGAAGACCTCCCACCTTTCTCCTTCTTGGAAGTTTGAGGGAAAGTGAAAAATGAATTAGGAGGAGGTTGACCGAAAATTATAGATTCTGAATGATCAAGTTTTAAACTTATCTCAGAAGCAGAAGCTATGTGATCCTGTGATTTAAAACTAAGCATTTGAGCATTAAGTTCTTGATCGCTGAAGCCAAAGCATATCTAACTATCGCTTCTTGATTTTTGTAAAACCTTCTTAAAATAAAACGAAGCTCTGATGAAAAAAAACTTTGATAACCATTTTGAAATATTAACTTAACCAAGTCTTGAGCTGTAACTCCATACCGACTGCTACAGTACTCTAGGATTTTCAAACCATCATCTTCAAACAGTTCCCATTGGACTCTTTGAGACTTTTAACCTATGTTTCTGTTTATCCAGCAGTCAGTCAATCACAAAAACCCTAATATAATTGCACTTGCACCTCAATTTTGTATGAAAAAAAAATCTTTATTTCGTTGTCGAGGGAATTATGTTTCAAAATAAAACACAAAACCCTTCTCATAAAGTTAGTTATCTACCGTAATCCCTCTAGTATAGTTGCACACGATACACATCTTCTGGATTTAAACCTACTGAATGGCAGGCTGTCATGCTCCAAACAGGTTGGTCCGATTCTATCTAATGTGTTACTGTAGATTCAAATTTCTTGAGATGTGATAAGAAACTCTTTAACAAAATCAAGGCATTTGGATGTGTTTCTAGATTCGTTATGCTTATCTCTCCTAGTCATTTGCCGATGATCATCCTGAGTCATCCCTGATTCTGGATCTTCTTCTCCTTCTTCTTCGAAAATCATGCAGAATGACCCGTTATTCATTTTGCTATACATTCTCATTTAACACGACGTCATTCACTTTTTTCTCTCTTTTTATTATTAAATTCTCAGCTATTGAACGCACTTTCCGTTTCAAGTTTGAAACGTCGAGAACCCGCTAATTCCGATGTGGGGGAGAGAGACATGCGACGGCAAGTGTTCCATGGAATTTTGATTCATGATTCATGCTTCAAGAATCCACGGAAGAAGTATCCGGGAGCGGCGGATTTGCGGTTTCCCGACGGCTTCCTATCCATGGGAACCGGTTTCTTGAAAAAAGAAGAAGTGAGAGGACAAGCAGCCGACAGGAAGGCGGAAAAAAAACTTGATGAGAATGGGATGACCTCTGGGGTACTTTACCGCGGGTATCCATTCCTTCAGGATCAAATCGCAGGAATCTATCATTGCCTCATTCGGAGGTCTACACCTTCTCTTCTTCTTCTCTCACTAGGTTATCAGTATCGGTCATCTAACTCCTATCTTGATCCGAAACGTTTGTACAGTGGCCTTCACCCAAACAGTCGGATGGGGTATAAGTCACCGCCTCTCATTTCTTCACGGGACTCTTCATCTCCGTAGTAATCTTATTTGGTCAACTAGATATATATCATGACGTGGCACAAACCAAAAGAAAGCTTTTCGTTTTCGTTCCCACACATTTTTCCATTTTTCACACCTAGTAGTTCTGTTGGTTTCTCTTTTCTTGTTTCCGCCTGATATCCCATCTGGGTTGATGTCCAAAACTAACATCTTCTTAAAGTAGACGTCCCGAAAGAAAGAAAGATATTCCCTTTTTTATTTTGTTCCGATGAAAGCGTCGACTCCAAACATGACGACAAAAAACTTTCGATTTGAATGATTCACTTTTCATAAACTCGTCCGTTTTGTCCGAGAGAATCCCGTTGTTCACATTATGAGACTTTCAATGTTTCTTTTTATTCTCTTCACCATATAGAAGATCCCACCTCTTATCCGTTTTTCTTTTCAGAAGGGTGCTTGTCGAACAGACCGTCGTTTTGCAACACTCGACATCTTCGACTTGACCAATGAAGGCCTTCGCGGTTTTCACCCTCCTTGCGGTATCCGCTTTAGCAGACACCCTACGTAAGTTTATGATGCTTATATTAGCTGGAGCTATGAGACAATACTAACTGAAACCAATTTGAATTCCATTCAGATATTTTATTCTGATCACTTAGTCAATTTATCAAAAAAGATCATAAGACTATCTAGGATTTACAGGCTCATCATAAAAAAAAGCTTCTTTAGCTTGCTCTGTTTTTGAATAAATATTTTCAAAGTTTTAAATTATTTCTTTTCAGCATCCGTGACGATATGCCCTATTGAAACCCAAACTATCTTCGTCCTTCAACACAACTCAACAGTCGGAGCTCGTATCCGAACAATCCCAACCTCAAACCTTGCTGAATGTTCCGATCACTGTTCCGCTTCCCTTGATTGTCAAGGAGTTGAGTTCAAGGAGGGAAGCTGTGCCGTATTCCGTGCTGGATCCGAGAAGGCCACCAAGGGCAGCCAACTTTTGACAAAGAGCTGTGTAAAGAGTGACCGTGTCTGCCAGTCTCCATTCCAATTCGATCTTTTCGAGCAAAAGATTCTCGTTGGATTCGCCCGTGAAGTTGTCCCAGCTGAGAACATCCAAGTCTGTATGGCTGCCTGTCTCAATGCTTTTGACACTTTCGGTTTCGAATGTGAATCTGCAATGTTCTATCCAGTTGATCAAGAGTGCATCTTGAACACTGAGGATCGTCTTGATCGTCCATCTCTTTTCGTTGATGAGGCTGATGATACTGTCATCTACATGGATAACAACTGTGCTGGATGTTAGTTTGGAAGTTGTTCATTTCGAAAACAATCATTAATTCATTTCAGCTCAATGCTATCCACCATACATCACTCAATACATCGCTGTTGAAGGAAAGCAATTGAAGAACGAGCTTGATCGTATCATCAACGTCGATCTCGATTCCTGCCAAGCACTTTGCACTCAACGTCTCTCCATCTCTTCCAATGACTTCAACTGCAAATCTTTCATGTACAATAACAAGACCCGTACCTGCATCCTTGCTGATGAACGATCAAAGCCACTCGGACGTGCTGATCTTGTTGCCACCGAAGGATTCACTTATTTCGAGAAGAAGTGCTTTGCTTCTCCAAATACTTGCCGCAATGTTCCAAGTTTCAAACGTGTTCCACAAATGATTCTTGTCGGATTCGCCGCTTTCGTCATGGAGAATGTCCCATCTGTCACCATGTGCCTCGATCAATGCACCAAGTAAGTTCCAATGTTTTCCAGATATCTATATATAATCGATTTTCAGCCCACCACCAGAGACTGGAGAAGGATTTGTCTGCAAGTCTGTCATGTACTACTACAATGAACAAGAGTGTATCCTCAACTCGGAAACCAGAGAAAGCAAGCCAGAGCTCTTCATCCCAGAAGGAGAGGAATTCTTGGTTGATTACTTCGATATCACCTGCCACCTCAAACAAGAGAAGTGCCCAGCTGGACAACATCTCAAGGCTATCCGCACAATCAACGCTGCTCTTCCAGAAGGAGAATCTGAGCTTCACGTTCTTAAGGCTTCAGCTGCCAAGGGAATCAAGGAGTGTGTTGCCAAATGCTTCGGACTTGCTCCAGAGAAGTGCCGTTCTTTCAACTACGATAAGAAGACCAAGTCTTGTGATCTTCTCTACCTCGATGGACACAACACTCTTCAACCACAAGTCCGTCAAGGAGTTGATCTTTATGATCTTCACTGTCTTGCTGGTAAGTATTCATTTTGCCATTTTGTCCATTTCCTTCTTCTTCTTCTAACATCTTGTCCATCTCGTTTCTTTCAAAAACTTACAAAATTCTTAGTTCCGAAGTTCCGCCTAAACCTTAAAACCCCAACAAAATGCTTTATGTGTTTGTGTGTAAATTGCCTCTCATCATAGCTCTGCCTCTAGTGGAAAATGACTGCTCTGCCAACAAGGACGATGCTCTCTTCTCCCGCTATCTTCACACCAAGCAACGTGGAATCCCAGCCAAGAGCTACAAGGTCGTCTCACTCAACTCTTGCCTTGAAGTCTGCGCCGGAAACCCAACGTAGGAAGAATCATTCCTCTTCAACATTGTAATCCAACATTTTTCCAGATGTGCTGGAGCCAACTACAACCGCCGTCTTGGAGACTGCTCTCTTTTTGATGCTATCGATGATGATGCTGAGGTCAATGAGCACACCGACTTCTACAAGAATCTCTGTGTGACCAAGGAAGTCGACACCGGAGCTTCTGCTGCCGCTAACGTCCCAGAAACCAAACACCGTGTCTCCGGGACTGTTGTTGAAGGAAAAGACTCCAAGGCTCAACTTCTTGCCACCAAGAAGGTCAAGAAGCCAACCATCAAGAACACTGAACACCGTCGTGCTCCAGAATCCACCGTTCCACTTGGTCCACCAGTTGAGGTCAAGGCTGAGGCTATCCAAACTATCTGCAACTACGAAGGAATCAAGGTTCAAATCAACAATGGAGAACCATTCAGTGGAGTCATCTTCGTCAAGAACAAGTTCGATACTTGCCGTGTTGAAGTTGCCAACTCAAATGCTGCTACCCTTGTTCTCGGTCTTCCAAAGGACTTCGGAATGCGTCCAATCTCTCTTGACAACCTCGATGATAATGAGACTGGAAAGAATAAGACAAAGAAGGGAGAAGAAACTCCACTGAAGGAGGAAATCGAAGAGTTCCGTCAAAAGAGACAAGCTGCCGAATTCCGTGACTGTGGACTTGTTGATCTTCTCAACGGAACATACAAATCGACTGTCGTCATCCAAACCAACAACCTTGGAATTCCAGGACTTGTTACCTCAATGGATCAACTTTATGAGGTTTCCTGCGACTATTCATCTATGCTCGGAGGACGTGTTCAAGCTGGATACAACATGACTGTCACTGGACCAGAAGCCAATCTCATTCAACCACGTGGAAAGATTGAACTCGGAAACCCAGTTCTCATGCAACTTTTGAACGGAGATGGAACTGAACAACCACTTGTTCAAGCTAAACTCGGAGATATTCTTGAGCTTCGTTGGGAGATTATGGCTATGGACGATGAGCTTGACTTCTTTGTCAAGAACTGCCACGCCGAGCCAGGACTCGCTGGAGGAAAGGCTGGAGCCGGAGAGAAGCTTCAACTCATTGATGGAGGATGCCCAACACCAGCTGTTGCCCAGAAGTTGATCCCAGGAGCTATTGAGATTAAATCATCGGCTGTGAAGACCACCAAGATGCAAGCTTTCCGTTTCGATTCGTCCGCCTCTATCAGAGTGACTTGCGAAGTTGAAATCTGCAAGGGAGATTGTGAACCAGTTGAGTGTGCTTTGACTGGAGGAGTCAAGAAATCTTTCGGAAGAAAGAAGAGAGAAGTCAACAACAACATTGAAGAATGTGAGTTTTCAAATAAATTAAGATGTAATTACGAGTTCTTTTCCAGTCGAGACCAACCGTTATTTGATCCCAAGACGATCACATGCCACCACATCCATCGTCATCATTGACCCACTTCAACAGGTATGCACAAAAGTAGGAAATTAGAAAAGACAAAGTAATCAATAATTCTCATTTGCAGGTTAACGAGCCAGTTGCCCTGTCACGTTCCTCGACTCTTGATCTTCTTCGTGAAGAAGCTCACGAGGTTCAAGTGATTGAAGAGGGATCCATCTGCCTCAACTCAGTCACCGTCTTCGCCATTTTCGGAACTTTGGCTGTTCTCATTTTGGGACAAGCTGTTGTCATTGCTCACTACGCAGTTCGCCGGTTTTCAGCTGAAAAGACTGCTTAATTCATATCTCTTCACTTTACAAACAGCCATCACTTTTTCTTCTCCTTCACAGCTCAATCTCATACCTAATAATTAATAATTAATTGTTTTTCTTTTTGTTTTCATTTCAAGTGACCCAAACTCTAATTTTCCTGCAATAGCACAACTTTTTACGTGTCTCCTAAAGTTTTTACAATTTCGTTCAGCCTATTGAAACCAAAAATTCGTCTCCCGCCTGATCCCTCTATCTCTTTCTTTCTTTTCGTTTCATTCAGCTACAGTATCCACTGAAAACACAATAATTCATTGCAAATAGAGCAGTTCTGTCTGTCGGGTACTGTAGAGCCTTCATTTCTCAGTTACATTTTTGTTTCTATCCTTTCCCCTCTTTCCCATTTTCTATCATGTTTACATTCCCCCTTTTCTCTAAATTTAGTGAAACTTTTTCAACATTGAATGAAGTGTCTAAATCTTATTTCTTGCAGTTCAACCTTTTAAAAGTTCGATTCAAGTTTTATGAAGCTCTAAGAAAACCCGTGTGTATGGCATAGGAAACAATACATGAAAGAAGACAAGGCAAAATATGAGTAAGGTAATGTAAAACAAAAAAACTAGAAGTAGCTACACGACATCTTGATTTGATAGCGGTTTTGAAATGAATTCCCTCCGAGCTTCAAATGTTTCGATAACTCTGAGAAGTTGATCTGCATTGTACCTTTTGATCCGATCTGGCTGAAACTCAAAAATGCGTAATCTTAGGAGATTGGATGGATATATTTACCTCAAGGGCTAAATAAAGTAAATCTGTGTAAATTGTCATATGATCGTTCTCGTTTGTTCCAGTAGAAAAGATGTTAGTCGGATAATTCGGCCGACCTGAAATTTCGAATTTCAATGGATGTTTTGTTGAAAAGTAATTACAAAAGCATGTGCCTTTTGAATTGTTAAATGAACGTTTCGCACACAATTGACAGTTTTGTCTAGGACTACAGTGACGACGAACATGGTCAAATCCAAATCGAAGAGACATTGCTAGGTAGTAGTAGTCAACAGGAGGAAGTTTTTCTGACAGAGTCACTCGTAATCCTTCACTTCTTCCCATCTGCAAGAATCACAAAATGGAAACAGTTCGACGTTTCTGATTTGAAAATTTTCAACTAGCATTTTAGAACTGAAAACAAATGGAATGATTGGTAAGTTCATTATTGAACAGATATGTGAACACTATCTTACCAAAAACTAAGAAACTCAACCTTCATTTTAGTACAGACGTACTGCGCTAAATTCATCTTGTTCCAGAATTTAATGTTTTGAATTCACTCGATCAAATAATACTTTCAAATTTCAAAATACCAACATTTTCTATCGTATCAGAACCGAGTAGAAAGGCAAGGTCCATAATATTCTCGCTTTCATCTTTTGGCATGAAGAACGGATGTTTTGCACAGACGAGTGATAATAGGACGATTCCACAGGAAAAAATGTCGATTGAAGGGTTACAGAGGCCCAATCCAAACAAAAGCTCAGGAGCTCGAACACCGGGAGTACCGACCTAATAAAAGAAAACAGTTTGTGAAAATCTTAACAGTGATTGCTTACAATATTATAATTCTCTCGTTTCGGTTTCCCTCTACAAAACATACATGGAGAAGCGGTTCTCTTGCAAGAATGACACTCTATTTCTTTTTCCATCGTTGCGACAGCGTGACTCTGAAATCAAGTATCGCATCACAACTTGAGTAGTTTTTTAGAACTAACCCTCGGGCATTCGTTTTTGGATCTGTCGACAGTGGCAAGACCGAAATCTACTAGCCGGAACCTGCAAAACGAATGATTTAATCCTTTCCCATTCTATTTTTAAACCTTTTGGTTTTGGGTGAATACAGGAAATTGGAAAGCTTGATGTCACGATGTACGTATCCATTTTGGTGGAGATATGCGACAGCTGACAAGAGGTTCCGGAAATAAAAGAGGGCGAATCCCAAATCTTTTTTTGAGTGATACAGCAGCTCACTTGCCGAGCAATGTGGAAAATGCTCTAGAACTAATGCAACTGAGCCATTGAAATGATAAAACTCGTAAAGTTTGACAATGTTAAAATGTCCTCCAAGTTCTGATAAGAGTTCCAATTCGATTGACAACATACTGACTTTCTCTATCCGCCGTATTGCCTTAATTGCTCTACTTTCTTGGGTAGTTCGGCATTTTGCACTGATAACTGTTCCAAACGAACCTAGATTAGAGATTATTTGGTAAACACGAAACTTGCATTAAGGAAACATTTACCTTCACCGATGATCTGCTCTTGAATTTGGTACTTTCTTCTGAAATTCGGATCGCCTAAGACTGGACAGTTCTCTTCCCATACTCGTAGCTTCTGAGATTTCATAGACGTGTATTATGACTGCTAGATCTGGAAATAATTGTATCAAAAGTATTTTGAACTACTTTCTCATGTGAAAATAACGAATTCCGAAAAATTTTGAAGAAAATATTAGCTTTCAAATCTTGCGCCAAAAGTTTTCTGTTGAGATTATTGCGTACCAAGCATTTTAATTCACGCGCAACTGCCACATTGCTCGTTGTTTTTTTTTTCTATTAAACATTTGCCAACGTCTGAATCTATTGGTCTTCATTGTGTTTTCAATGAGTTTCAAATTTTCTCGAAAATACTCATACTTTTTTCCAACTTATGCTCTCAATCAATGCCTCTGTGTTTTTGAATTGATTGTTTCTACTATTTTTTTTTGTTTTCAACAATTTGAGACACCGTAAGTTTCCATATTTCTGGTGCCACATTTCTGAATTGCAAGAGCATTCCAAATTACTACCAGATGAATTCTCTCCGATTTCCATCCCTCAACATCTTAGCGCTTTCACTGCCACGTTTTCAAAAACCAAACTTACATCGGTGAAAAATCATTGTGTAAATAACCCCGCTTGATTGATAGTCGATGCCAGTTGTTCATCCCTCTTAAGTTTCCCTGTTTCCTCGCCCTACCACTAGCAGTTTCTCTCATATCACACAAAAGCATATTTGAAGAATCAGGAAACGTTGCACTTGTCGCTATGGTGAATTATCTCTGAATCCTAGTTTCTCTCACAACGGAGACGTCAAGCCAGTCATGTCGAGGTGCTCTAATTGCGCGCGTTTTTGTCTCTCCCTTTCTATCTCCCTCTTCCTTCCTGCGCTTCCACTGGTAGGAAACGTCTTCATTTCATCTCGTTTGCTCTCGTTTCACAAGAAAAGACCTAGCTTCGGATTTTGGTGCAACCAATATTTTAAAATCCCAGTGCCTTCACATTTTGCAAAAGAGGTCATAAAAAAAAACAAAAACATTCAAATTATAACGCTCAAACTTCTCGCGTCGAGTAAAAAGTTTCCAATGTAAAACAATTTTTTTCAGAGCTGTAGAAAATCTTGTCTCGGAACCTAGGTTCCACTACCATAGTTGCTCCTACTAAATATGATTTTGAAACTCTTAATTTTCCATATATCGATGTGTTTTGTTATTGTTTTCTTTTCTTCGTCTCTGAAGGCGTGCGCGTGTGTGTGCCCTCCTAGCCATTTTCGCTCACACTCATTCGACCTCCTTTCTCCCCCTCTCTCATACACACCACACACTCGAATTATAAGTCAGTGCTGCGAGAGTATAGAAAAAAGGAACAAACATTGATGGAAACGCAGACACCTTCCTCCTCTGCGTCTCTAGCCAATGCAATTGGACTGCATAGTTTTGAAAAAACGTGCGCTCTCCACGTCTCACCATCGTTGTTCTAGCAGCCGCCATAGCTATAGACATCATCTGACATCGTTTTAGAATGTTTTAATTTTCTGTAACTTGTCTTTGAATTTTCATTAATCGATGGGTAGACACTCGGATATTTTTTTTTATTTTCACATTACCACGCTATTTTCTCTCCTTCTGATTTGGTTTTCTTCTTTCCACCACCTCGGTTTCAACGTACATTGACTGTCTATCAATTTGTTACACGTGTTCCTATCTGTGTTCAAGCAGTAACGACTATATTTTCTCTTTTTTCTTGTTGACTAGAGCAAATAGCGAGTATGAGAATATGTTTCCTCCACTCTAAGTACTGCAAAACTAAACTGATAACGCTAGATTGTGAACAAACTCTTCGAGACTTTTCTATCTCTTGCTCCTCATTTCTCCTCTAAATTCATTGATTTCAGCTAACATGTCCGAAAAACACAGTCTTTTGCAAGTCACCCCAAGCCGGGAACTTGTATTCACTGGTCCATTTACCGATGTGGTCACATCTCACATGACACTGAAAAACACTACTTCCAATCCTGTTTGTTTCAAAGTGAAAACAACAGCTCCAAAGCAATATTGTGTACGCCCGAATTCTGGTAAGTATCCATATCAATTTCAATGTGTTCTAAAGAATATACGCGTTATAGGACTTCTTAAAACTGGAGATTCGAAACAAATCACTGTGATGCTACAACCTCTCGAAGGAATCCCATCTGATGCAGGCCGACACAAATTCATGGTTCAGTCGTGCGTTGCTCCAGCCGAGGACATTGTAGATTTGGAAGCAATTTGGAAGATAGTCGACCCAACTGAACTAACCTACAGCAAATTGATGGTGACTTTCGTGGACAAGAAAAATCCAGCTTCGGGAGATGACAACAAGACAATGATGATGCATGGACATGAAGAAACTTTCGCTTCCGCTGGTCAAGCTCAGTAAGTTCTGATGATTAAGAAAAAGTTACGATCAATAATCTTTCAGAGAGCTCGGTAGTTCATACTCTGCTTCTCATTCGCAGCAAGATGGAACTGTTGCCTCTTTGCGCAAGTCCTTGAAGTCTACAGTTGATGAAAAAGAAGAATTGCAGAAAAAAATTCTTGGATTGGAGCAAGAGATCGAAGTTATGCTCAAGGTATTAATGAACCACAATTCTTTTAAATTGTTTAATGTTTTCAGAAGAATCGCAAGCTTCAGCAGACACAATCGAATGGTGGACTTGTTGATGGACCATATCCAACGTTACAAGTCGTCCTCTTTGCGTTTGCTGCATTGCTCATCGGCCTCATTATCGGCAGTCTCTTGCGTTACTAGCTGCCACTAAACACTTCTCTGTCAGAATATTTTCAATACTTTAATCCTCCATTCCCAGTCCCTCTTTTTTCCATTCAGATGAGAAGCTTTCGGAAATAGAATTTAAATTTTTGTATTTGGTCGCAGTGCGCAATTCTTTTCACTCTTCGTAATGCTTCTCAATCATTTCACTTTCCTTTTGATTTTCAGCTCTCTAGACTGTGACATTTCTTCTAGTGAGCCCCTTGTCCAAACTACCCGGTAGTCTGTTATGATATACCATGGTATATGTGTGGTACCTTTCCCTACTTCCAATTCACTATCATTCTATTTATTTCTTCTCTTTCTCATTTATTGTATGTGTAACTATTAGATCCAAATGATTGCTTGAGTTCCCATCTATGCCTGCACCAACAACTAGAGCCCTTGGAATTAATTCGTTCACCGACACTACAATCGTTTTTCACTCGTTTGATTTGTATATGGTACAATAAAGTTTAAAAAACCAATGAACCTATTTTTCATTCACAAGGTGCCGTATCTCATCGGCGTTTTATTTCAAAGGAAATCCGGCACATCTCACCCCTGAACTTCAAATATTCTTAGTATGCCTGGAAAAAAGGAAGATGATATGTCGAACGTTGAGTTCGAATCGTCCGAAGAAGTAAGCGTAGTCCCTACATTTGATAAAATGGGATTAAGAGAAGAACTTCTCCGAGGTATTTACGCCTATGGCTTCGAGAAGCCGTCCGCAATTCAACAGAGAGCGATTCCGGCAATTCTCAAAGCTCGAGATGTGATTGCACAAGCTCAGTCTGGAACAGGAAAAACAGCAACGTTCTCAATTTCTGTGTTGCAATCATTAGACACTCAAGTTCGTGAGACACAAGCTCTAATTCTTTCCCCAACTAGAGAACTTGCAGTACAAATTCAAAAGGTCAGAAACATGGCTTATTCATTTGAGATCGTATCAATTTTAGGTCGTCCTTGCTCTTGGAGATTATATGAATGTTCAGTGCCACGCGTGTATTGGTGGAACAAATCTGGGAGAAGATATTCGAAAGCTAGACTACGGACAACATGTTGTTTCTGGTACCCCAGGACGAGTTTTCGATATGATTCGACGCCGTAATCTTCGTACACGCGCCATCAAATTACTGGTTCTTGATGAGGCCGATGAAATGCTCAATAAAGGATTCAAAGAACAACTGTATGACATTTATCGTTACTTACCGCCTGGTGCCCAAGTCGTTCTTCTCTCTGCCACACTCCCACATGAAATTTTGGAAATGACTAGCAAGTTTATGACGGACCCTATTCGGATTCTTGTGAAACGTGACGAATTGACACTCGAGGGAATCAAGCAATTTTTCGTTGCTGTCGACAAGGAGGAGTGGAAATTCGACACACTTATCGATCTTTACGACACGCTGACCATCACTCAAGCCGTGTTGTTCTGTAACACCCGTAGAAAGGTCGACTGGTTGACTGATAAAATGAAGGAAGCAAATTTCACGGTATCATCAATGCATGGAGATATGGAACAGAAGGATCGTGATGAGGTTATGAAGGAGTTTCGAGCAGGAACAACCAGAGTACTGATTTCCACCGATGTTTGGGCCCGCGGATTAGATGTACCTCAAGTCTCACTGGTAAGATAATTTTCTGGAAGATGCTTTCTGAACATCTAGTCATTTAAAAGATGTTCTGTTGGAGTCCTTTATATTTAACGTTGCAGGTTATCAACTATGATCTGCCCAATAATCGTGAGTTGTACATTCATCGAATCGGACGATCAGGACGTTTTGGCCGCAAAGGAGTTGCAATCAACTTTGTTAAGCAAGACGATGTCAGAATTCTCCGAGATATTGAGCAGTATTACTCCACTCAAATCGACGAGATGCCAATGAATATTGCTGACATCATCTGATTCACTGTTTATTTTTTACGGAATGCTCCTAATTTTTATTTATAAGATCATATTCTGCCATTTGTTGTTACATTTTACTTGTTTTGTTACGAAGTTGAAAAGATCTCTTGCTCTAACTCCAAAGAATCATAATTATAACAAGAGCCCTTAATTTTAAAAACTTGAATAAATTTTAACTCTTTTGAGCTTTCATCCTGTTTCAAATAAATGTAATCAACTTTTTTCGTATATCGAACAAGAAAAACGTGAACCACGTGGACCAAAATCATTTCAGGAAGCCTAGTCTGCGTGGTACCTGGCTCGTGGATTCGAGCTCGTGAGTTTTCATTTCGCTAAATTTTTTCCTAGTTTTAGTTTTCACAAAAAAAATTTTAAAGCATAAGCTTTCCAGTATTTTTCGGGGAGCATAAATTCCAGTTACTAGTCGTACAAAACCTATACCTTCTAACTCTTATCAAACTAGCTTCTCCCGGCGATAATACCACAAGATATTAGACTACCCTTCTTTCTTTGACCCAACAGAAAGAAAACTAAGATGAGGAGTGTGTATAGGAATACGAAGACGCAGACGTTCAGTGAGTACTAGAGAGAGCCGCGACCGCGTGCTGCAGTCCACTCCTTCTATGCTGACCAGCCTTTCCTCAAAAAGCATAGGAGCTGTCGACAAAAATTCACATAGAAAATATATTCCATGAGATTGATATTTCCTCAAGCGGCTTCCAATTTACGTAATGTTGCTCTAGGAGAAGATTATGCTCTATGCATGTTCTCCATTTTTATGTTTTGAAATTAAAAAAAAAGGATTTTAATGTTTCTTTTCCTGAGCATTCGAAATGTAATGCCAATTTATGAGCATTCTTTTCCCTCCTCTTTTCTCTGAGGCCTCTTCGTCGTAGGGTTCTGAATATTTATGACTCATTTGTATCGAACACGCATTGGTTCTCGCTTTGTCTCTCAGTTTTCTATTTCTTGATTCCAAGCGAATGACAAATTTGCTTGAGGCCACGTTTTGAAAAAGAAGAAATTTGTATTTTCTTTCCATTTGAACTTCAGAAGTTAGCTGGGAATTGATTATGATTCTTCAATATAATCTGTACGCGTTTAGCTAATTAGTTCTTCTCACTCTTCCCTCCACTGTTCACGATTTTGGACTAAGTTTCATAAATTAACCATCGGTTCTCTAGGGTGATTTTTTTGTTCTCTGTTTTCAGAGTATTTAGCTCTCGTTTTGTTTTTTTGAAGGATCTTTTCCAAAAGAGCTTTTGAACAATGCTGCTTTCGTCTGTCTTTGAATCTCTAGGCGACGAATTCAATAAAAAAGCAGATAATCACCTTATCCCCAAAGAATATGACTAACAAAATTTGTTATGCCTTTTCTTCTTGAAATATATGAATTTCGTGGTTGCCAACTATCTTTCTTTCATAATTCTCGAACGTTTCAGGATCGGAAAACAGTATATTCTCAAGCTGATGGCAGGCAGACCTCAGTCATCACATCGATGATTTAGCTGACGATTCATTTGTAAGAAGTTAAACATTGAAGTTTAATAATATTAATATTTCATGTTTCAGTACAATGTCAGTGTTCATAAGAACAAAAACAAATTGTTGCGGGCGATCATGGTGTGTACGAGATCCTTGCGGCATCATGTGTGCCATAGTCACATGGATGCTGATTGCTTATGGTCAAGTATGCGTTTTCATGGTTATGCTCTACTCATGGGAACAGTATCCTATTCACACCATTTTCAATTTCATGATATTCGAATCGTTCACCGTCCTCGCAGTAACTAGTCACTTAAAGGTATTTTTTAGTTTTTAAGAAACAAAACTAAAAATGATTTGAGAGAAGGTTTTTCAAAAAAGTGGTAAGATTCCACCGTTTAATATTTAGCTTAGTGTAAAACACTATTTCCTTTAAAAAATGCAGTTCTTCTTTCTGGATAATCAAAATGAATCCGGTTCAGCGTAGTTATAAGGCGTCACAGAGTACAACAATATTTCAAAATTTATAGACAATGATGACCGATCCGGGAGCCGTTCCTAAAGGAGATTGTACAGACGAGACAGTTGAACGAATGCAACTCCTTAATGGTCATACAGCAATATACAAATGTCAAAAATGCTCAAGTATAAAACCAGATCGAGCTCATCACTGTTCGGTTTGCGAAAGATGCATACGACGGATGGATCATCATTGTCCGTGGGTTAACAACTGTGTCGGAGAAGGAAATCAAAAGTTCTTCGTGCTTTTTACGGTATAGTCATTATCTCATGAAACAAAATTACTAAATTAAAGTATTGCAGATGTACATAGCGCTTCTTTCAATGCATGCTCTTTATTGGGGAGTTTGGCAGTTTGTCTTATGCGTTGGTGCAGAATGGCAGAATTGCTCTTCTTTGACGCCACCAGGAACGACCCTGCTGTTGATTTTCCTCCTTTTCGAGTCAATACTGTTTGCAATTTTTACAGCAGTAATGTTTGGAACACAAATTTCGTCAATTTGTAACGATGAAACTACCATCGAATCAATGAGAAGGTATTATTTTTGAATTCAGTTTATTTGCTTAAACACAACTTCAATTTTCAGTCGAAACGCAATGATGGATGAAGATGAACGGCAACGAAATAACTCTTGGAAAAATCTACAGTTGGTATTTGGTGGTCCATTCGGTTTGCGATGGTTCAACCCATTGGCGAATCCATTTGTTGCAAGACCCACTTTCGAATATTCCGTTTGATGGTTCAAAATTAGTTTTATTCATTTTCAGCATGTTTTAAGTAATATAATGTCCAATCAAAAATGGTTATGGCGGGTTACCAACTCTCTGTTTTGTTTTCCTGTGGTTCTTAATTATATAATCGAATTCATATTCAATTTACATCTATCACACTACTTATTTTCACTGAAAGTTGCTCCAAAAACGAGTAAATTTATTGCACCGTTTTTTACACCATATTTCTTCTGTGTATCTCATGATTAAAAACTTCTAAAACTAAAATGCGAAGCATGAAAATAAAATATTTATTCTTTCAAAAAATTCGTTTCAGCATCTCATTCTTTGTTTTCATCAATTTTAGCTGATTATTTCTTCAAGCACTTAATCCCTGAGAAATCAGAAAAGTTTACAAATTATTACTTTTTTGAAGAGTATGGCACTAGAGATATCAAAAGATGGAGGTATATCTCGCCCAAAAATCCTCGATCGAATTCTTAGGCTTCGGAAAGTCTCATTAATTCTTGCTTATGTGGCTGCATACTTCTGTTCACAATATTTATTCGATCCTGCGAATATGGAAGTAACAAGGTTCAACAGTTTTTATCAAATTAGTTCTTGTTATTGTTGCATTTCAGAATATCAGAACATTCCTTAATGCCCGGACTTGTAACTCCGAAATTCGATAAAAGTGGGATTGCAATTCAGTTGTATCGACGACTTAGTGATCTACCAAGGTGATTCAAATCGACTATAAGTGACAATGACTTCTAACAGACATTGTAGTTTAGAACAAAATCGCAACAACAATTCATTATGGATGTTTTCTCTGAATTCGGGTTGCAAAGTTATACGCAGAAATGGAAGTCTACAGTAGCAGGATATCCAGTTAAAGGAGAAAATGTTTATGGGTTCGTACGAGGTCACAGGAACGACGGTGCAGAGGCTCAACTGATTGTTGTTCAACTAGGAAGATCTGATAGAGCACGACGAATGATTAGTCGTATGCTGGCTTTTGTTGATTATGCGAAAGATCAAGTATACTGGGCACGAGATTTCGTTATTGTGTTTGTCGACGGAGACGACAAGAAAGGGCACGTTGAGAAAGCTGCATTTGCATTGGACTCTTTTCTTCTGAAGTACCAGAAAATTGAATCTCTCAATACGAAACAATCGAAAAATCGAACAGTGATTGCAGACGAGGTTCAAGCTCAAACAGGTGCATTGATTGCTGGAGTTGTTTATGATTTATCAGGAATATCTGTGAAAGGACAGAATATAGTCAACATGCAAATGAATGGGTTGAATGGGCAACAAGTTAATTTGGATGTGTTCAATGGAGTTGTTAAAATCGCTGATTCAAAACATCATTCCAAGGTCGCGATTTTTGGAACAATGCATCGCCATACTGTAAGTTAAGATTAAATGAAACTTTCTCTCATTTTTCGTATTCAATAATATTAATAGGCCTCAATAAAATTAACCTATTTCAAACGAAACCATTTCTTCGTTTGCCGAACAAAACATTCAGTTCAATATTGTTTCAAAAATAAATTCTCAATTGCAGAGTCCATATGTGACCTATTCTCCCTTCACTGTTCCAATTCTGGCCTTGTACACACAAGCGTTCGTTTCAATCGAAGGAATTCATAGTGTTATGGGAAAATATGGAGTTCAGGTAATTGAAAACTCATAAATCCAACAACCCGTATTGGCTCTGATTGTTTTTTCCAATCTTTCCCTGCCACTACCAGTTACCGCAAAAACTAAAAAAGGCGGAACCGCGAATTGCCTATAAAATTGCCCGCGAAAAAGTTGAGTTGTTTTGTCGTTTTTGGACAAAACGTCGTGTAGGATTAGGTGGTCACGAATCTCATATAGCAAAGTGCTCGCGTCGTTTTGCCGTCGTAAAACTGAAGGGCGCCGTCCCCCTCTTCTTTTCCTTCCATTTTTTCCTTCACCTAACAGCTTTCATTAGTCATTCTCTCTTGGTTCATGATACTCCCATTTTCTCATGTTGCTTGAATAAATGGCTGAGCAACCTAACATTCATAATTATAGTGGAGAAGACCAAAAATTCTCATTTGAATGTTTAGTTTGCTAATACATTTTCGGCAGTTTCTCTCTCTTTCTTCCATATATCCTTTCATTTTTCTATTTTAAGGGTCTTACCATTGGATTGAGCTTCGATTATAGTGAAAGACAAACTGGTCAATTCATTGAGGAGGTGTCTCGTATGCTAAATAATGTACTAGAAAGACTCCATCAAAGTTATTTCATGTGAGTTTTCATTTTGATTAATTTCGTGATGATTATTATTTGAATTTTTTTAGGTACGTTCTCTCCGACGATATGCATTTCTCATCAATTGGCTTCTATTCTATAACTATCGGGATCCTAGTGTCTCCACTCCTAATTTCCATCTACTATGAGTTCAAAAAACGATGGGATTGGAGCCCTGTTCTAAGCTATTTCGTTAGTCACTCCCTCGGATTCTTGATCTATTTCGCGTCTACATGGATTTTCAAACATATTGGCAACGAAGTCGTTTTGCTATCTAGTTTTCCATTTGTCGGAGTTGAAGGATCTGAAGGACAGCTCACTCCATCATATGATATTGCCACTTTATTCATCGTCATCTCATCTATTCCATTTGGATTTTTCTATTTCTTTAAGTAAGTTTAGCTACTCAATTATAGTATTCTTCTATGCCAACTTGTTTTTCAGAAACCCAGTCCCAGTACACCATGTACCACATATTCGCATTCTGTGTCTTACGGAAACTTCCCTCATTGTTTGTTGCTGCGGACTCATCAACTATGGTCTCGGAGTTTTCTCAGCTGGCGTCGTCGTGCCAATTCTCGTTCTAATGACGTTTGAGTCAGCGCATAGGTGAGCTGAACAAGCCGAGTGGGTTGTAGTGACATGATCTAAAATGACATGAGTACATTTCGATGTACCCATAAAATTGTATTCCAAACACGAGAAAATTGACGTGACACAGAAGAGATGAACTACAAAAGTTGACTGCATGAAGAATCGTTGAACCTTCTGAATAGTAATCATATTAGAAGATCTAGAAGAGAATGAGTCGTACACAGTAATGATTTCAAACTACTAGTAGACTTTCGTTTTTCTTTCACTCTGAAAGATTTCCATACCTACCCACTGGATTAATGAACAGAAGCTTCATCTTGGCAGCTTTGTAGTATTAGTAGTAATATACTGAAATAATGTTTTACTGATACAAATTTTTCGATCGCTGAAAACTCAAATGCTTCCCCAATATTATTACACATCAAAGTATGATCGTTTCAGAGCCCGGAGTTTGTTCCGTTCGTGCACACTCTGTATTCTCAGCCCGATTGGAGTTATCTCTTTGTTCGTTATGAACGTGAATGGCATCTTCGGCAACATGATTCCCATCAATCCATATAACTCGGTTTTGGAAATTCCAACTGCAATTATCCACACTATCATTCAACAAGACGTGGTATTCGGAACATGGCATTTCTTCCTTTTGTGTTGTGTTGCCTGGCCAGTTTGGACTATGCTTTTTGCCTGCTCATTACCGTACGATTTGGACGTTGACCGAGCTGAAGAAAGTGGAGATGAGCCAACAAACCGAAAGAAAGCAGTGAAACAGGACTAGAGATTTGGATCGGTTGGACCGGTGAATCAATCCACGATGTATAATACTAGTTACATTCCTATGCTTTACTTAACTTAATTCTATCCTATTTATTTCGCTTCAAACTAATTATTTGTGATAAAGATAAATTATTTTTGAATTTCTGTCTATTGAAATCTGTTTTTGAATAGAGCCACATCTTCATCATTTGCCCTCCTCAAATACAATTTGTTGACACCCATGAAAGAAACGGGTGGGGTTTCGGTTTCCAAAACGGGGAGAATTAGTGAATTCTAGTGTTGATGAGAGGACCACCAATTCCACCGAAAACACTTGTTTGGCGATGCTCTTCAACCCTGAGGCTATAGCCATGTGTACTTCTAGAAAATTCCAAAACCTTATTTCAAAACTTATGTCTTCTTCTTCAAAAAATGATTATAGGTGTATGTAGATGGGTGATGATGATATTAAACTGTGAATGAAAGAGTGACATCATTGTAATAACTTCATCTTCTAACTATACAGATTCAGTAGTTTATAGTGTTGCCAAGTTAGACAAAATAATCGAGTGTGTAAATGTTTTTTGTTTCTTTTGTTGCAGTAAGTTGTGAGTTCTTGTTCTGATGTACCGTAGGTGTAGTCTGATATATCAGACAACCTTCGTTTTTTCTTCTGCACTCACTATTCTATAATCGATTTCATCTTAAAATAAAACCGATTGAACCCATTGTTTCTTTCCAATAACTGTCTTCAAACTTTTATAAAACTCTCAAACCTTTAAAAACATTCTCTTTCAGTTACTCTTTTTCAGTTACAGTATCTACTTTGACTTTCCCGTTCTTATGAATTCTGGGAAAGTGGAACGAGGATCAAAAAACACACCGTCTCGGTTAATTTTCCCCCTAGTCATTTATCAAAAATTTAGACGAAAGACAAAGAAAAGGTTGATTTACGAATACAAACCTTAAAAACAAAAACAGAACATTTCATCCAGTTTCTCTGGAAAGTTTGGTCTGCAAGGAAACCTTTTTCTTTAAACTTCAAGTTTAAAAAATCAAAGGTATTTTTGTTATAAATAAATAAATTATTTTGAGATGTGTCTGGTGACTCAACACTTTACACCTTCTAATTGATAGTGTTGAGTAGGTGGAAAAGGTCATCATTTCTCTTTTTGATGAAACAGGTCACACTTGAATTCGAGAAACTCTGAATTCAGATGATGCCACCATTTGATTTATCATTTGATTCAGAACATTCCATACGGAATTCAGTTTTCAATCTTCTTTCGTCTCATTTACTTAGTGTTCTGTAATCCGATATGCATGTTTTTGTCTACTTTATCATTCTTGATTTCACTGTTCCATCTTTAATTTCAGACCCACGCTTTCCCTCTAAATTTCCTGTTATTTCCTCTAATTTCTGATTATTAAGAATCCGGTTCATACGGTTACAAGGTACACGTGTTCCGCATGCTCTATCTCCTCTTTTCCACTGATAACATGTTTCATTCGTAATTATTTCGGAAGGAAGAACAAGGAGTGTATTTACTGTATTATTGCAGTTAATTGCAAAAATTAATTGGAAACAAACTATTTTTTGTGGTAAACATTTACTACTGTACTTCTGATGTCTCATCTGTTCTGTTTTGTGCTGCCCCTTAGATGTTTCAGTTACGTTAACAGTGAATCCTTCAGTTGTTCATTTGAAAGAGGGCGGAAACCAAAAAAGCCTTTTTTGAAAGTTTGATATACAGTGCCCCAACACAAGTAGGTTCGAACTTATCAGTCAGGTAGAATACAAATTCCAAATCCGACATTGAATTTTAGGATCCTGAGAATTCACTTTGATCTAAACCTTATTTTTCTCATATTCTCAACGTCCTATCTGTGTATATAAGAATGGGCCTAGAATGCGCAGCAATTTGTCAAAAGCTGCTCACCCATGTGCAGTCTGCCAGTCCCTTTAAGAAATGTCAATTGTCAAATGACGACTGTTATTTCTCAATTTCTTTTTTGTCCCAAAAGAGTACGTCACCCGATGACACCCCCACTCTCTTCATCATCTGAATCGTCGTTATTTCCATCCTTTCTTCCTTTCTTAATGGGTCCTCTTCACTTCATCGGAAGCCTGTGTACCAAAGAAATCTAGTGTAATTTCATCCGAGAACGTGAGAATCCCTTCCCCTTCCTCCCTCCTCTTCTTCCCTTATTCTTCGTCTTTTTTTGCATTTTCTGCGAAACAAAAACTAATTGTGTGCTTTGCTTTGTACGACCTTTTATGAGGAATCGTTTCGAATTTCCCAAAATTACAGGATTAGGAATATATGTGGAAGGGGGAGGAGGATGGTTTAACGTAGGCGCTTATCCCCCTCCCAGAAAAATTATATAGTTACTTCGAGACCCGCCTACTTTAGGATCCACTCTACGAAGAGTATACTAGGCAGATAAGTAGGCGGAGCTTTTGTTCCTACAATTTGGACTATAAAGTATCGGATTGAAATGGAAAAAACAAAAAGACACTCAATTCGTTTGAAGTTGAGCTGATTACACCCATTTTGACCTACAATAATTTCGATTCTGTTCGAAATCTTCCACTTCCCGTTTTTCAGTTTTTTGCAAGAAATGATGAAACATTCACTTTATCATTTTTTTTTGATAGATTAGTTTTTACATGGAAAGTCATCTTAATGAAAAGAGACAAACTTTTCCAAATACTTCTTGAGGCTTCTGTCTTCTCTCTTCTCCTTGTTCTTAATCTTCAGAACTGGTAGAGAGACAAGATTCTTATATTTTTGTACTTCGAATTCTGACTGAAAGTAGTCTAGTACTAGTACAAAATCATAAGATTCATCCAGTTCTAAATTAAGATTCTCTTCTTCTTCCATAGCTTCCCGCCTACCGTACCCTCATATAGCGGCCTTCTCAGTTCTACACATCGTATATATTGCTCATTTTAATCATATTATTGCAGGTAAAAAAAAATGTCAAAATTGTTTGCATTATTTGTTCTTCTCGCCCTTCTCTGCAGCTTCACTACCGCAATTCCCCTCCGAAGTTTGGTAAGTTTTCGATAAACATTTCCTTCTTTACTGTTTCATCGTTCCCGCATTTCCTACCACTAAACCTCTCATGTTTTGTTATCGCAATTTAGACCCGCCGCAAAACGTGGCTGAGTGGTCTAGTGGTATGATTCTCGCTTAGGGTGCGAGAGGTCCCGGGATCGATCCCCGGCTCAGCCCACTTATTTTTTTCAATTTTCAGTTCCTCCGATCGTACGACGACATTAATCAGGAAAGTGTTTCGAGAGGATACTTTGCACCACAAGAAAACGTAAACGATGATAGTGGAGATAACAGGTGAGTGATAAACAAACTACACTCTAGAGCAATAAAGAATTGCAATAAAATTATTTGAGGGTCAAAAATGATGAAAACAAGTTACTCAAATAATCATAGGCAATGGAATGTAAACCATCTCAAAAATGAACTTTCAGAGCGAAACGAGGACTTGATCTATTGAAAAGACGTGTTGAGATCATTGAAAGGAATCGTTGCTTCTTCAATCCCATCACATGTTACTAGTTGACTTCTGAATTCTGGTGTTGCTCTCTTCCTGCTCGTATCTCAAAATTCGATCTCTTTTCTAATTGATGATTTCTCTTTCCTCTCACTGCTTTCCTCTTTAAGAACATAATAATGAATTGTTTCAACTGTAGATAGGAACAAATTCAAAAAGAAGCACGTTTTCATTAGAAACAATAACAACATATAAATTAGAGGATTGGTCATGGAATTCATGGAGATTCACTGGCAAATACGATCTTTGTTCTTTCTGGGCAAGAGCAATAAGCAGCATCTGGTCCTGGAGCACCTGGTGCTCCATCTTGTCCAGCAACTCCATCAGTTCCCTTCTCTCCATCTTTTCCTGGTGGTCCTTGAATTCCTTCACTTCCGTCTGGTCCAACTTCTCCATTGGCCCCTGGTGCTCCATCCTTTCCAGGCTCTCCGGCTGGTCCTTCTGGTCCAGCTGGTCCTGGAGCTCCTGATCCACGAGTTCCGTTCTTTCCTGGAGCTCCTGGTGCTCCGGCTTCTCCTGGTGCTCCAGCATCTCCTGGTTCTCCTTCTGGTCCATTTTCACCGGCAGTTCCTGGATTTCCAGCTGGTCCTGGAGCTCCTGGTTGTCCGTCTGGACCTGGAGCTCCTGGTGCTCCATCTGGTCCTTGTGGTCCTGGTTCTCCTGCTGGGCATTTGATGCAAAGGAGTTTCTCGTCCTCAAAGATCAAAGAGGATCCAGCGTTTCCATCTTTTCCTGGATTTCCTGGTTCTCCATCAGCTCCTATAATTCAAATTTTAATAACATCAATTGAGGCTTGATCACAAAGTCACAAATACTTTCTTACAACGTAAATAAAGCGGTTTTGCGTCTCTGTCCCGTAACTACTAGAGGAAAAGACGCAGTGTAAACTATGTCAAGTGGCGCTTGGCAAGAAATAAGAAGGGCAACAGTCATGAGAAAACAACGTGGCCGCGTGGCGCAATGGATAACGCGTCTGCCTACGGAGCAGAAGATTGTAGGTTCGAATCCTGCCGTGGTCGAAACTTTTTGCGTTTTCCATCAGTTTCTCACCTGGGAGTCCTGGGGGTCCTGGTGGTCCAGCCTCTCCAGGTGGACAATGGTTTGGTCCGTTGGCACATGGGCATCCACAAGATTTATCCTCTTCCTCTCTTTTCTTTCTGTCGAATGTATTTGAAGAGATCATATCTTTCCAGGCAACATCAGAATAATGCTGAACTAGAAACAGTAAAGATTGAAAGTTAAACTAGAAGAGAAACCTTGAATGATTCCATCTCATCAAGAGATGTTTCCAAGAATTCTTGAGCATCGAAGAAGAGTGATCCAGCAACCAAAAGACTGGAAACAATTGCAACGCCACAAATGGAAGTGATGAAAAGGAGTACGGTACTTGAGGTATACATAATTACTGAAAAGAATTCAAAAGTTTTCAATAGAATCATACGAGAGGATAATGGGAAAGTAATAGAAACGGTATGAAAAAGATACATCAATCAGCCAATTCAGTTGAGTGACAATATAATGTGAAGTGCAGGAGAGGCGGGCATAGTTTCTCAAATCGAACATAAATACCCTTGAAAAGCTAGTTTTTAGCTTCACCCACAGGTAACGTGTTTTTTCAATGATGATAAGAAAAAAGTATATGCGGTGTGTGGGGGGAGAGAAAATGGATATCCGATTTTTTTCGACGATTGCGTTTTCTATTTTTTTTCTGTTTCTCATAGCGATGAAGATCTCACGAATACGCAATCATTGGCTGCAGGTTTTCCGAGTACGCGGAAGGAAAATTTATTTTATTAGTGAAAGTTTTCAAAAGCGAATAAATATATAATCATTGACAGGAAGAGGATGCGGAAGTATGTATTGGAGCTGGCGTTGAAGATGGGCACCTCTTGTTTTTCATTCGACGGTTTTGAAACCAGATCTTGATCTGAAAAATGAAACAAGTTGTCGAGGATAATCAGTTTCTGAATGGTGATTTTGTCAGTTTTCAGAGCAAACAGAGACGGAGTTCTCTGTTTTAAATATAGACGTTAAAATTTGAAGGAATCTGTTTCAGAAGGCAAGTCATGCCACGTTTCCGGCTGCGTAGCCTAACTAACTGTTCTATTAGTTCACATCCACCAAAGGCTTAGGTCGCCAACAATCCGACTTTAGTTTCACATCCGCACGTTTTCAGTCATACAGTATTCCAGGCTGTCGCAACTACAGTACACCTCACAAAATTAAGAAAACTCTCACAACGATTGCCGCAGTTAAAGCTATTCTTCAGTTCAAAAGGTCTTCCTCGCTGTTGGGTTACTGTAGACGTCAAACTTTTAATCAATTTTACCTGAGTTTCTGAGAGAGAAAGTTGTTGCGCCAATTGATATCTCCGTGGACGACTCAAATATCGATTATCCGAAAATTGTTTCTCCAACTGAACCAATTGTTCACTGCTAAACGCAGTTCGTGGTCTTCTCATTTTTCCCCATGCTTGCCACGCATTCACTGAATCTAGAAAACACATTTAAACCATAATTTATTTGCCACCACACCTACATGTCAATGCCAGATGGTCATAAATCAAGGGCAAGACTGGTTGCACCAGTGATGTATACGAGGTAAGCGGGTGTACAGTTGTAGTAGGTGAAGAGGAGGCTGCAAACACATTTCGTCTCTAGACGTTAGAATGGACATAATTCCGTGGCCGCGTGGCGCAATGGATAACGCGTCTGCCTACGGAGCAGAAGATTGTAGGTTCGAATCCTGCCGTGGTCGAAACATTTTGGAAAAACTTACTCGGAGAAATCGGAAATGAGTTATCAAAGCAAGTCGACGATTGGGCAGTAAATTGAGCAGCCTTTGCAGCCATTTTCATCAACTCTTCAGAGCAGCTGGGGGAATAATTAGGAATAGAACAAGAAAGATCTGTTGGGGTTTTTTGTTCCTCTACAGGGGAAGGTGATGAGGAAGAATTAGTAGATTTGAGAAGAGAGTCGATTGAAGAGAACATCATGGATAGAATGAGCGAATATGTTGCGTATCCAAGGCGGAGCTATCGTACCAGGAGGAAATCTCAAGGGAGATACTTGCGGCTCGGTTCATAAGCGACTACGGTAGGCGGACGAGGCGCCAAGAGGAGGAGGAGGGAGCATGATTGATATTTCGGAAAGCATTATATAGCGCCTTCGCGAGCGGGTTTTCATTTAGGAAGAGAGCCGCTTCCCCTCGGGAGCTCACTTGTTGAAATATTGTAATTTTCGCCTTGTTTTCGGTTTCTTGACATTTGATTGATGGCTACTTAGAGAAATGCTTATGAAATTCTAGTTGAGAAGAAATGAAAAAGACACCAAAAACTGTGAGCATATTTCTATTCGAATAAAAAATAAATTCCTTCATTATGCAATACAAAAAGATTTGAGGAATCGGATACTGTTCTGGATTGTTGTTCGATACGCACTTGACGTGGCGGAAGGGACGATGACGTCATCTAAAGCTTCCCGAGCATTGCCTTCGCATCGTCAAGAAACTCTTGTTCAGCATCAGAATACGGTTCAATGTCACATAGTTCAGTCAGATACTTGCGAGCATTGTTCTGGAAAAAAAAACATCAAGAAGCTCAAAAACAAGTCGAGTTTTCCAACAAACCTTATCCTTGAGAGCCACGTAGCACTTTGCGATGAAGAAGAGATTCTCCATCCACTTTGGATTCACTTTGTAAGCAGCCAAGAAGTCTTCATTGGCTTCTTCATAAGTATGCGAAGGTGGTTGGGAATAGAATGTGGAGGCAAGTTTCTTCTCAACCCAAGACAAAGAAGCAACTGAGAACTTGAAACGACCACGCAAGTGAAGAAGTGCAGTGTCTTTTGGCTCTTTTCCAAGTGATTTATCAAGAAGTTCCTTGAATTTCTTACTGCACTCCAACTTTTCTTTCGTTGGCATGTATTCAGTAGCTTGTCCAATCAGAACAGCATTCCATTTCAATGCTTTGAAATGGTTTGGATCCTTCTGAACAGCTTCTTCCGCAAACTTCAATCCATCGTTAATTGCTGCCTTTCTCTTATCCTTTGGCATACAAGCCGATCTTTCGTGCATCACCTGAGCCATTCTCCAAAGAACCTCAACCGATCGATCGCCTTTTTCGATGCGTTGTTTCAGCATCTCGAAACCTTGATCGCGGTTTTTGGTTCCAAACGTTTTGTCAATTTCATCGAAGCTCTGAAACTTGGAGATCCGTTTGTGGATCTGTGAATGAACATACCATGGTTGTGGATGCGATGAATTATCACTCTCTCGCGTTTATTCGCAAAGAAAAATAAGACTGATTTTGGGGAGGAGTGAAACTTCAGTGAACCATTTTCCAGGGGACTTGGAGTTCACGCTGAAAAGCGAGGAAAACTAGATAATCACGGTTCACGAATATTGCTTACTTTTGAATCGTAATTCGAATACTTGTTTTTACATGTCTTCGAATGGAAAACAGTGTATTCTAAGAAAAACAGCGATCATGATTAGCTCGACAAAGATTGGTTATCGACTTCAGGATTATCGATAACTATTCCTCGTAGACGCCTGTTCATTTCATTTTCCTTTCAATCTTGTACCCCTCTTTCTTGAGGTTGTCAAATACCGCCCTTTGACTCCGTGTCACAAACCAATTTACATATTCATCAGCGCCCTCTTTTCCCCCAAAATCGCCCCAAACTCTCGGGGGACTTTCAAAAAGAAGTACTAAGTGTCAATGTTTATTAGAATCAAAAGTTTATATATTCACAGGAAAATATTTACAAAAGTCATTTCCGCCAATGCACTCTCTTCTTTTCGGTCTGGAACACAGGTGGACTCTTATTGCTGGTACTCGGTGAAGCCGATGGACTTGCTGTGTTACGCCAACTACCGTAATCACGAGAATCAAGCATTACGAGTGGCTCGATTCGACGTTGTTTGTTACGATTGAAACAATCTGAATAACGACATTGACGAAATGATTGTATGGGAACTACAACCGATAAATCCTAGTTTTTATAAAACTGCTAGAATAGATATATAACCCTTGTTCAGTCCTTTTTTCGGGTTAAAATTGAATGAGCAAAGGTTACTGTAGAATGCTACCAAAAAAGAATGAAAATTGTAATTTTGACTTACCAGCACGAGAGACGGGCATTCTTGTCAGACGACGGAAAATTCGACTGTTTTTGAGTCGTTCCGTTTTCCACGCAAACACGCCCAGTTATCAAAAAAGTGAAGAGAAAAGTGAAGAGAGAGAAATAAGCCAAAGATTACACAAAAAGAGAAAAAAAAAACTCTTGAAATGGGGAGGGAGGAAGGTGTGGGGCCGCATGGACAATCACTGTGAACAACAAAACATGAGCGCAAAATGTGTTCCGCAACGGTGGTTTTTTGGAGGGAAGGAAATTTAGAGAAACCAAATGATGAGAGTGGACAGTGATGGACAATTGGATGAATCACAATAAATTCTTCGTTTTCTAGGAATGGGTTTTTAGGTGTGGAATTGTAAATGGCATGAGTGAAGATTGAGAAAAATTGAAGAGTGGACAATTTGTTTGGATGGGAAAATGGGAAACCAAATAAACAGAAATTATTCAAAAAACCAACAAACCAATAGTTTAGCGAACATTGATATCTTTAAATGATCACAAAGTACATCGATGGTTATCACTGTAAAAATAGAACAGAGGGGTTCAATCATGGTTAATGATTGAGTAGAGTTTAGTTTCCCCTTTCTCCACAAAATCACGATAGTTTCGCCCTGGAAGTTTTTTGTCCAAAATTGTAACGCTTCTTGAAATATTCCAACATTTCGCCTCTCCAGTTTTGGCAATTTTGAAGATATTCATCTGGATTTGTTTATTGGACTTGAGCTTGAAAATGAATTGCCACGGAACAGAAAAGGGTCAGAGCTGGTGAAAATATCTTGGGAGATTTCATAGACTACATTTGTTCTATTAATCTTTTTGAAAATTTTGTTTCAATTCAGAAATAAGAAGAAATGAATCGAATACATTTATTGCATGAAAAGTCTAAAAGGATAGTTCATTGTCCAACAAATGCGTTGTAATCTTTAATAAACTTCTCATACTTGGTCACATTCTCCGGAGTCAACAATGCTGCATACTTTTCCTTGTATTTCTCAAGGAAGTAGTTGAGCATGACACGGTGAATATACAGGTATTGAATGTCGTTTTGGATTGAATACGCACGTTGATCACGAATTTGTTTTACGAGATCCGGCATTGGAGGGACCTGCTTGTTTTCGGCGATCTTTTCTGAAAATATGAGATTTTTGTATAGTATTTGGGAAAAGGTAACCAACCGAGAATGTATTCAATTGCTACTATAGTTCCAGTACGGCCGATTCCAGCGGAACAGTGAACTACAATCGGTACTTTGGATCCACGAACTGCAGAAAGAAGTTCCAAACTTGTCAGTTTACATGGAGGAACACCACGATCAGGCCAATCAGTCCAATGGAGATGACGAACAGACATTGTTTGTCCACTGTAGCTGACATTCAACATTGTGATTTGAATCTCAGCATCCCGTTCCATTGGCTTCGCTCCAGTCATGTTTTCAACCACGAGTCCACTTTTGAATTCCTTCTTCTCTCCTTTTTCACCTGGCCAATACTGTGCACATTTGAGTTTTCCAGTCTCAACCGTCTTGCATAACATGACAACTTGTTCCACTTTATTCTGGATAATCATCCACCAAAACTCTTCAATTGTATGCTCAAGAGGACCTTGACAACAGATGAATCTTTTATCAGGAACCATTGGACAACCGACATAATTGGCATGAATGTAGTTGCATGGGGACGGAGGCTCCAATTTGACGATGCACTGATCTTGGCAAGGTACATCTTGGTAACTGAAAAAAAAGTTTATTTGAAAAGAAATGGAATAAAAAGGAACTCACCGGTTCTTGGAGATATTAATATCCACGTGATGGTTTTCATCGAAGGCGACATGTGTCATGCCTTGTCTCTCATACTTTGCCAAAAAACGAAACTCTTCTCGGAGCTTCTCCACTCCCGTATCCAATGCTCTTTTGACCCATTGTTCAACCATCGGATGAGCTTGTGGAGGAGCTGCTCCTAAGTTTGTTTTATTGGCTCCTTCGGTTTCTTCCTTCTTTTTGTCCTTTTTGATACGTCTAGAACCTGAACTTTCGAATAATATGATGATGAAAATGAGACTATTTCTAGACTCACCTTCAGTACCCGGACCCTTTTTCTTTCCAGCTTCTGGGGCTTTTTTCCCTTTGTCCTTTTTGAGAAGACCTCCTGCATGGGCTCTTGGTTGTTCATCATCGCTTGAATCGCTTGTTGTTGATCTTTTCATTGAGACGACGGGCATTTCTTCGACCGATTCGTTTGAATTTTTACCAAATTCTTTTAACCGTTCTTATGCAAACTGATTGATTTTGCTGAGTTTCTTCTATTCATAGACTTATCAAGTTTTTTTTTTATTTTTTCGAAAGGTCATCAGGTTTATGGTGAGGTCACGTAAATATTTCTTTTTAATTTTCAATTTCGCCTCTCTTTTTTTTTCTGACCGTCTGACATGTACATGTATTCCAACAAAAAATTAGCATCAACAATTAACGAAAAGACAGCTTCTACTATAACTGTAGAAGCATTCTGAAATGGGAAACAATTAAGAAAACGATTCGATGACACATTCTTCCATTTCACAACTTTCAGACGATTTCTCTCAATTTTAGCCTCTGGAACATCTACCAAACACAAAAGTGATCGACTTCCTCGTCCAATTCTTTGTCAATCAGTTCTAATGACATCATCATATTCGCCATTATCATGAAGATCAGCGAATTTCACAGAAAATAATCAGAAAAAGAAAAAAAAACGAAGATGAGAAAGACAAAACTGTTACAAAAAATGACCGAGAGAGATGGATGGGGGCGTCTTGTCTTCTTCTTCTTCAGTTACTTTTATCAGTTTTAATCGAGAAGAACTAGTCAACTTTAAGTTGTTTTTTGTCTTAATTGGGTTCGATTTTTCTGTGATTTCGATAGTTTATATTTCAATTTTCCAATGTATTTAGATAGTTTCTCGAAACCTGGAAGCTAACAGATTTTCTCTGTTCATGCCGTTTTAAAAGAAGTAGAAGAACATTTCTATTTTGAAGTGAAACAGCTGATTCTTAACTTTAACAGTTTTTTAAAATTCAGAATTTAGGAAAAGATGCTTCCTGGGTTTCTGCTATCCATATGTTAGGAGAAATTTTCAATTTTCAACTCAATTCAGCTTCTTCTGTCAAATACCAAAATTGCCGAAATTCTGTTTCCCTGTAGTGTTGTTTCATCTTCCAATCAATCTTTACCTCATTCTTCTGACCCATTATATCCATATTCTTTGAATCGAAGTAAACAAAAACTGTTCAACCAATTCTCCTTCCTTTTTATCACATAGCCGTTCTCTAATCTTTTGATTCTTTCTTTCCTTCAGGTCAACAGGCCTCAAACGATGCGATACTTTTTATCATTACTCCTTTTGGTATTCCCCTCATGTCTATTAGGACAAGGAGATCCATGTGCCAGTGCACCGACTGAAACTGCCAAGATCTTATGTCGTCAAATTCACAAATGGGACGATGGCGCTCGGGTTAGTTTTGAAGACGTTTTTCAGTGTGTGATACGACGGTCAAGGACATTTTGAACAGAAAACAGAAGGAATAAAGAAAGACGGTCAAAGATCTGATTACAGGCGGCATCGAAGAAAAAGAAGATTGCTTTACCTCCGGGACTTGCAAAAGGAATGGCTGCAGAGTTTGCTCCAATTGCATCTAATATCTATCAATGCATGGATTTGCCATGTCTATGCTCTTATCTTAGAGGTACTGAATAGGAAGGAAGGGGTTGAATGAATGTCATGATAATATAGGAACTGCAACTGGAAACGGTGGATGTACACTTCCAAATGGACAACCACTTCAGAAAGCACTCAGAAAAGAGTACCGTATGCTCACTGACGATGAAAGAAACAGACTTCATGCAGCATTCAGAGCACTCAAAAATGTTAGTTTTTGAGAGAACAGAGTACTTTTTAGGTCTCATGTATTAATAGATTGGAAGAATATCCTGAATACTCTCCCCTTTCAGAATGGAGAATACGATAGAATTGGAAGAATCCACTCTCAAATGTCTGCTGCCGGAGGTGCTCACTCTGGTCCAGCATTCCTTCCATGGCATCGTGAATTTGTGAAGCGTGTAGAGTTTGCTCTTCGACAGGTCGATCCATCTGTCAGTCTTCCATATTGGGACTCCACATTGGACAGTGGACTACCAAGACCAGCTGATACTATCCTATTCAGGTATACATTTTTCATAGTTTCAACTTGAAAATGTTTCATTTTTCTAGTGAATATCTTGTTGGAGGAACTGGACTCGTCAGCAATGGACCATTCACCAATTGGAGAACTCTTGCTGGAAGAGCTCAAATTCAGAGAGCTGTTGGAGCACAAGGAGCACCACTCACACAGGCAGATATTGACTTTGTAATGAGACAGACTCAAATTGATCAGGTGCTTGCATTCACTGCCCCACAGCAAGGATGTCCATACAGAACTGATTTCAATTGTCTCGAATATACTCATGGAAATGTTCACATTTTCGTCGGAGGAGATATGTTCGATACGGCAACTTCTTCGAATGATCCTTCATTCTTCCTTCATCATTCTTTCATTGATTTTGTCTGGGAACAATGGAGACTTGCAAGACAATCGAGAGCTGATCGTGAAATCGCTTTCCCTCCAGATAACCAATTGTGTGCTTCTCCACAACACTTCGGTGCTTCTCCAATGCAACCTTTCAGTCCAATGAGGTTAATAGTCTTCTTCGAGATTTCTTTAACAACAAACATTCCAGAAACATAGACGGATTGTCAAACAAGTTCACCGATAACCTCTACAGTTATGCACCAAGACCAACTTGTCAACCAGGAGGAGATTGTGGATCAAAGTAGAATGCCAAAACTCAAATTTAACTGAACCGAACTCTTTCAGATTCCTATTCTGTGACTCATCAAACGGTGCTGCTCGCTGTGTTTCCCGTATCCGTCCAGGAGCTTCTTGTGCTCAATTCCGTGTGAATCCATGTTTCTCTGGAGTTTGTCAGAATGGAGTGTGTGTCCTCTCTTCGGTTGTTCCTCCAACTCCAGCACCAACTACTCCACCCCCAGTCAATCCTACACCAGTTCAATCTCAAGAGTCTTGTTTCAATGAAAATCAGTGTTGTGCTTCTTGGGCTGCCTCTGGAGAATGCTCTAGAAACACGGCTTACATGAATGAATGGTGTAAGGCTAGTTGTGGAGTTTGTAAACCAAAGTATCGATTGGCCGATGGTACGTTCCAATAGAACGAGAAACAAAAAAATTCAAATTGATTCCAGATTGTACTGATCGTCACACTCAATGTGGCAGCTGGTCTCGTTCAGGAGAATGCACAAAGAATCAATTGTGGATGACTGAAAATTGTCGCAAGAGTTGTAATAAATGTGGAAGATCTCGTGCACAAGAATGTGGTGGAGGAGGAAATGCAGTGACGACGACGACTCCATCTCCAGCTCAACAATGTGATAATTCTGATGGATGTTACAATGAGAATGTGTGTTGTGCTGTATGGGGATTGATGGGAGAATGTAGAAAGAATGCGGGATATATGGCATGTAATTGTAGAGTTTCTTGTGGACATTGCTTCCCAGAAGATTATAATTATGGATGTAAGATTCTTTTTCTATTCTCTGTAACAAACAGTTTCTATTCCAGCATGCGTCGACTATCACAGATCCTGTGCTGGATGGGCTCGTGTCGGAGAGTGTCAGAAGAATCCATGGATGGCTGAGAACTGTAGATCCAGTTGTAACAGTTGCTATACTCAATCAGAACTTCGAAGAATGTGTGGAACAACAGCTGGATCCGTTGCTCCAGTTGCACAAGTTCGTCAGAATAATCCATCTCGTCAACCACCACGTGGAGGATGGGGAGGAGATGATTTTGGAGGAGGCGGTGGAGGATGGGGTGGAAATGGAGGAGGTGGATGGGGAGGAGGTGATCCATGGGGAGGATCAAGATGGGGAGGCGGAGGCGGAGGATGGGGTGGAGGTGGTGGATGGGGTGGAGGTGGATGGGGTAAAAGATCCATTCGAGCAGCTAATGCATCCATTGCCATGCCATCTTTCGATCCAGACCTTTTGTAATTGGAATATTTTCGTGTATAATTGTGTGCCATTGTGTTTAATGAATGATCCTAATAATAAAGTTTTTCACTTCTTTATCTC
>GL379922.1:116616-128382 GCA_000143925.2 Caenorhabditis brenneri | reverse complement strand
TGGTTATAACTGACGCATATGCTACGTTCGTGCACAGGATTTCAGTATTCGATTGTATTTTTGCTTGGAACGTATCATAACATTCAAAAGTGAGTCATTTGAATGGAAATAATCGGGAATATTTGAGTTCGCCTCTCAGAGCAGAACAGAACTGCACTCAACTTTGAAGAAAAGAAACAAACCTTCATTGTTACAGCGAAATTTCAGTCACGTGGGACGGAAATTGATTCGAAGGGCGAAGGAAAATCACTGAAATATGCAAGCTTTTGCAATGCTGAAATGAAGTTTTGAAAACTAATAATTTTTAAAAAAATGTGGTTTAGTTATCAGTGCTTCACCGGCAATGAGGGCAACTGAAAGTCAAAAATGTTTATTTTCAGTAGCTTGAAAATTTCGCAATTCTACATTCGTTTATGCCACGATGGCATAGAAACTGAACGATGAAAATATTTTTCTACGAGCAGCCTGCGAGGGTGCTCGATAAAAAATTTGTGAGAAGAGACAGCAACCACTTAGCGTGAGAAGCAGAGAAGCATCATTCTATACAAGGTGCCTGATGAAAAGAATTGAAGATTTTAAGCAAGAACCTGAGCTCGAGAAAAACACTTACTTTTCTTCAAATTGATAGCGTATTTTCCAGTGTGCCTTTAAACTTCTGTAGTTTTCGTGTGAAGACGGAGAACACGCATTATTGATGTTCCTTTGATAATTTACCGCAGTACTGTTATACTTTTGTTTATTTCTTTCAAAAACAGTCCCTTCATTTTCCGAATCATAACGCAATACCAGTTTATTTGCACAAATGTTTGCACTTTTTCTCTCTCTCTTGATTTCTTTCATTCTTCGCTCTTTTTAGAATTAATTTTCATGGTTCGTTTTCACCTTCCCATTTTCTCTCCACCTGATTCGTCAAAGTGCCAAAAACAGAAAGCTGGCCTTTGCTGCTGATGTTTTTTTTCTCCGACCGCGAGCCATAAAAATACATAGAAAACGACACGAAACAATCGATTTATTCTCCTATCGCAGAGAGCCATTACCACCTGCCGTTATCGTTTTTCCTCGAAAATTAATCATTTAGCACCGCCTGAACATGCTTTTCAACTATCATTATCAATTCCAATTAATCGAAAAACAAAAGTCAATCGACTACGTCAGACTATCCGCGCAAAACTGGTCTGAGAGCGTAATACACATCATGCTATGCCCTCCCAAAATACACATTGTTACTCAATTTACCTTCGAGGTTTTCACTTCTTTTCTCTATTCCTCATCCATATATCATTCTTCGCTCTCGTAACTCTAAATCACCTAGGCTACCTCTCTATTTCTTTTTGCAGTTTCTCAGTTGGTTATCTATGTGAACCTACTTGTAAGAAAATTCAAAAATGGCAACAACAAATCAGGTTTCCAGTCTTCTGGGTAAGTTAAAATCTCATTAATTCAACATGCATGTGTATCATTGTTTCAGACCTGATAATGAGTTTGCTGGATACAGGAATAACTTATCAGCATCAAGAAAGTGTGAAGAACGAAGTAGCAGAATCTTTGAAAACTATTGGATCCCATCAACCGAACGTTCTTCTCACAGCATGTCATCAGTATCTTTTACAAAATCCGAAGGTACGTATCTAATATTTTAAAAACTGTTCAGTTTTCATAACTGAAGAATATTGCTGCAATCAAAACATCAATATGATAAAAACTTCAGCTTGGCCCTTTCAAACGAGCGTTTGTACTTCAAACCATTTCAATATGTGTTGATGATTCGGAAGTTTTACCCAAGTTAGATGAACAACTAGTCATGCTCATTATAAATCTGGCAACACAAGAAATGAATATGGCAAAGGACACAGACGTTGAATGGGCTGAATCGGCAATGGAAGTTCTGGTTACATTAGCAAAAAATCAAAGATTTGTATGCCATGTCATTGATGCAATACTCCAGAAATTCCCTCCTGGACAGACGACAAGCCCTCATCGGTATATCGTTCTTACAATGGCAACAATTGCAAATCATAATCGTAAGCTCCGTTTGATTTCCGGATTAAAAAACCGTATCCATTTTCCAGCATTCGGGCTGGTTCCGTTTCTAACCGATATTTTATCGCGAACTGTTCCACTACTTCATCATGTCAAAACAGATCCGTTGAGGTTTGTGAGAAAAATATATTAACTTATTCTAACAAGAATAGTCTTCAGATGTGCTTGGGCTCGTGCAATTTGTTCCTTCTGTGAAGCAGTACGGGAATGTGAAACGGAAAGACCGAAAGAGGCTTCAGAGGAGTTCAACGAAGATCAGTCTAGACCGAATTCAGCATCTGGACATTGTCAGGAAGTCTCAAACCGGGCCACGTATTCTGATCAAACTGAGGCAGTATACGATGTTGTGTTCAGTTGGATATACAGCAAAGATCCGAAGGTAAGTTTTGTGAGCTTCTGAAATGTTTATCAAATAATGAGCTACTTCGTTTATCTGAAAGTTATGCTTTCAGACTCGTGGAGAAGCGGCTGAATGTGTTGGAGAGCTTTGTTTGATGATAAAACAATCTCGGTTAGTCGAAGATGTAAAGAAAATTGTAACAAACATGCTTCCTCTATATCGAAAGTCCTATAATGAATCCCACATGATTACACAAGGTATATGTCGATTCCTTGAAGCAGCTTGTGTGGATGAAACTTGTCCGCTGGAACCATATCTCGAAGATATTCTCAATGCATTATTCCCTAACGCCTGTTTGGATCCGGATGATACAACAGTTACTCTCGGAACACAAGCAATAAAAAACCATTCGGAGGCGTTCAGATGCTTTGATGTGGCAGCGACTAGATTTGCAGACAGAATTGTTTATTATCTCCTGCACAAAATGCAAAATGTTGCTGACTCTCAAAAACTGGGTGCTATAAACGTTTTGAGACATCTTCTGAACGCAACAGGACAGCATATGGAAGATAAAAGATCGCTTCTGACAATGGGATTGAAAAAACTTCTGGCAGCCGAAAACACCACTAGCATTCGGGTAATTAGTCTAAATTCAATTGTTCAGTTATCATCACCATCAAGTCTCAGGTTAAAAGAGCAATAGTCCAGCTTTGTGTTGCTCTTGCTGATCATTCATATGTTGATGCTGAAGGTGGAGATTATGTTATTGCATTTCTCGTTCGAAACCTGGTTGGACCTACTGAACAAGAAGCAGCAGCAAAGAAAATAGAAGTAGATGTAGCTGGAGTTAATCAACTTCGAACGCAGTGTGCTCAAGCACTATATACGATTGCAAACACATGCGTGTGTGCTACAAAGCTTCTATGGCCGTATCTACTGGAATTCATTTGCTGTGAACGTTACACTCCTGTCGTTGGCGATCTATGCAAATGTCTCCGAACGTTGGTTAACCGAGAAATCGAAGCCGGTCGTAAGATGGACTACAGTACAGGGTTCGATAATCGTGAGTTTGCCATAACTAGGATTTCCCATAGACACTTGTCTTCCAGCAAAAGTTGCCGGTCGACATGCTGTCCTTGCACGACTATTCACCTCATTCTGCAACGCACCTCTAAATGGATTATTGACACGACGAGCAAGAGAAGCTGGTGGTCTTATTCAGGCAATCGCTCCATGGTTCCACCAATCTATGGAAGGACCTGCAACAAAATGGAGTGAAAGATTGGAGCCACTTCTTGACGGTGAATTCACGAGTTTTTTCAAAATTGTTGTTACTTCTGATCTGTTTCAGAATTGTCCACGACAATAGTTTCATCCAGTGATTCTGCTCCCGCAGAGCTCCGTGGAAGAAAGATTGCCAGGTGGCACGAAGCTTGCCTTGATTGGCTCTCTCATTGCATATCTGCTGTTCCCGACGGTGACTGGAGACAAGACCTGGCTGCAGCAATGGGAAAACAGTTGGATATGTACAAAGAATTGAGTGATGAGAAATCCTTCTTGCTTCGATGTCTTGGCGTCACACTTTCTAAAATAACTGCGAAACAGTTTGTGATTGATCATATGATGTTGATGTTTAAGTCTGCATCTCATTCTGTTCTCACGGAAAGACAAGGATGTGCACGTGGAGTTGGAGCCATTTCGGCATCACATATGGATTTGGTTCTCATCGAACTGGAAAATGTCAGCAAATGGGAACACGCGCGAAAAAGCAGTGGAATTTTTGGATTCATAAAAGACACCATGCCTATTCGACAGTATCCGGACATTGAAATGATAAACCTTCGAGCCACTCTTATGCTTTGTTATGGTCACGTGGTAATGGCATGCAGTTTGGATACAGTCACTCAACGACTTCAGAATACGATAATTGTATTTCTACGTAATTATTTTGCCAATTCCAAACAAGAAACTATAGTGAGAGAAGCGATGTTAGAGACAATGAGATTGATTGCAACGGCAGTTCATCCATCAAGAATTGGGGGAGATTGGAAATTCGATGCCAGAAATGAGTTGTTAGCGTATGCCAAAGATTATTTGAACGGTGAAACTCCTGAATGGCTGACTAGCTCATTAAGACTACTCACTTGCAAAGCAACAGCTGCTTTAGTGTAAGTTCTCAAACATTAACATTTCAAAACTGATATTTTCATTTTTCAGACAACTGGAGCCACCTTTATCGGCGACTGATGTTGAAGATATTGGTAGTGTTCTTACTAAACAGATACTTCCAATGCAAAGAGAAAAAAGTGGTTTGAAAACTGTAAGTTGATATATTTCCTTTGTATTCCTCATTTTTGTTCCTTCACATCCTATTATGTTTCACTACCCACTTCTCACCATGGCTCTAACAGTCCCCCGGAGACTCGGTTTCTCTTTTTTCCAGCTCGCTTTCGATATTTTCGACTACGCTTCTTCATCGGTTCTCTCGACATTCAGCAGTGGACATAACAATAACGTCTATACGGGACCACCATTAAGAGAAAATTCGGTTGCAGAAGGACCAAATGGAACTCCGATTCATCAGAGGCATCGAGGTGTAGGCAAGGTGCTGACTAGTTTTCGAGTGGTTTAACAACGTGTTACTCTAGCATCCAACCGAATTTTTGGCTAAAATGCTCAGTTTGTTATTACCAAAAAAATTAATTTCTCATCAACAATTTATACTTTTTTTTGCTACTGACATGGCTTTTGTTCGGAATCTTTTCGTGTGGGGAAAATCGAAAACTGGGTGGACTTGGTTATTTTTTCTAGTATTTAAATTTGGTGTTTTTCAGATGGAGGATGACGAATCAGCCACTATTATGGATGCAACTATGCATCAGTATGGTTTGGCTCTGGAACAAATTGTTCGAATGTCTCCGACCACTCAAACTGTCATGATACTTCTCAAAGTGAGTTTCTCAAAACAAAAAGGGAATATTTTGTTTTCATTTTCTAGATTCTTCTACCTTACTACGGCAAACAAGCAGATCATGAGAGAATTCGTGCAGTAGATATGACAGTTCTTATTCTCCGAGTCTACTACGAATGTGCTGAGGATATATCACTTGGACATGCTTCTGACTTCGAACCACTGAGCTCATTACTTGGCCGTTTAGCACCTCGACTCGTGGATCTTCTTGCTCATGTTCGCCTGCAAGCATTATCGGCTATCCATTGGGCACTTCGTCTTGCTTATATGCACAAAGGACATGGGAGAGATTCAGATCAAAGTCTCTTCTCTTATTCAAACTTTGTCGAAAAATATCTGACAAGCGGAGATGTGAAGTTGGACGGACAGAAAGAGAAACTTGCCATAGAAGCCATTGCTCAAATCATAGAATATCGTCTTCCACAATCTCAAATGCAAATATATCTTTCGGCGATTTTCGATATGTTGACAGATCGTCAGAGTCATGTCAGTTCAGCCGCAGCTCAGTTATTAACTTATGCTGTTATGGCAAGAGGATCTACTTTGAATGCTGAAGCTGAAATTCTTGTGACGAAAATGGTCGAAAAACTTGCGGATATTCATCATTGTGTACAGACGAATACCGATGTTCTTGCTGCTCTTGTAGCATTTGCTGTACATCAACAACAAGCAGTTTGTGATGTTCTTTTCAAGCAACCACTACCGTATTCCATGTAAGTTTACAATGAATACTCCCATTACATAACTTTTATACTTTTCAGTAATATCACTGATGCATGGGAATGTCTATCACGAGATAAACTTCTTTTCGCTGGAATTCTGGATCATCTCACTGAACTTCTGGGAGCAAGTCTAGATCAACCATTTGAACTCATGGATTCGGGTGGTGGTGTATCAGCGAAAGTGGTAAACGTAGAACCATGTGTCTATGTGGCAGTTCTCGCTGAAGTTGTAAAAAATGGTGAACCTGAATCAGCTCTCATGGAACGACTTCCACTCATTTTGGCACTACTGATTCACTTCATCAGCTCCGTCTCTGACACTCAATTTCCTGTTATGCAGAAAGAAAACAAGGATGGAACGAAATCTCCACTAATCATCACTCCAGATCTTCGTCGTAGTGCAGAAAAGCCAGCTGGGATGGCTGTGGCTGCAATTAAGAATCTTCTCAATCGAACACGATCCAATATGGTTATTGAAGATATGAATCAAGCTAGAGCATGGAGTGATTGTATCGATAAGGATGCTTTCATTCATGGAATCGGAGTTTTCATCAGATCTCTAGTTGAACAACGACCCGCATGGGTTCCTCCACTGGCTAAAATTATGGAGGATTACGCGAATAGTGAAAGTGAACCAAGAAGATTAGCAGCAGTCATAGTCGCATCGTCATTGATAAGAAGAAGTACAAACGAATCTGGAGAATTTAACGAGCAACTACTTGTGAAATGTATACGACGTCTTGAAGATTCTCTCACGGATCCAAGTCTCCGAATTCGGAAGCTTTGTGTAAAGGGTCTCGGGGAACTGTCGGAATGCTCTTCATCCGATGTGATTTCTCGATTTGTTCACATGGCTGTGGAAGCAGCAATGTCAGGATTGGATGATCATGGAGATCGTAAGGATACTGTTGCTATCGAATCGATCTTGGCATTGAACAAACTGGTCCAGCTAACAAATAATGATCAACTGAAATCAATACTTCCATTAGTACTTCTCAAGATTCGTCCATGTTTTGAGAAAGATTCATATGCCCTCCGAGCTGCATCGTTCAGTTTATTTGGAGAACTTGGATCACGAGTCGGAGAGAATAGTGAAGAATTCAGAGGACACTTACATACAAATATTGTATCACTGCTTCTTCATCTTAACGATGATTATGAAGATGTTCGGCAGAAATGTGCTTTGTCGATTTACCGACTACACGAATTGCTTACTTCTCCAAATGCATCGATTTGTATCGAACGGGAAATGAAAGATGGAAAACAACCAGCGAGTTACAATCTATTCATCAAAGATTTCGCTTCAATTTTAGTACGTTTAATTATCTATGAAGATGAATTATAGTTCAAATTTCAGGCGAATTCCTTCCCCGACCGAATCAATCAATATGCTCTTGCCACTTCGAATTATTTCAAGAGTTCAAGTGCACGTATCCGATGCAATGCTGCTCATCTAACTGGATGTCTTCTTGATGGACTCAGTGCTCAATTGAGAGCAACAATCAGCAGAGAGCTTGTCTTCACTGGTCTTGTTTCCCTCCTGAAAGATGCTGAAGATGTGAATGTTCGGATTTCTGCAACGAGAGCAATTGCAAACTTGCACGATTTCCACTAAACTTTTTTGTAAATAGGTACAAATTCCTCTTTTATTATTGATCACTCATCTGTGATTTTCAGTGCATTTATATTTTTTGGGTACTTTTCTGTTATTATTGTCACTTCAATTGTTACTTTCCCGGTTAGCTCTATAATATGTTTTTCTAGTCCAAACACCTCTTTTACTACCTTACCGATCCCTAGTTTTCTGTATAGCTTGAGTAGTCAAATGACTATTAATTGCGGGAACTCATGCTTCTTTCCAAAGCTTTCTCTTTTCCATTTTTTGGGTTTGTTTCATCATTTTTCTTGTTTCGCATTTTTGTAGTAATTTGATGTTTTATTGCTTGACACGCACCACTTTTACTGTTTTATTTTTGACTACTGAAGTAATAAACGGTTCGTTTAATGGTAATACTGCAGTACTTTGATAGAAAACAAACAAGAAGAGCCACCCACGGAATTTCAGATTTTTGATCGCTTCTCTCATCTTCTCATTCGATGTGTCGGCTTCCCGTCTCTGTTGCCTACGGTTCCCAGAAACGGTACTGGGAACCTCGATTTCTTTCAATATGTAAACTCCCCTCCAAATGAAAAGGATCACTACATTCATTCTTCATTTCATCTGCCTTGGATTCGGTCGTTTTGAATTTACAGCTCTCATTTTCTGATAGTTTTTGAAGAATTTTTCTGTGACCTTTAATAAAAGAGAACTGATTTTCTACCCTTCTTGTCCCCCATATGATCCTTTAGCTATCAGTATCTGTTCATTCCGTACGAAAACTATGAAAAGAAACCTGATTTCAGACAGTTCCCCCGTCTCTCTTGTTCCAATGTGCTTCAAGAGTCTGACCCTTCTGGGTCTTATCTCTCTTGTGGCACTGACTGGAGCAAAACTTCGATGGAAATGTGAGCTGTTTGATACGAGTCAAGAGACATCCACCAGAACGACATTCGTTGAATTCGTGAATGGAAAACCTCCAGAGCCCAGTGTCACTGATCCCAATGATCCACAGAATCCACGTACTCCACGATCCACTCCGAAGTGTCGGCCAAGACCGAAAAATGGAACAATTCCACAGACAACTCAAACAGAAAAGTTGGTAGTTCAGAAGAATAGAAATATCATTCAATCGGATGTACCGGGAAGTTCATTCTCTGGTGGCGATGTGATTCCAAATATCAAATATCAGAGAAAGGAAACACATCAATCATTGGATTTGAATATTGGACCTGGATTCGAAGAGAGCAATGATCCATATGGAAAGAGTAAAATGCCCGTTCCGAAGAGGTTAGTGAAAGCTACAGTATGCCGATTACGGTAGCTTTTTCACAATATTCTAGTGAACTATTTTCCGTTCAAACGGAGTAACATTCGGTGTCGACGAGACCACGCCCCCAAACCGTACAATTTATATCGGGCGTGGCTTAGCTTATCATTCAGGAAACACCAAATATCATTTGGTTTAATCGAACAATAGCACTCGAAAAGAAAATTATCAGAAGAGTTCAGAAAAGCCCATGTGAAGAATGCCTTCCTGCCTTGGAAATTGAAAAGTGCCTTCTCCGATTCCAATTCTACAATCACTTTTCAGATTCCGACCAGCTGAACTGAAAGGAGCTGATGAACTGGAAAAGCCTCTCGCAGAACATTTAGATGAGAACGTGATGCCTGATTTCGAATTCGACGATGACGACGTGCCTCCAGTTGCAGAAGACCTTCCATGGTGTCCTGAAGAAACTGAAGTGGATTGTGAAACTGCAGATCTAGATAAATTGAGCATTTCGGAACTGGTTGAATTGAAGCAAAGATGTGAAAGTAAAGTTAGCGCTGAGAGGTTCAGATTGATCGAAAACATGATAAAAACGGAAACGAATAGAGGAGTAGAAGGAATCCCAGATAGCGACAATAAAGCTCCTCCAACTGGTAACACAAACTGCTCGACGAGTCCATCAGATTTAAGTGAAGCAACTCTGAAAAAGTACAGAGAAGAGTGTCCATGTGAAGATGATACAAGTAAGATGAGTGAAGAAGAATTTGAAGTTTTCAAGAAGGAATGTCTGGATCCAATTAATGGACCTGGAAAACCATATCTCAGGAAGAATGGAAGATGTGGAGCTTCTCAGAAGATTACTGATGCAATGAGTGAAAAGGAATACAAACTGTTTGTGAAGGAATGTTTGGTTCAACCAAATAACATCAAGTTGGAGAAGATTCTGATCATTGAGAATAAACCAGAATGTACCGATGTTAGGATGAAGGGAATAAGTAAATCAGAAGTAAGTTTCAACTTTAGGAGAAAAAATGAAAACCACAAATCCAAATTACATTTTCAGTTCTCTGAATTCAAAAAGAACTGTGTCACTTCGAAGACTTGCAATGACGTCGATAAGTCGAGGTTGAACGAGAAAGAGTTGATCACATTTAAAAAGATGTGTTCCCCGACGACAAGGAAAACGAATAGCATTTGTGACGAAAGAGACGTGGATGGTCTGGATGAGGAACAATTTGACAGATATATGAAGGAATGTTTCTTGCGGGAAGAAAAGAATGACTGTGAATCAGTTGATCTGGATTCTCTGAGTGAATTGGAATATGAGAAGTACAAGGAGAGATGCCAGGAGAGTCCAATCAATTGTGAAAGTGTTGATCCGAATGACTTGACAGGAATTGAGGTATGTTTTGGTAGACTTTCAATAAGAAGGAGTTAAGATCCAAATTGATGATGTCTCCTACTTTGGTTGTTTAGTTTCAATACTGTTAATCCATCCAAAACATTCTGATTAATTTTATTCCAGTACAAAATGTATCAGAAGGAATGCCTTGGATCCCGTTCTCCACCACCTCGTGTTGTTTCTCCAATCGACTGCGGAAAGACCAATCCAGACACTTTGAACAGGAGAGATGTAGGTGGAAATTAGAGAGCATTTGAACCTTCAATTGTTATTTACAGTATGAGGAATACGACAGTCTTTGTCTCAAACCGATGAACTGTAAAACAACGAATCCAGATGAACTGACCGACAAGGAATACAAGAGATATCAGAAGAAATGTCTCCAGAAGTCTGCGAGTGAATGTGCAAAGATCAATCCGAGGGAACTCACTGATGAAGAGGTAATTTTGATGATCTGTTAATATCCAAATTCCATTGATTTTCAGTACAAAAAGTATGAAGATGAGTGTCTGGAAAAAGAAGTCAACTGTACAACTGCTGACTCGAGAGAAATGACCAAAGAGCAATACAAACGATTCGAGAAAGTGTGTCTGAAGTCGAAATCCGATTGCAAAGATGTTGATATAAAGAAACTTAACGATGAAGAATATGAAAAGTTCCGGAAGAATTGTCTCAAGAATCCACCAAAATATGATTGCTTCGATGTGAATTTGGATGTCTTAACTGAAGAAGAGGTAATATATTTTTGAAGGATTACCGCAAATAATAATTATTCATAATTTTCAGTACCAGGAATACAAGGCAGAATGTCTCGTCAAAGAATTGGATTGTGAAAGCATTGATCAGAGGAAACTTACTGGAAAGAAGATCAAGAAGTTCCAAAGAGAATGTGTCAAGAAAACAGATAACTGTCTGGATGTGAAAGTAGAAGATCTGACGAATGAAGAGTATGAGGAATATGTGAAGAAGTGTCTGAAAGAACGAACAACATTCGATTGCGAAACCACCGATTCGAGAAAGTTGACTAGGAAACAGTTCATGATGTTCGAAAAGAAATGCATTGAATCTACTCCAAACTGCAAGAACATCAATCCGGGAGAACTGTCGGATGAGGAATACCACAAATATCTGAAGAATTGTCTGAAGAAGTCCTCCAACTACAACTGTTCCACCATCAATCCAGATGATCTTCGTGGAGATGAACTCAGAAGATATCAGCGGGAATGCTCCGTCGAAGAAGAGTTCGACTGTAAATCTACGAAACCAGATGAATTGAGCAAGTCGGAGTACGAACTGTTCATGAGAAGATGTGTCAAGAATTCTGATGACTGTAGAAATGTGAAGGTGAAGGAGTTGACTGATGAAGATATGAAAAATACTCTTCGGATTGTCTGAAGAGTGATCCAGATCTTCATGCTTGG
>GL379922.1:81143-91938 GCA_000143925.2 Caenorhabditis brenneri | reverse complement strand
TATTTTTTTTGTCTTTGTAATTTATTAGTGGGGTGTTCATCATTTGCATGTCTTGTGAAATGGTGTCTAGTTCGAAATGAGTGGGGAAAACTTTAAGAGGTCGTGCTTCAATTTCCAACAAAACATAACACGAATTGCAGATTTGAAAACGGTCATCTGTCTCACTAGGTGAGAATGTTTTTTTCTTGAGAAACAGATACAGTACCGGCCATATTTATACGAACACTCCCAGTTTTCAGTTGATCTTAGACTACTTTGAACATGCGCCACACGGTCAAAACTTTTTCTACGGCTTAGAAAAATTTTGAGCCTATTACGCATGGCTAGAACTTCATTTTTGTAGTTGACAACTTTTTTGTCCAATCACTCTCCCGACAGATAGAGCTTGCCCAAAACAACTACCTCAGAAATCGTCAGTTTTCTATAGAAATTTCAATTATTTCAGGGGGTTTTCAAGGTGAACAGCTTTGCTAAGAGCTTCAACAAGATCAATAGTATCTCTTGATCAGTTACACCAATCGTATTCCAATAGCTTTCTACTTTGAAAATAGTTAGATTGCAAGACTTCATTCTCAATTACCAACTGCACCTTGATAATCTTTTTAGTTCCATACTATATCCAAACTTCTTCTTGAGTACTCCGGATTCCACAGTCTTCTATTCTTTTTTGTCTCACAATTCTGACCCGACCTCCTCTCGAGATTAAAGCTTAATTCTAGTGTGTCAAGTGACCAATTGGATTACTAATGTCAAAACAAGTTGGATCACAAATCTGAGGAATACGTAAATAGTCACTTTCTAGTCAATCCTTCTTCTTCACCTCTATTTCTGACACTTTCTTTTTCAAGTTCTTTGCTCCTAGAAAAAGAAAAAGACCGGTCAAAAACGGGCTGAATGTCCTCTCTGTGTCAAGTTTTTCTAGGCAATTACGTGTTTCTTTTCACACTCAAACAGACTTCATGAGGAAGAAAAAACGAAAGAGGTACGTCCTTTACTTCGTTTAATTGGAGTGTTGGCACACTTCACCATTGGAAGGGAAAAACGACTTCTTTTGCCGTTTTTTTGGGAATGAATTCTTGGGAACAAATTGCTCCATGTTTTTGTTCCGGAACAAAGTTTTTTTGGAGGGAAGTGACTCAGAAAATGACGATGTACTCTGAAGATTAGCCTAATTTCATATTGAATGTAATCACTTCTTTTCCTTCTATTTTCGACTTGTTTCTGACTTTGAGACATTCAATAGCAGCGACAATATCAGATTAAAACATATAGGAAGGTTGAGTATCTAGATTGAATGAAAAGTGTGAACTTGATAGAGTTAGATCAGAAGAAGGAGAAAATGCATATATTTTGATTCTTTCGACTGGAATTGCGACGCTCACTTGCAATTTTCTTCTGCAAACTCCTCTTAGTTCAACAGTTGACTCTAATCTACAGTAACCAACCGATTCCTTCCAAACGTGTAAAAGAAGTTTTTCAGTTCATCTCAAGGAACTTTGTTGAGAGAAACTGTCTAAATGTTTCAAACTTATTTTTTTCTATAGTTCAGAACATCTTATTTAGCTTTCATTAGAAGTACCAGCATGTTGGCAAATGCAAAATGTTTTGAGACTGCTCAGGAAATGGAGTCATTAGTTTTTTGATATCACCAGTGACGTTCTTCCGAACAGGCGGCACTTTGCCCTAGTCTGAGGATCCGAATAATCGGAGACGGGTGCCAATTCGTTAGACGTTTCCGGTACATTTCAAAAACCAAAACTTCCTACATTGAATTGTGGCTGAAGTGTTCCCCAAGTTGCAAATAAGCTTTTAGAGGAAATTCAACAAGAAAAGTTTGTAAGGCACTTCAAAAATCAAAGAAAGTTTCTTTTTCATGAACTCTGATTTTAACCTGAGGAGCTGAAAGAGGAACTTCTAACTTCCTATGCTCTCACAAAAAACAGTATCTCCTGAACGCCCGATTTCATTCATTCGGTTTCACGATCGTCTGGTTTTTAGCCAATTCCAATCTACCAATTTGATTAAGTGCATAGACATAAAAGGTGTTCTCTTATTCCCTTTTTTTCCAATTGTACCCTTGGGACTTTTTCCATTCTCTCATTCTTTTTTTATTCGAACCAATTTACATTTGACCCCCTTCTTTTCTTCCCAGTTTGGTCCCATTTATCGGTGCCCATTCATCTAGAAGTTGCAACCTAAATTAGCCCTTCATCCTTTGTTTCCACTCGTAAATAGTTGCTCTTGGGGCCTTCCCTCCCAGTCTCCATCTCTCATTCTATTCTGAAAACTTTGAAAAAATATTCGAAATATTATTTCTAAAAGAAGGAGAGGAAGAAGAAGATGTTGTATGATGAAGTGGTAAGATTAAGTCTATTTTGTATCCTAATCTCTTTCTGAAAATCCTCATTTTTTCTTCTATTTTTTGCTCTCATCTCATCATATGGTCCCCGGAACAGAGTGTTTGAAAAGCGGAAAATTGAATGGAAATGTGTTTTATTAATGAATTTTTTTGAAATATTCAGGAGAGTTGAACATGAAAAAAGAGGAAGGGCAAACGCTCGTTCTTTGTTTTTTTCTCTTTGTTTCAACTTTTTTTTTTTAACTTTGCAACTTATATTTTCAAAACTACCGTATACCGTAAAAACCGTTTGAATCCATGTTTTCAACAAGAGCTCGATGATTTTTGCTCTCCTGAATAAACCAAAACGTCGTTTAAAAATACAAAAGACCTCGCTTGTTTGTGTTCTCTTTGTTTTGTTCTCAGAAAAAAAAACTATGAAATTTGAGACAAGTGAAGATTTTGAAAAACAATATAGCTCAGGGAATTTCTGGCAGTCAAACGGCAAGTTGCTAGACGATTGGCAAGTTGCCGCGAGAAACAGCAAGTTGCTCGCAATAACGGCAATTTGCCTGGAAAAACGGCAAGTTGCTTTCCCAAATGGCAGTATTTAGGGTAAATAGCGGCTCAGCAACTTGCTATTTACTTGCCGCCTAATTAGCAATTTGCCGTTTGCTTGCGGCACGTTCCGCAAGTTGCCGTTCGCTTGCCGTAGGCTGAGCAACTTGCCGTTTGCTTGCTGAGCCGATTATTGTAATTCTCACTGTGCTGCGACAGAAAATGAGTTCTTTATCTCTACAAAAATATATGCTTCCCTCGCGCAACCGAATAGCGCAACAGACAAAGCTCCACGTTCCATCAAAACACGTCCAAGTTCAACTCCCACTGCGACTTTACAAGCTCTACATCCAAAAGAAGATCCATCATGAATAGTTGATTGTTAATATAAGAAGAGTTGATACTGGAGAACATAAGTAAGAAGTAAAAGCAAAGTATCGGTTTCGAACCGTATCATCTTTTTTTCTAGTTGTCTTCTTTGTTTCGATCACTTACTCGCAAAACGTTCACCCCTTACTTTTAATTTAAAAATTTCCAGTTAACTCTTTTTCTTATTCTACTTGTTTTTCGGTTCTATTGTTAAGATTCAAAAAGCCTTTAGGACGAAAACTCATAGCGCAGCTGCTAGCAACGATGCCCTCTCCAACAAGCGAAAAATCGGCAGCTTAGAACGAGCGTTCAGCAAGCAATCGGCAAGTTGCCATCTTGAAAATCAGCAAATTGCCGCACAAATCGGCAAGTTGCTGTGCAATTTTACATGCTTGCCGCTTGTCAGCGGCAAGCATGTAAATTTGCGCGGCAACTTGCCGATAATTCCCTGAGAGGTTCGGATACTTGTTGACTTCTCTGCCAACTGACTCATATCCATTTTACATCACCTGTATTAGAAGAGCATTTTGGAAGAGTCGTGTTTTGCATCTGAAAGTTTTGTTTCAAAAACTCGTCGAAGTTTTCTCTTGTTATATAAAAAAAGGAAACTCAACCAATAAAAACGAAGGTGATTATTTTTGAGTTTCACTTTTAGAATTTCTATCCTGAGAAGAAGGAAGTAGAATCGACAATCGTCTGTTCATGTCGGAAACCATTTCATATATCTTCTATTGTTTCCAATTGGCTTTCTAAAAAGTTTCATCTGTAAGACGATTTCCAATAATTTTATACCTCATTTCTTATGACAACTAGCAATCTTTTGTCGGGACTGAAGCTTAGTTTGGGACTTTCGGTTAGTTCCTCTGAAGGTCCCAACGTTTAATTCAGTCCGATCATCATATTGAATAGCACAAAACATTGTGAGGCTTCATTAACTGTGAAGTTACTGAACAGTCTAACAAGTCTTATTCCTTTCTAGTCCTCCTAGTTCACTTTGAATCCCTATTCGAACTCTTTGTCTGGAATTTCAGTTCATCAGTCATATCTCTTTTCAGATTTCAAAACGAAAATCCAGTTCAATCCTTACTCGTTGCCCTTTTTCTCTCCCGTTATCTGTACATATATTCAGTTCATTAGAAACAAAAGTTTGTTGCTTTTCACAAGTTGATTGCTCTGCCAATTACCTCTCGATGTCCTTGTGCAAGAAGTCCTTCTTCTTCTTCTACTCCTCGTGTTTCCTTCCTATTCTTCTTCGATTCACAAATCAGTCCTTCTATTCATAGAATCCCTTCTCTTTCTATCTCTTCTTTTTTTCGACTGAATCCATGCCTAATTAGAGAAAGATCTTCTGATGCCTTCAGAAGAATATCGCATCGAATTGCATTCAAAATATTGAAAAATGAGAAAATCTTCCTCAATTCGAATTTTTCTTTGAGAAGACGTTCCATTTTTTTAATCTTCTCTCACTTTCTTCAAACTATTGTTTTCCATATTCTCCCATTTTGAATGCACATTTTCTCGAATACGAAGTTTTTTATTTTTGATGGGTGGCACTGAAAATAATAGAAAAGAAAAACGAGATGAATGTGTGATCTCATTTACAAATTACTCTCCAATTTCCACATGTGAGAAGAGATGTACTAGAGAGGATCTCATTCTGAAAAAGGAGAGAGAAATCACACATTCGTCTTGCTTCAAAGTTGAACGAAACAGCTCTATTCCTGTATAATGATGTTTCCTGATCAGGTATTTCGAAACCAAAATTAGATGGGTTATTTTCATATATCTCTTCATAGAAACTAGGTTAAGACGATTTTATGATGCTGATTTGACAGTCGGTTCAAGCATGACTACTACCTTTTGTGTTCTACAGAGATGATCCTTTATTCAACTAACTAGGAAACCTTCAGAAATGTCCGTGGAGTTTCAGCTACTAATACTGGAGAGCTGAGATCAAACCATGCACGCTGTAATTCGTAACTGATATGGCCCCTTCCCTTTAGGTCAGGCTAGTTCGGAAGGTCAGATTCAGTAGGGTTTAGTGAAGAAAATCAACTGAAACTAAGAAGAAATGGAAGACCAGAAAATTACTATTCAATTTTAATTTGTCAGGCTTAATAAGCACTAGTTTCTATTTGTACAAAAAGAAACTTGAACCAATGTAGCTTGACCTAATCGGGGCCGTAGCAGTTACGAGTTACACAAGAGTGCATGATTTGTTCTCAGCTATCTAGTGGTACCCTTCACTAGATGAAACTCCATTGCCATGTCTGACCGGTCCCCAGTAAGTCAATGGTTTTGGCTAGTTCTATTGAGATGAATCCAGTTTTCATCTCCCCCGCATTCGATATAAGAATTGAATAGTAACAACTTATCGAACTAATTTCTAAACTGTTTCAATTGTAATGGAACATCAGATAGAAGGTTTCCTTTTGTTATTCCATCTGGGCCTGAACATCGAGAACATTTGACTTTAATATCACATCAATATGTTTTCTCATGGACAATCTTGGTGGGGCTCATCCTAATACTATTCATAAAATTGATAAGAGGAGATCAAACATCCTATTTCCTTATTTCTAATTCTCATCCAAATCTCTCCCTCTTATCCTTAATCTTCATTTTTTCTTCCAGATGTTCTACGCGTGTTTAGCCATCATGATACTATTTGTGATAATGTGTTCTTGTATCACAATGGCTATCATTGATCTCGAAATGTACAATTTTGGACTCTATATTGTATTATTATGCATTGTTGGTAAGTCATTTGAGTATCTAAACTAAAATATTCACTCTCACTCTCCAGGAACTATGCTCGCCTGTGCTCTATGTATAGCAAATCCAGGGGCGTGTGCAAATCCCATGTGGTACACGAATTTCTGTCTTTTATTACATGTGAGTGCGCCAGAAACCATAAAAACCTTCAATCTCTATCCTTTCAGGACTACATGCAGGAAATGTATCCAGTGCATCCGGATGGAACTTCAAGTCCAAAAATGACCGGATTGAGGGCACAAATGCAGAGGCATGCGGCACAAAGTATGGCAACATCAGAAGACGGGACACGGTTAACAGTGAGACAAGAATCAAGAGCAACAGTGGCCATGTTGGCACCTGCTGTACATATTATGCATCAGGTGAGTTACACTTATTGGTTTGAGAACAACTTTCTAAAATCTAACCGCTTCACCAGAAAACAGAAAAGCTACGGAAAAAGCCCTGGATTTTCATGCGTTTTCGCGTCAGCGTGTTGCAGCGCACGGTGTTTGTATTACTGTATTTCAATATTTGCAACCACAGTGCGCTAGAACACTCTAACGCAAAGATGCACGAAAAGTCCCCGGAAAAGTCCCTGTAGCTTTCCTGTTCCATCACCTTTATTTTCATATTCTTTGTGGAAATAAGAAAGCTTACAATTAGGAAACATTTGTGCTAATAACAGTTTCGATTTAGTTTCAGGACCAAACTCTCGAAAACAGTATGAAAAACCAAAGAAAAATCAAAATTTGTTAGATTCTGGGTGTTTGTACCACACAAATATTGAAAACAACGACCTGTTTTGGTAAATCCAATGTTGGAAAAGTTATCCCAATTTGAAAAATTCTATTATGGATACGTAATCAATCAGTTCATATTATGTTTTCTAGGTATGGAAAGGAATGGCTTGGGTGACGGATGGAATCGAAGAAGAAGACGAAGATACACGAATGTCAATGTATGACAAAATGGAACAGGTGAGACATTGATTATACTCTAAACTTGATTGAATTCTTTACAGGGTACATCAGACGAAACGAGATCTGGTAGTGATCATGCTCTGAAACGATTATCAACAATTGCAGAGACGAGTTCATATATTCTAAGAGAATTGGTGAGTGTTTCAAACATATCGACTGCTCTCAATCAAACAATTTGCAGGAAGAGCCGAGTAGTGAGATCAACTCTCGAAATGATGTCACTCTCTGATAATATTAGGTGCCTTTTTTGTATTTTGTGTTCAGTTTTTAACCAGAAACTTGTACGAGTAATTCATTTTGTGATAATATGATACTGCTCCAATAAAAATAAATAAATTTTATTCACTCGCAGCTGCAGTTGTTCCAGTTTTAGTAGTTCCTGTTGAGGTCTTGGAAGTACCAGTTTTGGTTGTTCCTTTCGAAGTTTTTCCTCCTTTTCCAGTTGATTGGTTCCCTTCTTCACCTAATTTGACTTCTGGTCTACAGCTCAGAATATCACGAATCGGCTGAAAAAGACAATGAAAAAGAGAAGAAGAAGGTTCAAAAACTAACAGAAGGAATGTAGGATAGAAGGATATTGTCCATTATGATGAACGTCTGCTTACGAATTTCAGAAATTGTTGGCTTCATCTGAACACTTTGAGATTTCAAAGATCATTCGATGAAATCTTACGAATCCAAGAACTGTGTAGAGAATTGTGATATTCAAAACGAGAAGAAGAATATTGCATCCGGCAGTCATGTACAAAAGTGTCAAGTCCTTACTTATGTTTTTCTGAAATAAAGAAAATTCAGGTAAGAAAGATTTGGAAATGGCTAACCAAATACACAAAATTCATGAAGCAGAGGGTGTTGTTCGATTTTGCCATTACTGCAAAAAAAGAGATAAAGTGCAGAATTCACAGTCCAATCCGAGTCATCTGAAACTAACCAATGACTGGAAGCAGAAAGAAAAAGATGAATCTCATTTTAGATGAAATCTGTTTCAAAATGAAATGATTCTAATAATATATTTTGTTCAAAAAAGATGTGCAACACAACGTGAATATGAATCTTTTTCACGAATTTATTTCCTTCCCAAAATTCTGGTTGAACATAAGAACGATCGAAATTTAAAATTAAAAAAAAATTTATACGTGACCTGACCATAAACCTAATGACCTTTCGAAGAAATAAAAAAACTTGATAAGTTTATAAATAGAAGAAGTTCAGCAAAATCAATCAGTTTGCATAAGAACGGTTAAAAGAATTTGGTAAAAATTCAAACGAATCGGTCGAAGAAATGCCCGTCGTCTCAATGAAAAGATCAACAACAAGCGATTCAAGCGATGATGAACAACCAAGAGCCCATGCAGGAGGTCTTCTCAAAAAGGACAAAGGGAAAAAAGCCCCAGAAGCTGGAAAGAAAAAGGGTCCGGGTACTGAAGGTGAGTCTAGAAATATTCTCAGTTCCATGACCATATTATTCGACAGTTCAGGTTCTAGACGTATCAAAAAGGACAAAAAGAAGGAAGAAACCGAAGGAGCCAATAAAACGAACTTAGGAGCAGCTCCTCCACAAGCTCATCCGATGGTTGAACAATGGGTCAAAAGAGCATTGGATACGGGAGTGGAGAAGCTCCGAGAGGAGTTTCGTTTCTTGGCAAAGTATGAGAGACAAGGAATGACACATGTCGCCTTCGATGAAAACCACCACGTGGATATTAATATCTCCAAAAATCGGTGAGTTCCTTTTTATTCCATTTCTTTTCGAATAAACTTTCCTTTCAGTTACCAAGATGTACCTTGTCAAGATCAGTGCATCGTCAAATTGGAGCCTCCGTCCCCATGCAACTACATTCATGCCAATTATGTCGGTTGTCCAATGGTTCCTGATAAGAGATTCATCTGTTGTCAAGGTCCTCTTGAACATACAATCGAAGAGTTTTGGTGGATGATTATCCAGAATAAAGTGGAACAAGTTGTCATGTTATGCAAGACGGTTGAGACTGGAAAACTGAAATGTGCACAGTATTGGCCAGGTGAAAAAGGAGAGAAGAAGGAATTCAAAAGTGGACTCGTGGTTGAAAACATGACTGGAGCGAAGCCAATGGAACGGGATGCTGAGATTCAAATCACAATGTTGAATGTCAGCTACAGTGGACAAACAATGTCTGTTCGTCATCTCCATTGGACTGATTGGCCTGATCGTGGTGTTCCTCCATGTAAACTGACAAGTTTGGAACTTCTTTCTGCAGTTCGTGGATCCAAAGTACCGATTGTAGTTCACTGTTCCGCTGGAATCGGCCGTACTGGAACTATTGTAGCAATTGAATACATTCTCGGTTGGTTACCTTTTCCCAAATACTATACAAAAATCTCATATTTTCAGAAAAGATCGCCGAAAACAAGCAGGTCCCTCCAATGCCGGATCTCGTAAAACAAATTCGTGATCAACGTGCGTATTCAATCCAAAACGACATTCAATACCTCTACATTCACCGTGTCATGCTCAACTACTTCCTTGAGAAATACAAGGAAAAGTATGCAGCATTGTTGACTCCGGAGAATGTGACCAAGTATGAGAAGTTTATTAAGGATTACAACGCATTTGTTGGACAATGAACTATCCTTTTTGACTTTTCATGCAATAAATGTATCAGTTCCATTTCTTCTTATTTCTGAATTAATTGATCATTTTCTTCAAGTCACATTCAAAACAGACAGTTTTTCAGTTTTTATTAGCCAGCGTAAGAAGTATTTATTAGAATGAGATTTATTGACGAGAGCGTTCAATTATTTGAACAAGCAAGACGATTCCGCAGACAGTGACGAGAAGAGTTGCAGTCATTACGATGCAGACGAAATGAGAACTGTTCATCAACTTGGCACGACGGATCACATTCCGATTGCTGAACGAGTCATCACTTTCACTTGACAGATGAAGACGAAGCTCTGAGAAAATGGTTTTGATGGAGAGTTTCGGATTGAATACTTTCAAAATTAAGTTACCTTCTTTGTTGTTTTTGAGTGTTCCAGCATTTCCAATGAACTGATTTCCATCAGATGAACTCATTGCGTCTGAAAAAAGTTAAATTTGTGGAAACGACAAATTTGAAAAAAGAGAGATGTTCACAGAAAAACTGAAAACGAAATAAGCGAACTTTCTATTTTTCCTCGTTTATATCTTTGCACTTCTACGGCTTCTTCCCCCACACAACATCGTCATTTCTCTTCTTTTTTCCTTCTTTTTTTTTTGAAACGAAATGGGCAAAAAATGTGTTCTTGTGGGTGTGAAAAACGAGAGGAATCCAATTTGTGAAAGTAAATCATAAAACAAGGTTTTTAGGGGTGTCCCAAAAGGAAAAGAACTCATCGAACGAGAATAATGAACTGAACGAAAAGAAAAAGAAGAAGAAGAAGAGAACCTAATGGGTAGGAAACGTCACATGGCATATAATGAGTTCATGATGAGTTCAGTCAAAAATTAGAGAAAAGTTGAGAGAAGGAGTACTGTAACAAGGGAATTATTGAAGGAATACATCCTCAAGAGCTGAGGTCTCTTTGAATATAATATATTTTCGGATATGCTTATTTGCTACGACAGAAAATAAGAAGATTGAAATCAGGATAATCCTATTTTCAAAATAAGAACTACTTATAAATATTATTCAATATGTTTACAGTTGTTCAACTTCTATTCTCGGAATTCCGAATTTTGATTTATACAAGATTGACAGTTTGAATGATTTATTATGAGTTTGAGAAATGAAAATGATTCTGGAAAAGGGTACCCAAAGTCTCACTCGTTTTT
>GL379922.1:14273-59273 GCA_000143925.2 Caenorhabditis brenneri | reverse complement strand
ATCGAAGTGGTCTTGTCACGGCAAGATATCTATCAACCGAAATAACGCATATTGTAACCTGAAGGTTTATCGATGGTATCAAATTCTGTGCAGCTGAGAACTCACCACTGAACACGTGCAAAATGTAACATCGGCTGCTACCCATAGACGACAAAGAAACCGGCCAAAAATCCATTTTCGATATATTAAATATACTGCTCCCATAGGGAGTACAATAACTCCTACTAAGAAGTCCGTGAGGCCTAGATTCCATACCAGTAAAGTTGTATTTGTTCGGCCAACTCTAGCCTTGAAAAATAGTACCAGTAGATTTCCAAAAATCGTGAGTAGAATGATTATCACTGCGGGAATACACAGAAGGACCAAAACAGCTGGTGGTAGTTGCTCTCCAGTTCGCAGTTTCTCTCGAAGTATAATTCGTAACTGAAACTCAAAGAGTACGAGTTAAACAGCTTCAAGACACTAGCAAACCTGTTCCTTGCATAACTCGGATACTGTATCTGATTCGTTTCCCATGTCAATGCCAGCAAGCCTGGCAATTTTCGAGTAGTCAACTTCTTCGACGACACCGCCATCTCCATCGGAGACCAGAAACATGACGGGTGACACGTGGCGAAAAGGTGTCGAATGCTCCGTTGCTGGTTCTGCTACTTCTGAGGAGAAACACACTTTTGTTACAAAGTGAGCAAAGCAAAGAAAAAAGAACCGACGATCACACAAAACGAGTGCACAAAAAAGGCGGTAAGGAGGAGCAGAGGAGCACGGGGAGGAAGAAGAGGACAAATAGAATTTTGGCGCGGATGAATGGGAAGATAATCAGAAGAAGTAGGCAAAAAGGGCGCGAAGAGCGGGGAGGAGGAGAAGACGAAATCGCGTGCGGGCGAGAGGTGCTCTTCTTCGGATCCCGTTTTGGAAACTTGTCCAACTATTCTGGGGCGCAATCTGAGAGCAGGACACCTTACACCGCCCACATTGTGACGGAGTAGATGAACGCTCAGATCAGTGGTTTTTTGGAAACTGGAACTTGTAAAATGAAGGAGGTCAAAAAGAATCAGAAGCAAAATATGGAGTCGAGGAGTTGCGGTCATCATCATCTCATCATCATGTGATATTGAGTGCGCGCGCAGGTTCTCACACACAACGAAGGCATGCTCGAGAAGGACGACGATGAAGTTGAAGAAAGCAGAAGAAGCAGAAGGGGAAGAAGGACTTGTGAGAAAATGGAAGGAGTAGGTGAAGAAGTAGGGATTGGACTCTTGATATATATCTAGAGAGTGCCTAACTCTCGCTCTGATTGATCGGAGTTTTACACCTGATGAGTCTGAAAAGTGTAAGAGGCTGTACGAGATCATTCTGAAGACTACAATGAACTCATACAAAATGACAGAAGCAGTAGATGCTCTCTATGAAATTCCTAATCATGGTATTGATCTTCCGATTCGGTAAAGGAAAATCTGACAACATGCCTCTATTTTTGGAACAAAAAAAGCGAGGGATGGATAGAGATTGGTTAATTCAGACGATTAGGAGGTGGAATGATAAATTAGAAATCAAGGAAGTCCCTAAAAGAGCTCGAAGATTGAAGAGATTCTACAAGTTTTATTGAGTTTCACCAGGAAAAAAGTTACTAGTTGCCCTCTTAAGAATGTAATGTGTTCAAAACATGCACATCCCGGAGGCCGCTTCAGAAGCTCTCAACCGTGAGAACGTCAACATGAATGTGTTGAGTAGAATTGACAAAGACGGATAAGGAAAAGTTCAATTTTCGCAAAAAATAAGTTTCTCGTTTGTGTCAAGTGTGGTGTCTGAAAAGCGACACAAAGCATGGTTAGAAAAGAGGAAAAAGAGAACAGAACAATGTGTGGAAGAAGGTGTTGATGCAGAGAGTCCACTGAGATCTATCGAAAAAAGAGAGGTCGAAAGTTCGATGGCCCTGAATTTAGAACATCAGGACAGTTTGCAAAATGCGGATGCTCCTGATTGTACTTTTCTTCCGGTTTTAAGATTGAATCAGAAGTGATTTAGAAATTGAATGATGCAGAAAAGGAAAGTGAGGCCTGCAGCTCTCCTATTCTAAAATCCTATGAGAGAATACTGTAAAATTGTTGATGTTCGCGTAGTAAGGGAAATGGACACAATTCGCTTGGACGGAAGTGCTAGGACGACGACGCCTTCTTCCTTCAGCTATCTTCTCAAATACCCTTCTCCTTTTTTTCTTCCTGACGTCTTCGTTGTTGAGGGCAAAAGTGTGAAGATGAAGCATAGGAAGAAGAAGGGTGCCGTCGCACTGGTTTATGAATAAGTGATGGCGTTCTATGGTTTTCGCGTGTGGTGCACACATCTTGGTGCCGAGGCTCGTGAGACCCACCCTTGGCTACCCAGAGCAACTCCATAAAAGATATCAGGCAATGATTCGGTTGCTTGTTGCAATTGTTGTACACCAACGATTGCCAAATGAACTGCATTGAGAAAGCAGAGTGTGAGAACTCACGAAACTAGAGAAGATAAGATAGATAAAGATAGTTTAAAATGGAGGTTGACAAGAAGCTCACAAAATGATTATCTGGTGGAAACTTTTCGATATTCGAAGAAGAGGATTCGAAGGAAGCTCTTGTTTCCTTCAAAAGAAACATCATTTCATCAAGCAGTTCATAGTTTCAGCAACAATGCTCGGCTTTTCCTCCAATAGAAATCTAGATGAAATAAGAATTAGCATAGTAATTGAACTCGGAACGATCGGCTTATCCGCTCATTCTTCCTCTCTTTTTTCCTCTTCCACTTCTTTCCTTTCCTAACGACGCTGCCGCTGTCTGCCGTGCTTTGAAACACCATAATTCGATCCGATTTCGGATGCAAATTGCAAAGGTCTCTGATGTGTTTTTGGGAGATAACAACAGAAGACATCTTTTTCCTTCTCATTCTTCTTCTGCTCCTTCTGTCCACATACATTTCGAAAAATAAAATTACCGATTTGCACACAAAATGACCGAACAGAAGGCAAATGAGAGAAGAAAAAAAAGAAGAAAAGAGGCGGCACGTGCATACGAAGGATTCCGTCAAGTACCATAAAAAGTCAAGGATCAGGTCAAAATGGGGAGTGAATATTGAATAACGGGAGGACTTCTTCTCCGAAGTTTTCACATTGATGCGACGACGTTTTGCACACACACGTACTCTCACACACACACTAGAAGTGGCTCCAAGAGCAGAAGCATTCTAAAAAGCAAAGAAAAGAATGAAGAATAGGATTCTCCGGATTTTTTTCCACTCTGTCGTCAGAAGAGTTCAATTCAATTTCAGCGCGGATTACTTTTCCACAAAAAAAAATTTGCGAGAATACAAAAAAACAGACACACACTCAAATGCATTCCATGTCCTTTCCAGAAGTAAAGCACGAATATGCATCTTTTCAAATTGTGTTTGTAAGAATGAGCGGTTGACTAAGAAAAGAAAAACAAAAAAGATTGGCAAATCGAACTTGAATTGTAACTCCGCTATCTACAAGTGGGCCACAGAATTTCATAAGCATGACAAACACAAAAACGTGGAATTTCCAAAGTTTGCATAGGCCCACCAACAACGCCTTCAAAACAATTTTTTCTCAAATTTTGATTTGATGAAAGCAATGGCTGTAAACAATGATTGGGAGGGCACACGTGAGTCAAACTCGGAAAATTCGCACGAAATCCTGCAGAAAATGGGCGGGGCATGGCTGACAACCATTGAGCAGAGCATCATTAACGCGTTTCTATGTATCCGAGAGAGAAAAAAACGGATGAGTGAAAAAAGGTTGGAATAATGAAGATGTGACTCTGAGAATAATATAGTATGATTAGAATTCTTCTGACTCTTTTTCCAGATTTTCATTAATGCTTGTGATGTTCTAGTCTGCTTAAAGATATTTTGAAGTTTTCGTCGTTTGAAAGTCTTTTGAAAAGCATGTTGGAATATGTATAGGATTGATCTCTAGACAAAATGAAGAGAAAAACGTTAAAAGAAAATAAGAGTTTTCAGCTTGAATAACAAACTCTAAATGAACTAAAACAATTGCACTCGCATGTCTCTCAAACTCACCAAATGAAGCTCATTTGTTGCTAATCAACGTTTTCGTCTCTGTCTCTTTTTAATTATTTCTTAGCCACTCACTGTGTTGTGATTGCGATCATTCGTTCAGTTTATTATAGAGCAAACATATCATCGGAACGCCATTGCGAATGCATATTATGTGATTTCAAACGGAAAATGGGATCATTTCACAGGTGAAACAAATTAAAAAACTATCATCGTCCTCATCAACAATCAGTGAAGCCTACAGTAATTTTCTCGTTGTGACCCTTGTGATATCTCTCTCTCACTCTCTCTATCCTTCTATCTCTAATATCATGGTTGATTGTGGTGGGAAGAGTGAAGCAGTTAGGCACACTGATATACACCAGATTCTTCAGTTCTTCAAGAACATGATTTCTTTTCAGAAGGAGATTTCTTCAATGCCTTTTGGGCATGGCATGATCTCGCATCCTTCATCATTGCACTTCTCATGTTCACAACTTTCTGGTCAATTACAACATGGATCCTTTTCAATGTAAATATACTATCCGATGATCCAAATAATTTACAAATTTTCAGCAAAAAGTCTATATTGAAATCATTGGAATGGCTGCTCTTCTGACAGAAGCTACACTTGGAGTTCCACAACTACTCCGAAACTTCCAGAGAAAATCTACACAAGGAATGAGGTGAGGGAAGATTGGTTAGAATTTTTCGCATTGAGATTTGACGATATTCCCTAATTATTACATGAGGACACAGCATATAAAGGAGAATAGACCCTAGTTTTTTTTTTAATCTACAAAGTACGCGAAAAACTCAAAGTTTGTTCCAATTGAAAGGAAAACAATATGAAAGCCATACTGAATGAGGGTTTAGGGGGAGAGGTGGATCGGATTTCGGAATCTACTCTTTGGACTCTTTTTCTCGTGTTCAGCCTGAAAGTGACGGTTCCAAAAATTACTTGGTCTTGTAAACACTTTTCGAAAATGAAGGTGTTTTGAGAAAAATACATTCCTTATCAGAGTATATCATGCTGATTGTTTTCAGTATACCAATGGTTTTGGCCTGGCTTGCTGGAGATCTCGCAAAAACTGGTTATTTCGTGGCAACTGGAAGTCCTTTGCAGTTTTGGATTTGTGCTATTCTTCAGGTAACTGTCGAACTCAATTACCATAATTTAATTTGAAAATTTTCAGATATCGATCGATATCTTCATTCTCGGACAAGTGTTTGTATATAGAAAAAATACAGCTGCAGGAGAACTACCGTACACAACGAACAATCAGAACAATACTTCAAGTTCATCTGAAGGAGAGAGAATTGATTGATCATCTTGCCCTTCTATTCTTAAATTGCATCCTTTTTAATAGTATTTATTGCGAACTTTCAAATTTTCGACTGAGAAGCGAACCAAGCAGATACTGTGATTTAGACTCTCCCCGTTACAAATGTTAGAATTCTACTTGCTCATTCATTTCTTTGAAATTTCATTATTATAGTCTTATCAAATAATAGTGTGTTTTCAGGGGGATTAATTGCTATCATAACCAGCTTTAAGAAACTGTTCTATTTTTCCAGGACTTTCTGATTTTCATGTTCTTTTCCATCTTTCTCCCAGACACAATTCATGAATGCCGGGTATTCGTTGAATTTTATAGTTTGATTTTTTGCTCCCGATGCCGTTGTATATACCGACTTCTCTCAGTGCCCCCTTCCCACACTCTCCCTCCCAATTCCTCTGAAAACACAAAGTATCATTCAACTTGTTTGATACTTCTGAAAACTCACTGAAACTCGAATTCTCACGATATAACTCTCGTCTTTTTCTTTCTCGATTCTTTGTAAATACCGTTTCAAATAATTTATCAAAAAAGGTAATACATTTGAAATGGAAACATGATAATGAATATGGTTTGAGAACATTTCAACAATTTTTCTCTTTGTTCTTGGCAAATGATTCCCTCCACAGAATTATCCTTGCCAAGAAATATTTCCAAACATTTTCAATGCGTCACTCCAAATACTTCTTGTAGAACTGATGGATATCGTAAAAAGTGACTCCTTCCATCGCCTCCTGATCCTCTGAATTTTTGCACAGAAAAGCGACTATGTTTTTATGATCGTTCGATGATCTCTTTGCACTTTTCACCAATTGTTCTGCACAATGTCTGTCGTTGTTGCACTTTCTCAATACCATTTTCCCTTCGGCTTGTAACTCCATCAAGGAACGAATAATGGGGCGAACTGCTCTATTTTTTGTCTTTTCCTTATCCAGTTGGTCGAGAACGCTGGATGGCAAGACGCAGATGAAATCATCTATATCCCAAACTTTGCGAGCTATCCGTATATTGTCGACTAACGTATCGAAATCCATCATCACATAAACTGGTCTCCAATCTTCTCTATCCGATGTATTCTCTTTTAAAGATAGAGATTCTAATGGAATATCCAAACGTTTTTGAACTGTTTGATTGATTCTCGAAAGCAAAGGTCCAGATGTTATACTATTTGCTTGATTGAGTTGAACGGTTGGATGACTTATTTCAATTAACTTGTTAACCAGTGATCCCAATAACTCTTTAGATGGACTTGATTTGGGACCGTTGATCAGAAAGCCGATGTCTTCGTTTGGTGATGGTGCAATTTCGAATGGTTCAGATTTGAACTGTTTGTTGATGCATTCCATTATTGAATCGTTCAATTCGTTCCATTTCTAAAAAAAAAAATAAAATTAGTCATTTTCTTCATTTAAAAAAACCTACGGTCTTCATGAAAATAGACAAAGACTGATAATGAAATTCATTTTTTGTTGAGTCTAAACTTCCGAAAATGCTTCCGGCATCTGTAATCCAAGAGATGGCTTCAGGAAGTAATGACCTGTTTATTGACGCTTTGGAGAATATTGTCAAGTAGAAATTCGAAACAACATCGAAGCAGTTTTGAAATTGAGTGTCTGAAACCAGAAACAAAATAAGACTTTTCAACGGAATCGATACTCACAACCATAGTTTTTGAATACGAAAACTCCTGCACATCTACAAACTGACATTATCATCGGCAAATCATTAATCGTATCATTATCGACTATAGTTTTGAAATCGTTTCCCAGTTTGAGTCCCAATAGTTGATGGTCGACGCTTTTTGCATCCTTCCATGCCCAATTAACGAATTCGATTAAAAACTTTTCCGAACCGCCAATGTTTTCATCCGCTCCATTCAACTTTAAAAAATCGACTAACTCGGAGCTTTTCTTGTGTGGAATTTCAGCGATCTGTCCGAGGATCATAAGTCTTAACTTTTCTGCAAGAGACAATCCTCTGCCCAACGTAGCTAAAACGTGGAATGCTCTTCCTTGTCTTCTATCCAATTCAATTGCTCTCGAATAAAAACCAACAGCTAATGTTTTTTGGAGTTCATCGTCTGGCATATATCGATGAAGATCGCCAATGTAAAGATTCCAAAGTGAGTAGTATCTCTGATTGGACAACATGAGCATTTCTTGAAGTTCTCCACAAAACATCGTTAGAAGCGTCGTTGTTTCCATAGCATTGTCGTTTTCCTGGAAATCAACTAATGAAGATTTTGGATATGAATGTAAATTACTCGAATGTAATACTGGAATGGATGATAATACCCTACAATCCAAAGTTTGTTGATATTGCTTGTGCAGTCGGAAGAATGCTTCATGAGCGCAATCAATTGTTTGCGGGCTCTTAAACAAAAAATAAGGTCATCAATTAGTTTTCGCTCACTTTCTTCGTAGCATCGCCATCGATGGAGAATGTACACTTTCGGATTGACCATACTTTTCCAGTTGGCTACAATATTTTTTGAACTTTTGGAAATCATCTGCCTCTGTCATTGTAATCTACAAAATTGATATTTCTTTCAAATACCGTTTTACACAAAAGTTAAAGAATATTTGAAATTATTGAATTAATATTTAATTTAAGTGAACAAAGAGAATTTACTCCAATGAAAATCACTAAAAAACTGTGCGGCGTGCATGCATTTCATGTGCCCGCCCACATAACGCTCCACCCATCATATTTTAATTTTTTTTGCTCTAAAAATGCTCATTTCTTCTAGTTTCGTGCTCTACAGTGTAATATTTTTGTTTCGTAACCTTTTAAACGTGCTCTACCGTCTCATGAAAAGAGACCCAGACATAAAGCGGGTTGTCAACCGCCCGCTCGTTTCTATGCAGTTTTTGTCCAAGGTTTCTGTCCAAGAACTTTTTTTTTAATATTTGTTCTTATTCTAAGAAACTTCTCAAAATAATCTTCCTTTTGGATCCTCAAGTTACTTATATCATTCTAGATGAGCATTTCCATAAAACTGTATTTTTTCCAGATTGTATGTCATTGGGAACTGAAGAGCGATTGGTACAGAAAAAGAAACTGAAATCATATGACTACAACATCCGAGTAAGTTTCGTTACTATTTTTTCCCACGCCACAAAACATGATTTCTGACCTATCCTTTTAACACTTTGCCCTCCTCGGTTATCAATTCTCTTTATCAAATCTTTTTTGTTATCTCTGCAAAGGAGACGGCATGCCTGCAAGCAGACCCATTTTTCACATTTATTGGCCTAAAAACGAATATATTGTAGTTACAGAGGTGTACCTCTAAGTCTATCAAAAACAGATCGTTCGAAGATCAATTTGATTGTTCATTCCTTATCGTACCTTCTCTGTTCCAGGCATCGGCCAGTTGTGACTCTTCTCCTGGACTTTTCCAACCTTTTTTCCAATTAATTCTTCACTACGAAGACGGAGAAACTCAAGTTTTAGATTTCACTCCTGAGCAGGTAGATAATATTTTTTGGTTTACATTAAATTCATCTTCAAATATCTTTCAGCTGGAAAAGTTTGTGGCCGATCTAAAATCCTTCGACACTATTCAAAAATGAATCAAAATGCCGACCGTAAATACATTTACCCGAAACTTCCACCGGGAGCAATAAGCAAATCCACTGTCATTGTTCTTGCTACTGGAATTGCTGGCTATACCGCCCTTGAACTTCTTTATGGATCAGAAACGTTTTACAAGAAGGCAGTGATGCCAATGGTTCATAAGTTTGTTGATGGCGAAGATTCACATAGATGGGCTGTTCGAGCTGCGTCATGGGGTCTTTTACCTCGATTTGGATGGAATAGGAAAGAATATCCCGAATTGAAATGTGAGTTATTCGGCCGAGAATTCAAAAATCCTATTGGTCTGGCTGCTGGATTTGATAAAGATGGACAAGCTATCACACAGCTTGCTAAGAACTCCGGTTTTGGATTAATTGAAATCGGATCAGTGACACCTATTCCTCAACCTGGAAACAACCGTCCACGAGTGTTTCGATTATTGGAAGATGAAGGAGTTATTAATCGTTATGGATTCAATAGTGACGGTGTTGGACGAGTTCATCAACGGGTTCGAAGTGCCAGAGACTCTTGGGTTCCTGAAGATTATGCATACTTTGGAGTGAATCTTGGAAAGAATAAATTAACAGAAGATGCAAAGTGAGTAATACAAGAACGATATTTTCAAAGTTTTATATTCTATAGATTAGATTATGAAATCGGTGTTAACTATTTTGCCCCTCATTGTGATTATTTGGTGCTCAATGTGTCTTCTCCGAACACCCCTGGTCTACGAAGTATGCAAAAGAAAAGCGATTTGGAAAAGTTGCTGGCATACGTAAAAGAAGCTCTTGATATGCATAAACTGGAAAAACGACCGCAAGTTTTTCTTAAAATTGCACCGGATCTTATTGAGACGGAAATGAAAGATATTGCTCAAGTCGTTACCAACAAAAAGTTTGGAGTGGACGGAATAATCGTGTCAAACACAACCATTGCTAGACCAGACTATCTCAAATCCGAGAACAAATCTGAAACAGGAGGATTGAGTGGAGCTCCAGTCAGAGAAATTAGCACAGAGTGTGTTAGGAAAATGTATAGGTATGGTACCGATGATACGATGTCGTCAAAAAATTTTTTTAGACTCACAAACGGTCAAATTCCGATTATTGGGTGTGGAGGAGTATTTAGTGGGGAAGATGCATATGAAAAGATTCGGTAAGTTCGCATTAGTCTTCACCTAAGATTTCATTCGTTTTTCAGTGCTGGAGCCAGTCTCGTTCAACTCTATTCCGCATTCGTGTACGAAGGATTCCCCGTGATCGGAAAAATCAAAAGAGAGTTAGCAGAACTTCTTAAACGAGACGGTTTTAATCACATTTCGGAAGCAGTTGGAGCAGATCATCGAAAACAAAATTAGATATTTTATACATGTTTTTAGTTTTATTTTTAATTTGCCTCATCATTTATGGGTTATTTTCTCAATTTCATGCAAAATTTGTGCCTTAAAATAATAATTCGAGTGAAAGGGTTTATTGAATAAATTTCTACCGGAAAGCTTATTGGGACTTATTCTTCAGTTATTATCTGTTTGATACTTTTTGATTCCGAAGTTTGCTGAAATTCCACTTACTTTCCTTAATTACTAGGGTTCAATTGAAATGTCGGAACTTCGTGTCATTTCTCTCGAGGAGGTTGCTAAGCACAACAACGAAGGAGCTGAAAAGTCTTGCTGGATCATCATCTCAGGAAAAGTATGTGAACGTTCTGATAGTACAAAGCATTTTCAGTTGCTAACTTCCAGGTGTACGACGTGACGAAATTCTTGAATGAACATCCGGGAGGAGAGGAGGTTATCACTCAGTTAGCAGGAAAAGATGCCACTGTTGGATTCCTCGACGTCGGTCATTCAAAAGACGCTATCGAAATGACGAAAGAATACCTAATTGGACAATTGTCTGAGTCGGATTTACCGAAGACAGACAAAGCTGCGCAGAAAACTGCCCAGACCGATGGAAAATCATCGTCTATGCTCAAAGACTTCACTGATATCATGACGTCACCAACTTGGACCAACTTCTTGATTCCAACCACAATGGGTCTTTTGATCTACGCTGTCTACAAGTTTATCTTCAATTAATTTATTCCCACATCGAACCAAAGCTTTTTGAATGAACTCAATCCTACCGTATACTTCACTCCTTTCGCTGCGCTTCTCAATACGTCTCGGTCTTGAAAAATATATGATTTAATTGTGATAAAGAGTGTAATTTTGATTCTGATTCGAAAAAGCCGGGTGAATTTCCTGAATTACATTTCTATGTCTAAATCAATGGACAATCCGAAACTATTCTTTATTTTAGATCAAATGATTCGTCAATTCACACGATCGATCACGAGTATGAATTTGAGCCATTGAATGTAAAGTAAGAGAATATTTCAGGATCTGTGCGTAAATACTCAGACATTAAACCTAAGAACACCAAAGAGAAGGTGATGGCTGAGAAAACTCCAAAGGGTTCCCTGGATAAATCGGAAGAGCAGCAATATGAAGATCCTCATTTGAAGAAACATCCAGGCGGCGTCAACAAACAAACAGGAGAAGTCGGTGGACCAGCCGGACCAGAGCCAACTCGATATGGTGATTGGGAAAGAAAAGGAAGAGTGACAGATTTTTAAAATTTCGAACAAAGTCTTTTATTATTATAGATCATTTCTTGTATTTTTAATGCATACATTATAAGTTTTTGAATAATACACATGAACGAAAACTGTGACATTGTACGAACTTTTGGAGTCAAATTAGAAGGTGTGAATTTAGGGGAGTTGAAATTGGGAAGGAGAGGAGAGAAAGAGAGCCAGAGAAACATTATACGAATTTCGTATAAAATTAAGTATCTTAATTACTGTACGGAGATAGGAATTAATAATCGATTGCGTAGAGTGTTGCCTTCTTCTCGCCAGATCCGGTAACAATCAGAGAATCATCGAATGAAATATCACATGATAACACAGAAGTGTTCTCTTTCAACGTGAAAAGATTGGCTCCGTATGGTGTCCGCCAGGCATGGAGAGCGTTATCCTGAGACTGAGGATAATTAGCCGTTCGTATTGAAAAGTATTTTTTTTAAGTGTTGATTATCACTACAAAACTAAACATACTCAGAAACTAAACATACCTTTCCAGTAGAAATGAAGAATTTTCCAGAGTGTGCAAACTTGAGTGATAGAACGCATGATTCGTGTTGTGTCAGTTGGTACTTTTCTTTTCCAGAAGTTGAAAGAACCTCTACGTTATTGTTCTCCATTCCAACAGCAACCCATTCATCATCTGGGCAGCATCCGAGCGAGAATACTTGACTAGCGAACTCATACTTCGCAATTTCTTTGCGCTGATTTATATCCCAGCACCGAACTGAGTTATCGAGACCACCCGACCATAGTTTAGAACCATCTTTTGACAAATCAAGACAGGATGCACCATCTTGGTGTCCAGGAAGAGTGCAGACTTTTTCTTTGTTATGAATATCGTAGATCAGAATATTACCATCTGCTAGACATGCGAATAGCAATTTCTCATCAGGAGACAATGCAAGAGCATAACAGGCTTGTGCTTCTGTCTCTAAATCCAAAGTTCTGGTTTCCGTTGTGAGATCCCATAATGCAACGGTGCTTGCTTCTCCACCAATAAGAAGTGTGTTTCCATCTTCAAATAGCTTACAAGACCTGATGTAATTCTCTTTCAAGCAATCGAGAGATGCAATTGGTGGTCTGTTTACAACAGTAGTTCCAGAAATATCAGTGTCTTTCACATCCCAGATCTTCACACATCCTTTTCCGCCGGTGTAAACACGGGTATTGTCACGAGCAATTGTAGCAGCGCATACCACTTCTCCATGATTAAGTTCCATCTTCTTTTTGAGTCCGCTAAAATGAAAACGAATATGGTATTTTTTTGGAGACGATCTTCTTTTTTTCACTTTCCGTACCTTTCTTGTCGATTTTGAAGTATCTTCTTATTGGGTTAAAATTAGACGAATTCAAAGATACTAATTCAAATTTATTTACATCGTCCATATTTAACTCCAACTCATACACGTCATTAACCAGTATCAGACCCAATAAGAGAATACTTCAAAATAGACATTAAAACAATACTTGAGGAAAAAGAGGTCAATTCGAAAATTATTTTTTTGAAAACTCGTACTTTGGAATTCCTGGACCTTTTTGTGCATCTTGTGGGAATGTAGTTGGTGTTGGAACACCATTATCAACGATTTTGAATGAATATGCTGGTCGTCCTCCCATTTGAGACATAGCAGCAGCAAGACGAGCAGAAGCATGTGGATCATTGAACAGATTGAATCCGCCTTGTCGGAGCATACTTGGGTCTGAAAAAATGAATGATTCAATATATAGAATGTAAAAAAAACTAACTAAATCCGGCGAAAAGACTCATTTGCTCCAACGACTGGAGCCCTCCAGGTTGTTGCCGTCCTTTTGCTGAATTCGAAGCAATGCTTGGGGTAGACGCTCCCGACGAGGCAACACTATTCGTACTGTCTCGTCCATTTTTGTTGGCAGCACCGTTTGAAGCAGTGCTTGGATTATCATCGTTTGTCACATCAATCTCCAGCTCTCCGTCATCGGGATCTTCCAGTTTAGCTTTCTTTGCTTCAGATCCTGATGATTCCCCGTTGACTTGTGGCGAAGCGAACTGGTTGAATAGTTGACTCATTGCTGGATTCATCCCGAATGGCATTCCACCTGGAAACATTGCAAGCATTCCTGGTGGAATACCAGGTGGCACTGCTGCTCCGTTTCCGTTTTCACGTGGTGAAGCTACTTTGAATGCATCCATAGCAGCGAGACAAGCGCTTTGGTGTTCTTGGGGTAGGAGTGGAGCCAACTGAAAAAAACAAATAGTTAGTGATTAATGCCAAAGTCTAAAAAGAAAATAGAAATAACAAAGTTTTGAAAGTGACTGAGTTCCTTCTGAAATACTTGAAAACGTACTGTCTGGGTAATGAATTCTTGAAGCCGTTTGTTAGTTTCTTTAACCTTCTTGAGATCGGTTTGAACTGATGCAGAAACTTCAGCGTAAGTCATAAATGACCGAGTTAGGTTTTCTTTCTCCATTGAGATCTTATCTATTTCAGTCTGGAAATTTGTAGATTTATTTTCAGAGTATTTTCTAAAAAATTATAGCTTGTTACCTTTTGTTGGTTCAAATGTTTGCTCATTTCTGAATGCTCTTCTTTGATTCGATCAAGACTATCCAGATAGGACGGCTTCATCTTGCCTGTAAAAATATTAAATTAGAGAACATTCATATTTTTAAAAAATGTCTTGAGTCGAGATGAAGCGAAAATTCGATTGTTCACAGAAAGGAGAAGAAAGAAAAGGGGGAGGAAGACGAAGACAAAGGACAAATAGTTTGCGATTCGAAGAGTGCGTCAGACAACGTAGTGGGAGAAACAGATGGAAAGAGTACTAAAGAAAGAGAGACGCATTAATTGCAAAACGACTGGTCATATAGCCCTTGGTTGACGAAGGGAAGAAGAAGGCGGTATTGGTGTCGAACCGAGGACGAACGCGCACGTCGAATGGGACACCGATGGGGTGATGGCAAAAAGGGGAGGAGAGTGCGCGAGATGAGTCTGGCGGAGCATATTTGCAAAGCTGTACTAGAAGTGGAACATTAATAGGGAAAAGAATTAGCAAATTGCAGTTCTAAATTGAAGGAAGAGCAGCACGATGATACAGTTAGAAAATTATCACAGAATAGAGAACGTTGATGTAACACTCGGAAATATAAACGGAAAGAAGAAAACTACCGTAATCCTCTTGCATGATTGAACAAAGATAAAAAATTGATCACACAACAAGTATTCAGTAACGCGTAATAAACTCGTACAAATATGCACATAAAATATTTATAATTTGAAAATCAAATTGTGTGAGGTAAAATGATCAGAATACTGGGCTCGTTCCTCGAGATACATCTTCGTCCTCGTCATCTTCGACTTCTCGTTTCACCTATAACCACAAAATATTATAAGTACAATCGAAAATTCTCGCTGGGCAAAAGTCTTTGTGTACTCTACAGTAGGACAACACGATTACGTCACGGGAAAGACAATTAACATATGATGTATTGGCCACCAAGATCCGCATGCAAGATGACCGTGATCATTCGAGAAACACTTATATGGGCACACAATAGACTTATCCCCCGCTGTCAAAGATTGTAAGAAGCGATAATTAGGAGGGTGATGTGTAACAGATGGTGACGAGGATACGTTCACATTTGTTTACATTACGAGTATTCTCACACTGATGTTCTGGGGGCTACAATGTGAGAGCCACCGGTATTTGGATAAGATCTACTGTGAGAAGATGAGAGAGGAAACATGAAAAGTGTCAGAAGAATTAGAATGATATCGAGCTACTCAATGATAGAAGCACCATTTCTTTACAAACAAAAAGCTCACTGTCAAAAATGGGGATTCTTTGAATAAAAATGAGTATCGATCGAAATGTTATGTCTTCGTGGTGGTTTTTGGACTGAGATGTTCTGGTAGCCCCACTAAAATCTTGCATTAACATCTTGTAGGCATGTCATTCTTTCTGTGGATTAGCACACTATTACGGTGACACCAGATGACCGTTAATTAGGCCCTCTTGGGATACCGACAAAAAACGATTCTACAGGGTCATCTAATTGCGTAATCGTAATGTTGTCAATGTATGATATATTTGTTCAATGTATGAGTGGAATGGACTGAGATGCCGCCCCATGATGCCACGTCGTAAAAGTGTACATTCCACATAGACTCAATCAATCAAACTAAGTGGTGTGCGTGTCTCTATAAAACGGCCTTTTGAAAATGACAAACGTACCACGGCAACGGTGTTTTCTTCATGCCTTGCTTGTTCTTCTTCATCCTCCTGCTCTGGCTCCTCAGAATTTCTCGCAGTCGTTCTTGTCATCTCGGTTGTGTTTTCATCGGTTTCATTCGTCTCGTCGCCATCTTCACCGCGCTCCCTACGACGTCGTTTATGGACTCTGACAACATTGCACAATGGTTATTGGGCAGGCGGAAAGAAACTCACGGTTCACGGACTTCCTCATTTGCCTCTCCACTCAATTTACTACGCAGAATGTCCATATCGATACGGAAATCACGATAGCCGATGGAATTGTTCTGACAAAGACGTATATAAATATAGGGTTACAGAAAACGTTTAGGAAAAAAAACGCAGCACAATAAGTCTCACCTTGATTTGCAAGTCGAATCGATCATCTTTAATCAATTTGCAAAGAACCAGGATTCCATGCTGAACGGCTTCTCTTTCATGGGAGAATTTGGAGAATAGTTTCTCGTCCCTTTTCGATTTCGCATATCTTGTTTTTTGAGAAATCTTTTTCTTCATTTCTTCTTTTCCTTTAGAAAATCCAATATGATCGTCAACCATTGCTAGAAGGGGCCTCAATTTCGTTTTAACAAGCGTTGCTAAAATATCGATACTTTGCCATCCTGACATCACTCTACCCCAGCCTTTGGTCAAATTTTGGAACTGAAACCGAAAAAATTTCACTTAGAGAAAGTTTTTTTTAACATACGAGCAGAACAGACATTTGGATTGTAGTGAAATAACTGGTCATGACCTCTGTAACTCTTTCCTGCATCATTTTGTATTGAACAAAGATTTGAAGAATTCGAGACACCAGTTCGGTTATTTCTATACATTTTGTGAGAAGAGAACTCATCATGACATCATCTGAATGGAAGAAAAACATTATGTTTCCTTTGCTCCAATTGTTTTTACAGACATGAACAAGACAAAAAACTCACAAATTGGTGGCTTTACGAAGAAATCTTTTAGGAATCCGAAAGCTTCTCTGATCAAAGCGAGCGATTTCTCAACAAAAGAGAATAGAAACTCAATAACAATGTTAAGAGTAGTCTTAGAAATGAAATTATATTTCAGGTCTTCTGCTTCTTCACTCAAAAACTCCAAAACATTCTCCATAATTATATTCATCTCATTCGGAGCTGTCTTGTCAGAATCCGGGCATCGAAGGCTACATGTAAGGATAAACTTACAGTAGTCTTTCAGCATTTGGTTATTATCTTGAAAAGTTTATCATATTATAAATCGGGAAAATCGAGGAACTTACAAAATGTCTCTTCCTCTAACATTTTGACAATGCGAACAAACAAGTTTGACCATACTTTAACGTTTTTAGTCAGACTCAACGAGGCTGATGCAGCTCTCAATATAGCTCTTCCCTGGATTTCATACTGTGCTTTTGGTCTCTTTTCTTCTTCGATATCTTCGTTTTCAGCACTCAAAGTTTGTCTGAAAAGACGACAGGAGAGATGATGGGCATGTCGAAGCTGAAATCATCATTTGATTACGGTAAACTTTTCTGAAATTCACCGCGAGAATGGCGGGTTCTTGTCGTTTTCGTCGTTTCTCCTCTTCTTCTCCTTCCTTCTCTTCAAACCAAGACATTGTCACTTTCGAAGGTGTTTGCTTGTACTTGATCGTCAAAAATTGAAGAATATTTGCGTAGCTTTCAATCGCCAAAGTTTTCGTCAGAGTTCCCATTTCTATTTCACTTGCCCATTGAGGACAGTCGTTGCCGACATAAAAGTCATGAAGACTTCTGCAAGAAAAAAATATAGCTGATTATACAAACTGGAGCTTTACTTCGATAAACATAGAAGACTGTTTGTTCCAGAAATAATCGAATGAAGTGGTCTATATTCTTTGACAAGGACTGATGATAACACTTGGCACCTCCCCATGGCCCATTCTAGAAGTTCCAATTGAACACCAACGACTATGTCTGTTCGAACATTTATTGTCGTGCTATTTCCATCAGCGTCAGGAACAGTCATCAACTTTTTCATGATGGAAGCCAATGTTTTAGCACTAGTAATAATTTCAGTTTGTGAAGCATCGATAGGAATCTTCTCTTCTTTCTCATTGTTATCCTTGTCTTTCTCTTTATCCTTCTTTGTTGTTGTTTTCTCCTTATAAAGTCTATCCAACTCTTTTCGACGATTCAGCAAAACCACAAGTTTATCCGCATCCTCTTTAGTTTCCATTGCTTCGACTCTTCTCCACATATGCTCAATCAAAACATCATAAGTGCTCAACATCATCTGGGTGAAAAGGAGGGAAGTTCTTCCGTTCACAGTTGATGTAGTCCATTCAACGTTTCGATCCAATCCTAAATCCGACACGTCGTTTCGCATTGCTGACGCAACCCAGGTTTCCATCTGACAAGCAGCTTGTCTCAAGAGGAACTCTGTACCTTCAAGCTTAAATTCCGGATCGAACGAAGATAGTTCGCTTATCAAGCATTCCATAGTTTGAATCAGATGTGATACTGGTTCAACAAGATAAACTGCGCTGCCATTTGTGGTTGTCATCTCTGATTTTTTCCACTCTGGAATCATTTTTGAATGTGATACAATCATATCAAGGAATTGAATGAGCATGGTTGAAGTTTGTGTTGCGATCTCACAGATTCCGTTGTACAGAGCGATTTTAGTTTTCGCTGGTTGCCATAAGCATCTTCTGATAATTCCAACCAACTCAAGGCCAACGGCTTGATCGATGTTCTTTTTGCAACCCATGTTAGCATATGCTTGTGTGCTGAATGTTCCAAACGATTGTGACATTGAATGATCGAACTGACCACCACCATTATCTTCACGACGTTTGCTGACGCTTCGGAGTAGAATAAGAACAATTGGAACAGCAGAGCAAACCGTAGATTCACATAGAAGATCTTTTTTGAGACTCTTGAAGAGTGCATTTCTTAACTGTGGTCTTGTGTTGATAATAGGAATGAGACATCGAATAAGTGAAACTGCGACATCTTTTCTCATTCTGCATACATAGTCAAATAATCCATCGATGAGTCTCGAATTGTTTAAAATTTCTATGGAACATTTTTTGACCAGCTCTCGGAGAACATCTATTAATACCAAAGCTGATGAGTTGTTGGAAGAAGAAGCGATAGCTTTGAAAAGATGAGACAGTTGAGAACCCATATCACTTTCTGCTTGAGTAATTGTGATTAGGATATCTCTGCTCAATAGCCATAAAGCACATCCATCAGCAACTCGTCCATCTACCACTACCACCTGTTTTTGGTAGGCAGGAGTATCTAGAAGTGAGAGCATCAGAGTAATGAGTGGACGGCTGAGAAGTCGACGGAGATTCTCGCTTGAAATGAAGTTCTCGGAAATTACACGCAGTTGTAGATCAACAAGGTGCAAAAGTCGACCACATACAATATCCGAGATCCAAACACATTCTTCGGCTTGTTCTCCGATTCTCCAGAGTCTCTGCAATGACTTTTTCATATCTGCTGCGGCCTGAAAAAAACAATTCAAAGAACATTTATATAATCTCGAATTAGCTCACATCGTTTCTATCCAAACTACATTGAAGGAGAACAAGGCTCAATCCCAATTCGCTGCTCAATATTTTGTACTTTTCAGTCTGCAATACGAATGAAATTATATAGATTGTGTTGCGATTTATGAATTTTTACCCTAATGAGAGACAGGAATTTCCTAGCCGATTCGAGATTATTGCTGAGCACTTTATTTGCCACAAAAAGACATTTCTCTACATGTTCCGAGACTTTTCTTCTTTCTTTCATTTCTTTTTCATCGTATTCGTTAATTTCCCAGGCACCAATAACTCCATTCCAGAGTCTTCCCATTAACTCTTTTTCTGTTCTCGTAGTCAAAATGATAGATTTCCATGTCATAACGAAACGTCTAGATTTCTCGGCTTCCATGTTATCTGATGAAGAATCGATACCGATTTCGACAGCAATCACTTCACTACAAAGACGATCAATGCACGAAGTACTGGTGCCAGATGAAGCTATTTCTGAGAGAAGTTCGAATGCATCCACGTTTTCAGTGATCTTGAGCCATTCGAATACAATACAATCAGCAGCATCAGCACCTGTCATGATTTCGTCGTTGTACTCGATCTAAAGTTATATTTTTCAACAAGCTAGATATACAAATATTGAAACCTCGTCCAAATCTCGAATTTTTTTAACGAGTGCCGCAACGAAATCTTTCCATCTCTGGTTGAATGTTCTTGCAACGTGTTCACTTTTAACTCTGATATTCTCCACATCTTGTTCTTCTTCTTGTTCATTTTCAATCATTTTATTGGCGGTTCTCAACTCATTAGTAATATATTCAACTAACTGGAGTCGTCCTATATTGGAAATATTTTCCAAGTGCACCATTAAATCATTGTATATTCCGAAGAAATTTGGGATTGAAACCTCAGTTCTTGTGATAATGTCTATCAAAAATTTGATTGTTTTGATAGTAAGATTTTCGATTTCGTTCCGGTCTGGTAGAATTCTCATCATAGTGAAAACGGCATGAGTGAACTCGAACAATCTTTCACCTCGATCTTCAGCGCTCATTTGAATGAGTAATCGACCGAGAGGTTGCTGAAAGATTGAAAAGGTCGGGAATGCCGAATGCTGTAGCAGAAAAATACCCATTTTTTGTCATTGTTCAGCATCCCTAAGTTTGTTATGATAGCTCTTCTGTTGGTATCCGACACGTTATCCAATGTATCCTGGTGTTTTTGACGGAATTTGATGAGTGAATCAATGAATCGCTCTGTACCTCCGCCCTTACGTGGCTGTGAACTTTGAGTGAAAGCTTGGGACATCACAATATCCTTCTAGACAAGATCGCACAGTCGACAAGTTAGGAAAAAACGGTCACACAAATAGAAGAGTGGTTTAGTAAGAAAAACCAAAAGACATGTAAGAAGTGCAAACAGGCTGGATAATTAGATCGATTTTATTAAGAGACGGAAAAGTAAAATTAATGTTTCAAGCAATGATTACAATCTTATTGATTGGATATTATTGGATTTTGAATATTTTACAGAATGAATAATTAAGTGATCCTTAGTATATTATGGTCTTTAATATCTTCCATTATCTGGTATCATCTCTATGTAGCGCTCGCCCATATATTGCTTGTCCTTCATCAGAGCATCATCGTAATCTTTTCGATTAAAGAAAATGACACGAGCATCTCCGCTTGGACGTTGGAATTGGTAGTCGCGAATCAGCTCAACTTGGTTCGGACGGATGGGATGGAAGAAATCATAGACATCGGTTTCAGTGGCACGGAATGGAACTCCTCGCATCCGTAGAACAAAGTGCTGACTTTGTGGCGCAACAGATGGATGACTGCCGTAATCACGATCTCTGAAACAAAATGTATAAGATTCAATATTTCTTCTCAAAATGTTCACCTTCCATGTCCATATGGATCAGGTCTGGAATAACGATCACGATCCCGATCATCCGGTCGTCCATAGTCTCCTCGACGCATAGCACCCGCAGCTGAAACTAGACGAAAATAGAAAATTCAAGTTGTAAAATTCCCATTTTCATTCCTGACCCTGATTTTTATAAATCATTCCCACTTGACCACCTGACCAAACACCACTGCATAGAATTATTTTTTTGTGTTACCCATTTTAAAAATCTCTATTCCACTTTCTAGTCATGCTTTTTGTTTCCTTTGTTGTTCGAACTTTCTAATGTCGCGATGTTCCCTTCCCCTAAAGTTTCCACATCCCTTGGAATAAATAAAATTGAAGATGCTACAATTCCAATAGCTGTTGTTTTTAATACCATTCACAATACAAAAACCCTGTCTATAAAAACAATCGAATCCCTTCAGATTTGTAATATGAACTACATTTTCAGAAGTCATGCTCTGCTTTCTTACTGCAGATTGTATTATTCCTGTCACCCATCCACTCCAACCCATAATTGCCTATTATTTTTTACTTTTAACAAACATTTTTCGGTGTTTTGATTAGTGGTGTTTTTCCTGGAATGATTTTTGTTTGTAAATCCTCCAGTCTCAGAATAGAAAGTAATTCATTTCGAACCCGCCCTGATTTAAATTTTCTGACCCCCTGGAACACCCATACTTTCGCCCCCAGTAAATGTACTATTGTCAATTTTTCTATCATTTATGTAATATCTCTCCCAAACGCATAATACTGTATAAGTCTTTCCTTCATTTTAGTGCACTTACGTTCTCTTTGTCCGTATGGTTCACTTGTATAACCACCACTTCCATACCGATCTCTATCGGAAGGTGGTTGTCCACCAACCCCTCCTCCGTTAGCCCAAGAATCGCCTACAGAATAAGGATCCCGAACAGCCGAAGAAGATGATATACCATTCCCGCCACTACCTCCATGTGGCTGTTGCCCTCCAGAACCACGCCAATACGAGTCTCTCGATTCATAGCCGTAATCCGAATGTCTGAATACCCATTTGAAACATTAACTCGATACCACAAAACGACACCCCGCTTTTGTGTGATTAAGGAATTTTCACCAATTGTGTATGTGACGAAGCTTGAAGTTGTTTAGTAACTTTTGATGCTTCTCCTTCTCATAGAACATGAATGAACAATTGTTCGGTTAATCATACACAATTACTCTCTAGCCTAATGGGAAAAACATGAACCATAAAAATGGGAAAAAGTTGGAATATAACTTATGTGTTACTTAACTCGAATAAAAACTACATCTCATGATCCTGTCAACTGTCTTTCTTCACCCTTTAGAACAATTCCAATGTGAAACCGATTTCAACAATTATAATCAAACTACGAAATTATTTCAACTAAACACCCGAAAACCCAGCTCATTTTCGTAAATTTTTGAAGTGACACTGATTGCTTCCATTCACTCTAGATCACAACTTCCACTCCCGTCTCCACAATAGCTCTAACAAACATTAATATTATATACCTGGATTCTCCATTATATGGATCAGCTGCTCTTTGCTCTAGACCTCTTGGATCAGAAAGTCTTGAATCTCTGGGATCTCTCAGAACATCTCTCGAATCTCTTGAGTCTCTTGGCATTTCTCTGGGAATATCTCTCGATTCTCTCATCGAATCCCGCGAATCCCTCAAATCTCGAGGATCAGGGCCTCTTTCTCGCTCATAGCTGTCGTAAGTAGTCTTTGGAGCATAATTGTCATAGTATCCTCCAGGTGCTTGCTGAGATTGATGACTGGCATAAGTTGGTGCAGTTTGCTGATAAGGGTCGTATGGTGCCCGTGCTCCATATTCTGAAGTACTCGAACGAGTTCTGGCGTATTGATCTTCAGTCTCGGCACGTCTATAGTCGGCTCCACTACTACGATAGCTATCAGCCTGGTAAGGATCATAGGCCCCACGAGGTGGTCCACTTGGTGGAGAAGAAACGAAAGGGGATGGACCGATTCGGGGAACACGAAGCCCATTTTCGTCAGCAAACCTAGTGAGCTCGCGATTACTAGCTTCAAAAACTTCAATATAACGGTGACCGATGTTTTTCATGTGACGTTGCTTTGCAATTTGCATGCTCTCCATGGATTCGAAACAAACGTAAGCTTCACCTCCCGGTCTTGCTCGTTGTTGGTCAGGAAGTAGAATTCCATCCTAGATAGAAAAAAGGAAGTTTGATATCTGATAAAATTGCTTACTCTGACAATAGGGAGCGGTGCGAAAAAATCATTTATATCCCGAATGGTGACCGAAAAGGGTAGACCTCTAAGCCGAACAATAGGATCTAGCCCGCCACGTGGCCCGGCTCTATCGGAATAACGATCCCTTGGAGGAAAGGAACGTGGACGGTAATCGTCTCGGTCTCCACGTCTTCTTGGAGCACTATCAAATGGGAAAACTTCGATATATCTGTAAATCAAGTGCATACTAACTAAATTGCACTACAAAACAATACCTAGATCCCAAATGCTCTCGATCTTTTTTCAGAGCCCGATTATAATCGTCTTCATTGGTAAATGTTACAGTTGCATCTCCACATGTACGTCCATTTCTTTTCGGAATATCCAAACTTTCAATTCCAGTATCTGGAATCCGAACTTTCATTTAACTGTCAAAATAGCACAGTCACAAAATTAGTCTAAAACTTACTCCCGAAGAAATCTCTCAAATCTTCTTCTGTCGCTTCCCATGGCAGTCCCCGGCATGAAACTTGGAAAGCAGTAGACATACCTGAAATTTGAAAAAAATAGTGGTTGAAAACGAAATGTTCATAAAATTGCAATTCGATATTTTTCAAAGTGCAATGCCTTTACAAACATTTTCAATTTGAAAATCTTGGAAAAGTGTTTTCTGCGCGTAAGGTTCAATACATTCTGTGCAAACACCAGTGTTTACCGTACCCTTAACAACTTTTCTGTGCGTTCAATTATTGAGGAAAATAAACTTCACGATTTCTCTCAATTTTCTTTTGTTTATGTTTTTACTTTTTTCGAGAATTCACTTGGTTGAGAAGCAACAGTCATCATTTCGTTTCTCGCCAACAGCTTTCACCGTTTTATTTGTAACAATTCGGTACCAAAAAGCCTGTTATCATTTCCTTGAAATTATGATTTCGGTTTCGTATTCATTTTAGTATAAAATTTTTCATGTTTCCTTCACAAACTAACTTACCAACTCAAACTTTCTCCCACCTTTTTTAATTCTATACAGCACATATCTATAAATTAGTTTCATTTTTTTCAATCCCACACGCCATATAGCTCTAAATTAGTTTCACTACGAACCATTAAAACTGATTTAGTTTATTTACAAGCTTCTTTCGTGTCCGTGATATTAGCTTCATTAACTAACTAACTCCTCCTATTTCTTCAAAATAACATTTCCCATGAGCTCATCGCGTCTTCTACTTCACATCGATTCCGCCTCTTTGCTCTCTTTCCTTTTCTGCCGTTTCACTTGAATTCCCATTTTCTTCTATTCTTGCCGGTCTACCCAGTCGGGGGCTGGAGGGCGCTCGTGTAAATGTATGCGCCAGAGAAAGTGTATGTGTGCCAATCGAAACAGCAGCAGCATGCTTTTCTCCACACTCTCGCTCTCTCGCTCTCTTCTTCCAACTACACTGCCTCGCTTTTCTCTGCTTCCTATCGATCGCTGTTGGCGAAGCACAAAACGAAGAGAGCAGAGAAAACGCCCGGCAGGGTCCCGAAGACGACGCCTTCTCCATTTCTTCATCTCCCTTTTCGCTCTTGTTATAGCCTACTTCTTCAATTTCCGTTTTCTATTTTTACAGAAAAATGGACAAGTCTGACATGCAACGAACTGTAGACTCGCTTCGCAGCCAGCTCAACATCGAGCGGACCCCAATCACTGTTTCGGCGGCAGAGTGAGTATCATTTCTTATTCACTTTTATTTTCCATGATTCGAATTTGAAGAGTATCTGAATGTTCTTTTTCAGACTCCGTCGTTTCACCGAAAGCCAGGAAGATCCACTTGTCAATCCAATCGACAAGAAAGTCAACCCATGGGCCGAGAAGAGCAAGTGCAGCATGCTCTAAACCGTCCACCTCTTCATCATCGCTTTCTCTCTCCGTCATTCATAATAGTAACCCACATCCCATTTTTATTTATACATTTGAATATCTCACAACCCAATTCACCAACTTTTGTAAAATGAAAAAAAAAACACTTGTGAATAAAGGACTCTGAACTTTAATATATCTTCATTTGATTGTCAGTAAGAGATCATAACGTTAATAAAGAGATTCTACAATTCGTCGTGAGAATATGGATGGAGATGATCAGCTTCTTGAGCAGCTTCAGTTTTCGCGAACAACGCGTGATGCTTTATAATTTCATCATAAGATAGTTTTCCATCTTTGTCGTCATCTGCATTTGTTAAAAGACTTTCAGCTTCATACGATCCAGCAGTGGTTCCATCAACTAGCAGCCAAGCAGTTAACTCATCTCCTGTTAGTTTTCCGTCTTTATCTTTGTCGTATACTGTATGGAATCTATAAGAATGGCCGATTTAAGAAATCAGTTGAAGTAATAATGAACATTTTCTGGTTTACCTTTCCACTTCTACTTTGTACCATTCACTTCCCCGTTGATCATCCAACTCGCCAAGGAATTCTTTTTCGTCTATAGCTCCATCTCTATTCAGATCCTTCTCTAGTAATGTGACGGCAATGAGAACGGGATGCATATGTGGATGATGTTCAGGATTCAAAAAACTGGCTAACTCTTCTAAATCAAGTTTTCCGTCTTCATTTGTGTCGGCCTCTGAAACAATTTATTGAAATTTGGAAATGAGAAGATCTTTGTAACAGACGTTTGAAATACATTTTATCTTGAGCAATCAGAGTTTCTTCTTCTTTGTTATGCAATTCTTCCTCTGGAAAAGAATCATGCAGATATTCCTCCCATGAAACCTAAAAAAACAGTTTTGTTAGTTTCAATTTTAGATTCAATCAAACATACAAATCCATCTGCATTTTCATCTAACTCGCTCATTCTTTCGACAGCTTCTCTGTCAACTGTTTTTTGATATGATTCGGAAACCCATTTGAGAAGTTCGTTTTTATCTTAAAAAAATGAATAATAACAAAAATTCCACATATTCCACATGCCTACAAATCCATCATTGTTTACATCCAAAGCTTTCGCAAACTTTTCCACACTTTCTTGTCCGGATTTTAAATTCAGTTTTTGCTGGGCAGCTGGTTTATGATGATCCTGAGGAGATACTGGACCATCTGTCTGAAAATACAGTTCCTTACTATAGGCTGATACCTGTTGTCAACTAACCACCCGTTCTTTTTCTGCTGATATATACATGACTGTGAGTGTTAATGTGAGTATGGTTAATTTGAAACGCATTGTATCTGAAATCTTTATTTGTCAGAGTTTCAACTCATCAGATTATAGATGCTTATAAATTCAGAAAATGAAAATAAAAATTGAACCATTCTTAATGACCGTAGTAATTGACTGTAGAATTGTCCAAAAAAAGAAAAAGCACAAATGGCCTAGATAAATCATCTTCTCGCGGCCGTGCACTCCTCTCCGACAACTGTTTACAGAATTTTCATTGACTCGCTTTCCTGGTTTTTCTGAATTTTCCTCGAAAACTCAACAAAATGGCTAAATCTACACCAATTCAACGAATAGAATTCGCTGAAAAGATTTGCAATCGAGATCTAAGTGGGTACATCTTATATTCGAAGGAAAGTGCATGGATTTGGGTCGGTGAGAGGTTAGTTATAATTCGACTTCCAATAGAAGTTCAAAAAAATAGTTGCAGTAAAATTGAATCGATCGGACTTGCCCACTTTCCGAACTTTACTATGCTTGTGGATGGCGACAACACACAGCGAGAATTCATCAAATCGACTACCCTCAGGCTAACCAAAATGTCTAATTTCACTCAGGTAAGTACTGTACCGAATGTTCAAACCCGACTAAGAGATAGTTCTGGAAGTTCAGTTTTTCATAAATCCAAATTTTAAAAAATTATCAAAAATTCCTTTCAGGTGTTCTTCACTACAGACATTGAATGCGAAGAAGGGATGTTTTGGAAGGTGCTCAACGAAAAGATGCTCGAGAAAATGAATGCATTGAATACAGAATAATAATTGAATATTGATTTTTAAATTATGATTCTCTATATATTTAGCCAGCTTTTTTGGAATGCAAACGGGTTTTTTCAACAATAAACTTTTTATTGAATACAGTACTCGCCAAAATAATTTACATTCCACAAACTTCCAATATAACAAGAAAATTTGTATCTTGACACTTCTTGAAGCCTTCGAGAGGATAATTTCATAAAGTCTGCTTGCTTTTCAAACAATACCATGAAACTAGCTTAGAGCTTGATTGAATTAGTGCATTTACAAGAAACACCAGATGTGTCCCATAAAGACAAAAAATATCCAGTTTCCATTTTTTCTCCATACTCACACTCCATTTCTTATTTCTTCCCAAACCAAAATATGTCCGACGAAGAAAATTCTTCAAGTACCGAATTACCGGTACAAAATAAGCTGAAAAAGGTGAGCTTTATTAAAAAAAAGGGACCTAATCCTCGAAATTCAGATGCTGAAAATGGCACTTCCACATGTTGGTCTTGCCGTTTTTCTATTTCTTTATCTTCTATTGGGAGCATATGCGTTCTATTATCAAGAATATGATGCTGACAAAAAGATACAAATGACGAAACTGAATTTGATTCGGCAAAGATATAAAAAGATTGAAAATGAAGTCAAAAATCTGATTGGTGATGAGAAGAAATATGAGGAATACAAACCGAAACTGCTGAAGCACTTGTCAGGGTAATTAATGAAAAGTTACTTGGGTATCAGAACTTTACTCGTTAAGCCTATCAACTTATCACGAAGGTCGTGATTTCAAATCAACAAATTTTGGGATAAATGACGATGCATTACCACCTCGATGGACAAAAAGGAGTTCAATTCTTTATGCTCTTAGTATTCTGGTAGGATTCATGCTAAGGTATTCAGGGTGTCTACAACTATTTCAGACAACCACTGGCTATGCTTATGCTGTCCCTGTCACACCAATCGGACAATGTTTTGCAATCATTTATGGATTAGTGGGTATCCCGATGATGGTTCTAGCAGCTGTGGATTTCGGTAGATTTCTATCCCACATTGTTCTTGAGATGTACTCAAAAGTGGGTGAAAAAGGTCAGACTCTTCGGTTAAATTTTCCAGTTACAGTATCTGGATCTAGTCCACAAACTCAAAATTATGAAAACAGTTATTCTGGAAAGACATCGTGCTCGGGATGAAAAGCGTCGTCTTCACGCCTTCAAAAAACTTGTTCAAGACGCAGGATCCTTGTCTGAGTGTACTATTCAAAAGGATGTTCAATTAGAAGAAGAACAGACGACAGATTCAGATGAAATGCCTGAAAAACGACTTCCACTTGTCATTAATGCATCGATTCTTTTGATTTTTTGCATGCTTGGAGGTGTTCTTTATATTGCTGCTGGAGGACGTGCCACTTTCATTGAATCGTTTTTTCTTACTTTCAATCTGGTGGCTAATTTGACAATGAGTGAAATGCCAACTGAACTCAATCACATTTTGACTATCATCTATATTTTTGTTTTCGTTACATGTGGTGGGTTTTTTTGGTTGGATATTGATGTATCAGGATTACGGTACTATGAAAAAATAATGACTTGTTTTGAAAAATCTGACTTCAACGCAGTCAAAAAAGTTTTGGTTTTCAGGTGTTGCAGTCTTATCAATGAGCGCTGAACTAGCTGCATTAGAGCTGAAAGAATTATTCATGAAGATTCATTATTTTGGACGACGGATCAATTTCAAGAGAAGACAGCCAAAGAAGGAACAGATGGATGTTCAAGTCAAAGAGTTATTAAAAATAATTGAAGAAATCCGAAAAAGATATCCTGAAAAAGAGAAAATCACAACTATGGACATTTTGGAGGTATAAAATATCGTCCAAGTATAATAATGATCTTTATCTTTTTAGTATATGCACGAGAATACGGTAACTGAGAAATTGAATGAACGAAGAGATACGATTGCTTTTATGCCACAAACTATGGAAGTCATCAAATTCGCCGATGAACAAGATTTGGAAGAAAGAAGTTTCTCGCGTCATGAAGATGTTGCATCTCTTGGAGGCAAAGCTTCAACGTTAGTCTGTGTCCCGAATTAATCCCTTCTTTCTAACACTTATCTGAATTTCAGAAAACTCGCTTCGGTAGTCGATGTCATGAGTTTTTCACCAGAAGAAAACATGGAGAAGCGGTTCAAAAAAGAGATCAGAAAGTATACTACTGAAATTAAATATGTTAACAAAAGAGGCCAGATCACAAATAAGGCTGAAATATAATATTTTCCGATTTTTTGAATGATGAAAGTTTCAATGAATTCACCTTTTTATTTTCACCGAGTAAAAATACCAAAGCTCTAGAAGCCGAACATTTTGCAGTTAATTAGTGCATAAATAGTACACGAAATTTCAATATTAGAGATGGAGATGTGCCAATCATAGCGATGAGATGAGCATTGAGCACGGAAAATAATGAATGAACGAAGAATGAAACTAGTTCTCATGAACAATGCAGGAAATTATACTCGTATTATACACAAATCATTATCATCAATCAGTCTACAACGTCTTTCTGACTCCCAATTTTTGCTTATACATCCATTCGCCCTCTGTGTCGGTGGTCTCGAAAAGTAGTGGAGTCCATTTTTCGCCGTTTTCCAAGCGCTCCTGAAACAACTATGTATGAATGATTTTTTCTTTTTGTTTTGAATCAAACCTTAGCTTCTTTTCTTTGCCTTTGTTCAATGAATCTTTTGGAAGTAGTAGCTGTCTGGATTCTGTTGCGGAGAAGTGCAGCAGTGACGTGTCTCCACAGTCTGAAATATGCACTCTAAGGAATAGGCAAGTAGTTCACAACATTACCTTCTACTTTCTCGCTTTCCTTGCTGCATCACAGGCACACACTCTTTCTTGACTTCTGGCTTCGATTTCACGTCTACGAAGAGGTATTCTTCTCCGTTAGGAGGCTTCGCATACATAGTGCCGTTCCACTCTCCACGAACAGTAAGAATTGGCTTTTTGACGCCGTCGCGACAAATCGTTCCTTGAATTCGGTGTGGTTTCCCGCCGAAGAATGGTTTTGTTAGGAATTCTATATCGGCATAATATCCTGTCTTTTCGCATACGACTTTTACTTTTCCTCCAAACTCAAACCATGGAGTGCTCATGATAGATCGTCCGTATCCACTTGGGAATGTGATTGTGTATTGTTCATCTCCATAGTTATGCAGAGTGAGAACACCTTCTCCGATACTTGCGACTCCAATAGATAAACCAAGGAAAGATGACTTCGTATAGATATGAGCATTGAACGAGATTCCCTCAGATGGCATTTCAGCATAAAAAGCAGAAATTGGAGGATGATGACTAACCTATAACAACAGGGAATATTTTTATTTCGGAAATTAACGATTACCTGCTCAGCGATGAAAGTTAATTGTTTTACATCAGATCCTGGCCAGGGACCACTCTCTGTCTTCTTTCCACTCAGCGAAGAGTTGGGTACAGTGTAACGGCAGCGGAATGTTTCTCCGAGAATCGCGTTATACGGCTTCTTAGCTACTCCACTTTTACGGGCAGCGTAAAACGCATTCAGATAGTATCTCACTACCGAACTGAAAATCGGCTGTTTTATTGAAAAATTGTATTTTCAGAAAAGCTTACATCATTCTTTTCTCTGCGGAGTCAATACCATTTGTAGCAATAAAAAGATCTGGATGTGCGAAAAAATCTGCATACATTTCCAGCAGTGATCGACGTTCCAAAATAAAAGTTGGCAAGGTGACTTTGGTCAAATCCATTCCAACGCTCACTTGACTCAGAAGATGCATTAGCACAGAACCGTGTTCTTGCTGGACGTTCCCAATATCATGCTCTTCTGCATTATTATAAATCTCATCGAAATCTTCGTGCGAATCACCAAAATCAAAACCATCCTCGTCCTATTAAGAACCATTTGTTGAACTTTCAGCTTCTTTTTCTAACTTACAGATGACATAATAGCTGAGTCTCCACGTTGTTCTGAATCCCCAGATTCCGGACCACTCTTGTCACTTTCGAACTTATCCAAATCAATCAATTCCTCGTCAGCGTCGTAAAATTCTTCTTCGTCACTACTGAAATAAAAAATATTTGCACTAAAAGCGTATACAATAGTAAAACACATTTTGGGGTAACATAAAATTCGTTGCTTGCACCCCCGAAACAAAAACTCAATTTGGTTTACACAACGTTTCCGAAAATTGAAGGAACGCTTCGGTGACGATAGAAAATTCGTCATTTAGAGAAAACTTACCTCGCATACGACTCGGCCCGCTGTGGTTTTAGATGATCAAGGTGTTGAATTCCAGAAATTGGCTTTTCTGTAGTTGTCGATGAATGTGCACTTGTTTGTGTTGAATCGGTGACCGTTCCGGTACGTGAAGATGGCTGTATACGTTTTTTGGTGATACACATGACAATTTGAAACGAAAAAAATTGTACAGATTGTTGAAGTTTAAAAAGAAAATGAACTTGAATTTTTTGATAATTGTTAACAGAATTGTTTTTATGAAAACGTCAATCAAAATGATACTACAAAAGTTCACAAGCATCAGATTTACATAATCGTGAGAAACGTGGTTGACGTAATTTCTACAGCACTATCTTTTTCGAAGTCTCTTGCTACATAGTTGCTCTCTCACCTATTTTCCCATTATAACTACAAAAGGGAAACAGGGATTCCCTTACAAAAACAATAAAAACAGGGAAAATCAAAGGTTTAGTAAAAAATGTTATGATTCTTTTTCTTTTTTTATGTTCTACACTCAAGACAAATGAACCGAAGGAAAACGATGGACACGACTCGGCTGAGCTAATAAAAGTTATAAAACTTGTGCGAATAATCGAGTGATGCATCAACAAAAACGCTCTCATTTATTTTTGTCCTTTTATCGTATTCTCAATTACATTCTGCTTAATTTATCTTCGAATCTTTGATTTTCAGATAAAAAGTAGCTAGATGAAAGCAAACCAACGTAAAAAACGAATCAGATCACGTGATAATTTGTCAGAAGTACGGGAAAGTAGTAACAGATTTTGGAGAGAGAAAAAAAGAAAAAAGAAAGTCTGACGGCCTTATTGATAACATGCAACTATGAAACTTGATGGTCGATTAGTAAGAGAAACTGATGAAACAACCTTTTTCAACAAGAGGCGTTTTTGATTTCTCATATTCCGAATCATCATTTCGTTACTTTACCTACACGCAGTTGAAAAGTATCGATGATTTTGTTGTGTGATCCCTCGCATAAAAAAAATTTGAAAGAGAAAAAAGTAAACCTACTGTGTGGTTGCAATGACCTCATATTTTTCAAATCCAATATTTCACTTATTATGCGATCAGGTATACGACTTAGGTAAAACAAAAAATGTATTTTTCTAAGCGAACAAATGACGTCATATTCGTCAACTCAACTCTCCACTTCGCCGTTTGATTACTTTGAGTCACCTCCGATTTCATCAGTTGTATTAATCGCAAATTACCTTTTCGTCTAAATCTGGATGTGTGAACATTAGCTTCTCAGTCTTCATATTCGGGTCGAGACGAGCTTGAGCCATCTGAAATATGAGCGGCTTCAAAGAGAAAGAGAAAATGAGATTTATCAGAAGGTGTCAATTATGCGAAAAAAAAAAGATCTATGAGTTGTTTACCTGGAGATATATAATTGCATGTTTCACATTATTGGTCAAATTATTGCTCGCAGCGATTAATGAATCAATCGTTCTCTTCTCATCCACAGCTTTCTCTCCGTTTTTGAGCTGTTCCAACTCCTTAACTTTATCGACTAGTGTCTTCAGAAATTCGTTAGCTTCCTCGGTCTTTTGTTTGAACTGTTGAGCTGGTGTTGTTCCTACCGATCCATTTTTAGCGTATCCACTACTAGCTCGAATCGAATTTTCTAAAATTCGAACCCATTGGTTTCGTTCCTTCAAGTCTCTTCCTTGCATGTGAAACGTTTTTCCTTCAACGGTTATTGTGAAAAGACTATTGTTCTCGCCATCAATTCCGACTACAGCTCCAGTAAGGCGTATTTGACCTGAAAAATAATCATGAAAATGCTTTTTAACACTTCAGAAACACTGAATAGCATCAAATATATGCAACGTACAGGATCTGAAAAAATGCGGAAACAAACCTCGCTGTTGTCCTTTCAACATTTTCTCGCGAGAAGTGTAGTATAGAAGAGTGTCATTTTCGATTTTGAACCATCTGTACTGCCAGCCATGAACCATGTTGGTCCATTTGGACAGTGGGCCTTCCATGGTGTTTGATGGTGCTGAAATAAATAAACCAATTTGATATTGCTGGCCATATGGAAAAATGGAGCGGGGTCGAAAAGAAAACAGGAAACTGAGAGAGTGTTAGGATGAGAAACGGGGAAGAGGGTAAACGGGCGCGCGGGAGGTATAGTGGAAGTTTCGTTCGTTTGGTCATCAACACCAATACTCACAGCATGTAAAGCGAGGAAAAATCGAAAAAGGCGATAAGAAAAAGAGAATACACGTGGATATTGCGAGGGAAATTCGAGGAAGAAGAACGGACGGATTGGAAAAAATGGAGAGAAGAAAAAAGGGGCGCAGCGGCCTGATGCCGTTTCGTTTCTCTCTACGCGTGTCGGTCGGATACCACACTGACACGTTTTTTGTGCGGAATGGAGTGCGCGGGTGATATATTTATGCAAATATGTTTATACTTTCCAGCTTTTTTCGAACTTGTGTGTGCTCCATTTTCTTCAAACTTCCAGAAAAACTGTTAAAGCGAGCTTAAATATATAAAAATATTTAAAACTGAAGCGAAAATTCTACAGTATTCTTTTCAAAGGCGCATTTTTTACAGTAGGGGTCTCGTGGCGAAAGAAAAAACTATATTTCACATTTCACATGACTGATATCGTTATTTCTAATTAAACGTTTTTTTATTTTCATATAGTAATTTTATTTGCTTCATTGTGAAAGCGCGCACAATATTCTGCTTCTAAGCATTGAAATCAGAAGATCTGGTTATGTCTTCTATACTTCTAACCACCATACACTTTTAATCAAGTTGAAAGGAAGTTCTCAGCGAAAGTAGTGGCTGCTTTTCTAAGTAAATTGAGTTGACACTGGGACCACTTCATCATACTGACGCTTTCACGAAACAAAAAGCTTAAAGCATCTGCGCAGCTCCTTCATTTCACTCGCGCGAAATGAAATAGAGCGTTGAATAAAAAATGAACTCGAAGCCGAGCCTGCTGCCAGGAGTCTCAGCTTCTATATTAGAAAAATGAAAAACTGGAAGCAAGAAGGTTTCTCGTCACCTTTTCATAATACTGGAAAGGCTACTACCAATAAAAATAATTATTCAATTGAAGAAAAAAAAAGATAGCTTTTGTCAAAACAAAATACGAAGAGGAGTGTGAAGACAAAACATAAATACACACATGTGACTATATTTTGTGCAGAAACAGTCATGGAGAAAAGAAAATGCACAGTTTATCAATACAAGGGGTGATGGTAGTATTGAAAATACAAGTGATGTTTGACTTCTGATCATCTCTATGCGCTAGAACTAGAAAGCAACGAGAATCCTATTAATAGGATTGATGTTTTTTTTTTCAATCAACCTGCACTCATCTGCTTGATAGATGTATATGGACTCATATGCCAATGCATTTTCGGTACTGACATAGTCGATCGACCCATTTTCTTTCGGATGTTTTAGTAACCAAAGTTTAACATGTGCTTCAGCATGTCTTTGTTTTTTTTTTTCTATCGTCTGTTTTCAAATATCTGTGAGGGCATCGTAAATATGGGTTTACTATTTATTTAAGTTACATATTTGGGCAATTATCCCCCTTGTTGGTTTTCGTCCTTCTATCTCTAATCCAATTAAAATAAGATCATAGGTCAATCCATCCACGTGACTATTTCGTACCGTCCTTCCATTTTGTTGTGTAAATCAAAAAAACAGCAACCATCTCAAAACCAGTTTTCAAAACCGAGCCATTGGCACGTAGCCCTTTCACTCGCCGCCATACGTACCAATTTCGTTTCTCTCTTCTCTCTTGTTGTTTTCTTTTTTCGTCAGTCTTCTCAGGGTCCGCCGTCCCTCTAACTTTACATTGAAAAGAATAAACAAGGTGCCAGCACTTCTTCAGTTGGCCAGTTTTTTTTTCATAGGCATTAGTTCTATATGTATGTGTATTCCATCTGTTTCACTAACACCATGCTCCCTCGCCGCAACGTTTGATGAAAAAGTGTCGATAAGAGACAATAAATTTCAGTTTGTGTGAAACTTCGTCGACCGCCTGTTCTTCCCAACCGTTCTTTTTATTGGTGAGTTGGAACTTTTCACGGGATCAATGAAGTGTTATAGAAAGTTCATTATCATTTTCTCAGAATGGATACTGTTTTAGACTATCTTTACTGGGTGAAGTAAGTTTGATAAGTGCATTACATTTTCATCAACGGTTTCCGGAGTTTTCGAAAAAAGTATTAGTGGGGTAAAGTTCAGTTTTCGACAATTTAGATTTTGCAGTTATTTGTGTAGTCTAACGTTAGCGAATCCGAATATTTAACAGCTTAAGAAAAAGTTATCATTATCCGAAAGATTGAAGACCAGAAATTCAAATCGCTTGGAACGAGGAAATAAAATGACAAACAGATAGACTCAGCAGAGAAAGAGGGAGAATTAGTTGCACTGAGCATTTGCTTGTGACTCTCACTCTTCTTTTTTCTATTCCCAGAGGTTACGAGTCATTTGAAAAAATTACTGAATGAAACTACTCCATACGAGTTTGAATGCTGTTCATATATTTTGTTACGTTTCCATTACTCATAGCAAAAAAGGAATTTCCGGGTCAACTATTTAGTTCAGGAAAGCAAATTAGCAATCCTTCAACAATCTATAAGGTCAAGACAATATTTTCGTATTTCAAATGCGAAAGTATGAATACAATAGTTCATCACAGTTTTATACTTTGTATATTAACAGTAACTCAAGTAAATATTCGCCATTGCTTTATCGCCACCCAAACTCCAAGTTTACTTTCGGAGGTCAAACTATCAACAAATGAGTTTACTGCGCACTCATCTCGCCCTCAAGCTTATTGAAAAAAAACGTGGGGCGCGTGCGAAGGCCAGTCTATTCGAGTACTTGCAACTGTCGCTTCCCCTATCCCTCGCACTATTATCACTTTCTATCTTTATACGCTGTTCAACTGTGATCTAACGATGTCATCGCCGTTTATTCTTTAAGAATCAAATGAAATTTTCTGTTTTCAGCATGAGAACTGCACAAGCACTTTCCGGACTCGTTGCGCGACGCTTGTTCAGCTCCTCTACTAGAATCATGGCTAGTGGAAAAGTAAGTTTACCATTCGAAACAAGCGTTATAGATCACTATCGATTATTTAATTTTCATTTCAGACATTGACCGTATCTAACATCAATCCAAATGTGATCAAAATGGAGTATGCAGTTCGTGGTCCGATTGTCATCAGGGCTGTCGAGCTTGAGAAAGAATTGGCTAATGGTGCTCAGAAGCCATTCCCAAATGTTATCAAAGCCAATATTGGAGATGCTCATGCCATGGGACAGAAACCTATCACCTTCATCCGTCAACTCCTTGCTTGTATCGCCAATCCGTCCTTGATGGAAACCGACAAAACGCTCCCATCTGATGTTATTGAACATGCAAATGCATTCCTTGGAAGCTGTGGAGGAAAATCTGCTGGAGCATACAGTCAGAGTACCGGTGTTGAGGTTGTTCGTAAACATGTTTCCGAATATATCTCTAGACGCGATGGCGGTATTCCCAGCAATTCAGAAGACATTTGCTTGTCTGGAGGAGCATCGGAATCGATTCGTAACGTCTTGAAGCTCTTCATCAACCGTAACAACGCCAAGAAAGTTGGAATTATGATTCCAATTCCACAATATCCTCTCTATTCGGCTACAATTGAGGAGTTCGGTCTCGGCCAAGTAGGATACTATCTCAGTGAAGCTTCCAACTGGTCTTTGGATGAGGCTGAGCTTGAGAGATCTTTTAACGATCATAGCAAGGAGTATGATATCCGCGTTCTTTGTATCATCAATCCGGGAAACCCAACTGGCCAAGTCCTCTCTCGTGAAAACATTGAGACAATCATCAAATTCGCTCATAAGAAGAAGCTTTTCCTAATGGCTGACGAAGTTTATCAGGTATTGTCACTTTACAAAGACTCAAAATAGTTCATTCTTTTTGCTTCCAGGACAACGTATATGCTCAAGGATCTGAGTTCCATTCATTCAAAAAAGTTCTTGTAGAAATGGGAGAGCCATACAGCAAGTAGGTATTCTTTCTCAGAGTCAAAAATTGAATCTAGTTTTTAGGCTCGAATTAGCTTCATTCCACTCTGTGTCTAAGGGATACATGGGAGAGTGCGGTATGCGCGGAGGATACGTCGAATTTCTTAACTTAGACCCAGAAGTTTATGTTCTGTTTAAGAAAATGATTTCTGCCAAACTTTGTTCAACTGTTCTCGGACAAGCTGTCATCGATGCTGTAGTCAACCCACCAAAGGAAGGAGAGCCGTCCTATGCTTTGTGGAAGAAGGAGAGAGACGCGGTACTTGCCTCCCTTAAGGAAAGAGCAACGCTTGTGGAGAAAGCTTACAGCAGTATTGACGGAATCAGCTGCAATCCAGTTCAAGGAGCCATGTATGCGTTCCCACAGATCACTATTCCACAAAAGGCCGTCGAAATCGCTCAATCTCGAAACCAACAACCAGATTTCTTCTACGCCATGGAACTTCTCGAATCCACAGGAATCTGCATCGTCCCAGGTAGCGGCTTTGGACAGAAAGACGGAACATACCACTTCAGGTTAGTGATTTTCCAATTGTTCCATTTTTTAACTCTTGATTCTTCAGAACAACAATTCTCCCACAGCCAGAGCTTTTCAAGGACATGCTCGCACGGTTCACCGACTTCCACGCCAAATTCCTTGCCCAATACAAGTAGAAACAGTTTTACCGTTTCCGTTTATGCATTTTTCTCAGTCCTTTATTGTCACTTTTCGTAGAGGATCTAATAGGGTATAATCGCCTTAATTATGTGTAGATTCTGACATAAAAATATTGCTTTTCATGTAATGAATAATTTTTATTCTCAACTGATCTCTCTTTCCTCCAGAGAAAGCACTTCTTTTCAACGACTACGTTTTTATGACGGATCAGGCCTCATCTGTTGACAGTTTGTGGCATTTCTGGCGGTCACCTGCAGCGTTCGATCTGTTATCGCGCACACACTTTGAATCATTTGTCGATTGCACAACCTGAATGACCTGTTACGTTCAGTACAAATAGAATTTTGAAACGATAGCCGCTGTGCGAGGAAACACTTATTTCTTTATCCTCTTATTATCTTATAAAAAACTAGGATTTTTGGAACTTTAGGGAGATTTTCATCAGGTAACAGAAGTTTCCATGTTCACAGTATCTTTACACCTTCCCAATCCACATTTAGAAATCTTTCTTTCAAAGGATGTTCTGGAAACATAAAAATCATTCTCGCAGGATCAGGAATGTGAAAATATGTTCACAATGTCATATTAACCTGATGCACTCAATGAACCTCCTAGTTAACTATATATTATTACTCCATTCACCTACCCTGACACCATCTCGTCAAGAAGTGAAAATGTTTTTCTTTGTCACACCTTATCCTACTCCATCTGTCACTCTCTCTCTTCTGTAGGCGTACTCTTCAGGAAAGGTGGAGCATAGCATTAGTGTGTGCGCGAACGACAGTGTTTGCCAGGTCAGACGTTCGTTATGCAACCATTTGGACCCTACGTATTCGCGCGCTCAACGTTGCCACTTGTTGTCTACCTTCTATTTCGATTTTTGAACGACTCAGTTCTGGGTCATGTAGAGTTCACTTTAACTTAAAATTGTTTTTTATGTCTCTCCCAAATTTCCTACTTCTTTTTCGAAACAATTTTTCAAGTTTCATTTAATTCAGACCGTAATGATGCCAGCCATGACAACAACAGAAGTAATGCAATTCCCACCCACACATCATCAAATACCGCCTGGATATCCTTTAGTGAATCCATACGCTCAAGGATACATGCCTCAAGTTGACATGGCTAATTTTCAGCAAGCACAGTACGTCAATCAAAATAATTATTCATTAAAACAATCCTCTTCCAGATTCCCACCGGAAATGTTTCAAATGTACATGCAACTCCAAATGAACAACTTGGCTCCAGGAGTCCCAGGTGGTCCAGTAATCCCACAAGCTTCTTCAATGGTTCCCCCATTGGTTTCGGCACCTTCTGCAGAAGCTTCAACGACTACACCACCAGTAAATCAGATGATGCCGGAGGACGGAAGGAATAGCAGGAGTTCGATTCCACACTCAGAACACCACCAACAACAAAACACTATGAGGTGAGTTTCAGTTGCGTAATGTTTGAATGATAGGCGGCCGCGTTTTATGGTACTGTGCGCGCAATAGTACCGTCAACCGGTCACTGAAGGACTAGACAAATAGTGGATGACCTGTTGTGTTGCAAAAGATGGTAGAGATCTATTCTATCAAATTATGGGTCAGAAGGGAGGACAGATGGACTGATGATGACGTGGCAGATGGTCATAATTTATATTGAAGGATCAAATATTATGAAAAGATTAGGGAGGTGATTAAAATCGTACTGTAACTTGAATGTGTCGAATACATATATGGATTTCTTGAATATTAACCATCCTAATTCTTCTCACGTTTTTCTGAAAGTCCCGGATAAGCACCGTAATCCTTCCTTTATTGTTTCTCGCCTGTTAATCCCATTGTCTCCTCAGGTTCTTTATGAGTGGTTGTTTGATGTAGCCGCCTCAATTCTGATTGAGTGTCGTCCCTAATCTTCCTGTAGAAGTCCCTTGAACATAAAACGCTGGAAATCCTATTTCTATTTTATTTCAGTGCACATGTTTCTCCACATGTTTCTCCACATTATCCTCCAGCGCATCCACCAATGGAACACATGACTCCAACTCAATCCTCGTCTCAAAATTCACAGAGTAATGATGTTAGTCCAGTACAACAAAACTCTGAAGTTTCACCGTACGCCATCAACAATTTACTCTCAACACAGAGTTCACCTGTAGACGGAAATGAAGAGAAAGAGAATAAGAATGTCCGCCGTAATACTCTTCCAACAACAACTACAATTAATAGGAAACGACGATCAAAAGCTCAAGAAGGGCCTGAAGCTCAACGCGTTCCTCAACCGATCCCACCTAACTTCACATCCAACTATACTCCGATGATGATGCAGAACTTTGCTGCTCTCATGGATCCAATTTACTATAGAAGAGATGTTTGTATGATTTGTGGAGACAATGCAACTGGATATCACTATGGAGTTATGAGTTGTGAAGGATGCAAAGGATTTTTCAGACGAACTGTTCACAAAAATGTAGAATATGTTTGTGCAAAGGGGCCATCTTGTTCGGTATGTTTCCAGTAAATTTAGTATTCTAGTTTTTCTAATTAAAACAATTTTAGTTCTCATACGAAAACTGTGCGATGAATCGTGGGACTCGAACCAGATGCCAAGCCTGTCGATTCAAAAGATGCATTGAAGTTGGAATGAATAAAGAGAATGTGAGAATGTCAAAAGACAATGAGAAGAGCATCAAAGAGGAAGCACCATCTTCTTCTGACTTGCGAGCAGAGATCAAGGAGCTTACCGAATCGTTCTCCTCTTCCATGCCTCTCTCAACAAATTTCAAATCAGCTAGTCATGCAGTTGGAGCCATTAAAAGTTTCATTCGGAACGTTCCACGAATGGCTTCAGTTCTCCCGAAAGTTGAATCAGAACTCGACTCTGCCGCTGAAAAAATGATGAACGGGATGATGATTATCCGTGCCGCCTTCACATTTGACCCTATTTCCTTCGTTGCTTCTGATAATGCCAGTTTTACGTCAGCTGTCAACACTCTTCGTACCGGAATTCGGAATACTGTTTTGACGGGAAATGAAGTGGCTCTTCTTTCTGCTATCTTCATTCTTCAATGTGTCAATGCATGTGCAACAGAGGTAAGTATACAAACATAGATCGAAAGATCTCCATAGCAAACATTACATTACAGGTTTTCCTAATATATTGTCAAGGATTACGTGATCAATTCTCTCAAACGCATACACAGGAGAGTGGGCTTTATGAGAGAGTACTCTGCAAACTGGGACATATCCGATAAATAATAATTAATTGAATTTCTTCATTTATAATCAATTGTTTTTGTTTTCTTGTTCCATACGAATTTCTTGTTGCCCGGGTGTGTGTATTTCAGGGTGTCCTGACTTTCATTCGGGTAAATAACTGATCAGATCTCTTCTATGTCACTTTCTATTCTTATATCTTATCTTTTCTTATTTTTTAATCATACATTTAATAAACTTGTACACAAAAAAGATTTATTAACAGATCAAGTTGAACAATATATTCCAGATACAAAGTGAATTAGAATTTGTGGAGGTAAGTTTTGATATCAATATGTTATTTGTATTTGGTAAGAGGTTCTGGGAGGATATTTGCAATCGAATTGAAAATGACCCTTCAATATGAGGGAATAAAATACTTCAAAAAGGAACAGGAAATATACTAAATACTAATTATGAAGTTGAACTGAACTAATTTTGTAGGTTTAAACAAGAAAATATGAATCTTTGGACGTTTGTGACTGGTAATCCGGAATGTGATATTCATCCTGAAATCAATAACATTGAAAAATCAATTCTGAAACAAATGAAACTCACAGTTACATTGACATTTGCAAAAGTGGTTTGAAGTAAATCTGTTGCAGTTGAACGATCAACCGGATTGAATTCAAAACACTTATCGAGGAATAATTTAACATCTGGTCTTTCAGCAGAAATCTCAGGATAAATTGGTTTTTGTTTTCGGAAACATATCTGAAATTTTAGATTTGAAAGTTTCGGTTTTATCTAGACTTACAGCGAAAGCAATTTGATGACGTGTCTGACCTTCGAATGGAACTTTTCCTGTCATCATATTGACTACTGTACCTCCAATTGCCCATATATCAACACTTCTACCGTATCCACTATAGCTTCCAGTTGTCTCATCTTTTTCACCATACGAATAGATTTCTGGAGCCATGAATTGTGGTGTTCCAGCAGTTGTTTGGAACTCTCCGTAGACTGTTGAAGTCTCCACAAGTCTAGATGAACTTCCGAAATCTCCCAATTTGAGAACTGTACACTTATCAAGGAAGATGTTTGCTGGTTTGATATCTCGATGGATGATTTTTTGAGTATGGAGATATTGAACAGCTCTCAATAGACTGTGAGTATATTGCCGAACCATTTTCAAATCCATATTTCCATGACAAATTCTTTCAAGAGTTCCTTCCGAACAGTATTCCATCAGAATGATGACATGGTTATCTTCCACTTCGACTCCATAATACTTCACCAGATTTTCATGAGTAAGCTGACGGAAAATGTTGATTTCAGACTCAATTGCCTTATGATTTTCACGTCGAATCGCCATTACTTTCGCAGCAATCACTCGATGAGAATCGATATCCATTGCACGATGTACTGTTCCGAATGTTCCAGATGCTGGAAAACAGGTTACGTTTAGTTGTGGACTACGGTATTTTGACATAACTTTGGAAAAAATACTTGAGTTTTGAAATGAAATGTGAAAGATCGAAAAACTTTGAATAATTTCGAGTTTCCAGCTTACCTATTTCATCAAGAAGAACAAATTCGAATGGTGCTCTTGTAACGATTTTTCTATCCGTAGCGAGTACAAAATGACGTCGATTGTCGTCAGTGATGACTTTTCCAACTTGACGATTATCGAGATCCTGTAACTCATCGTTTCAATATATTGTATTCAATAATTTCACTTCACTCACAATTTTGTGTCTTCTATCCTCAATCTCTTGTAATCGAAGTATTTGATTTTCTTTCCTACTTCTTTTATGATTCTCCAAAGAGGATGATGATGGATTTGAACTGGTTGAACGTGTCATTCTTTGTTTCAAAACGATTGGAGTGCTCATATTGGAAGAAGTTAAAATGATTTTTGCCTCAAACTGCTTTACGAGATCATTGAATTCTTCAAACTGTTCTTCAGTCATTATCTCTGGATTACTCCACTTTGGTTCTGTGATGAATTGGAGGAATGTGAAACCAGGTGATGCCCACATTGGAAGAGTTGGTGATGGAACAGCGTTTTTGATTTGAACATACTGCATCCATTGACGTGTTAACATCAATGCCTTATCAATCATTTTACTTCCAAGTCCATCCATAAATGAGTCACTAACAATCTTTGCCACGTCACGATGGATTTGAAAAGCGACGAGGAAATGCTTCTCTAGTTTGAAACCAAGACTGGAAATAACATGTTCCTAAAAGTATTCTCAAATAGCAACGAATTCAAAATGATACCTGTTTACTCTATGATGTTCCGAGTTTCCAAGTTTTCCCAGAAGCATTCCTATTCGTTTTCTTTCTTCGTCCAAATGATGAAGCAGTGGATTTTCCTTCAAATAAAAATATGTTTTTTTTTTCTGCCAGGTAATCATATTTTTATGAAGACTTACCGTCAATTGTTGAATACTGGAGTTAATCAAGAAGTTTGACGAGCAAGCTGGTGCCACACATTTGAAATATTTGGAATATTTTTGTTCAATAGCAGCACGAACACTGGGACTCGAGAGGCAAAGTGTTACATCCTGAAAACAAGAAATTGAACGTCTTCAAAAGGATTTTCTCTTCTTACATCTCTGAGAAACCTGTAACAAATGCGTGTTTCCTCGTCAATTACAATCTTCATAACTCTCCCGGTCCAATGTTTTTGTAGCTCATCATCTTTATCCGGAACAATCACAATGCAGGGGTCCCACATCTTTCGTCCTTCGGATATAGCAAGCATACATGTTTCCACATATGACTTGTCTACTGTTGTTTTATAAACGAACATTACAATTGGAAGATTCACAAGATCCTCATCTTCGCTTTCATCATCTGATGACATAACAAGTTGGATGAGAATAAAATCAGAAACCATTTCACGGAACATGATGTTTCGATCGTATTCGGGACGGATTTCATACCCAACCGCATCATGACAATCATTTAAAGTTGTTCTGAGAAGTGAGAAAACTCGAAGCTCTCGTTCTTTGACTTCTCGAATCAGTAGATTGATTTCCAGCATGAATTGATGATAAGATGGTTGACGATAGAATGGTTTTGATGGTGAACTCGAAATTTCCAAATCTTCATATTCTTCATCATCGTCTTCCGACTCGCCGGGATCATTGTAACGATTTCGAATCTCTTCGATTTGATCTATGGCGAAATCTTCAACGACTTCTTTGATGAGGGACTCTACAATGTCACAGTAAGTGATGCACAGAAGACAGAGAGCTGATTTGACAGATTGTGCACATTGAACAGCAGATGACCATTCCATTTCAAGACGAGAGAACAAAAGAGTTGTGTCTTTTCGAACAGTGTCACAGTTCGACCAACATTTCACATAGTGAATGTATTT